>CM071937.1:21755012-22097437 GCA_016081115.2 Rehmannia glutinosa | reverse complement strand
TTGAATGAATAGGACACAAAATAATATTTGTTAAAATGTGACAACAGTAGCTTCGAATATATTTTGGTTTGTTCCATTTATACACTCTATAAAGTTCTCTCTTAGTGTGTATTTGTATGAGAATAAGTTTTTAAACAACTGTATAGTAAGGGAATCGGATAGTAGTCCAATGGTTAAAACTCTCAAACACAAACATGAGGTTTAGGGTTTGATTCTCATCACCCATCCCTTCCCAGAATATGACTAAAAAAAATTGTATATTAAATCATAACAAATTACATAGTACGGAAAATGTGTCCGAAAAAAATAGGGTTCTTTTTTTTTGGATCAAAATAATTAGGGATCTAAATGATGATACATGAATGTTGTGTATACCAAAGTAATGCAACCCATACATTTAAGGCAATTAATTAGAATTCTTTTTCGAGACAACAAGGACCAATATAAAATTGGGCTGTTCTTAGATTTGATCAATATAGGCCCAATTTCAACCTCTCCCAAGGGCTATGGTCTAATTTGAATAAGGCTGCTCTTGGACTTCATCATTATAGGCCGAATTTCATCCTCTCCAGCCAGTTATGTATCTGCTCTCAGTTGTCTTGAGAAATGGTAAAGAATTAATTGAAAAGAACAATAATTATTTCATGGATTTTTTTATTTATTAAGTTGAACGATATGTAAATTGTTTTTCAACACAATTTTACTAAATATAATTGCTATGTAAAAATAAAAGGCTTTAAAAGGCCAAAAAAATCCATGGGGCCTAGCAATGGATATGGCTTAAAGGCATTCCACTTACCATGCTAATAATGCATGAAAAAGATATGGCATAAGATGGGATGAAATTGATGGAGTAATGCAAAATTGAAAGCAATAATGTCCTCTTTATAGTGCTGTGAAAGTGGAATTAAGGATCCATCTGATAAACATTTTTGGTGGCTATCTTGCTCTCGATATTTGTATTGGGCCCTCTTCTTTAAGATTTGTGAGTTGCAGTCCCATGGGATTGTGATCTTATTGATGTTGTCCTTTTTGTTATACTCTGTCAACACCACCCCACCCCACATCCCACCCCATTTATTCCAACTTTTTCTAGTCCCTAGTTTTAAGAGAAAAAATAGAAATGGATCATATTGGCCATTTACATTTTTCAAAAAATAAAAAATAACCATATATTTTAAATGGATATGTTTTTTTTAGGCGTTTTGATCATGCAAATGACAATCATACCTTCTTAATATTTTTTTGAGTTACTTGATAGCTCTCACTCCAAATCTCTCTCTCTCTCTCTCTCTCTCTCTCTCTCTCTCTCTCTCTCTCTCTCTCTCTCTCTCTCTCTCTCTCTCTCTCTCTCTCTCTCTCTCTCTCTCTCTCCCCTAGTGAAAGCTTATATATGCATAATGTTGGATAAACTCTCACCTAGTGAAAGCCTATATATGCATAATGTTGGATTTATTTCAGCTGGAAACTTGCATAAACTCAATGTCAATGTGAATCTTGACTGTGAAATGAATATTGAAAAATGATTTCTCGGTATTGAAGAAATGGTTTTTCTTAGCACCAAGAAAACATTTCCTCTTTGCACCGAGAAATGAAAAGGGAAAGCATCAAGAATGACCCAAATTTAAAACACATATACAACTTTAGCCTTACTTATTCAAAATGATCAAAAATAGCCTTCTTTTTTGATAAAACCCCAAAATACCACTTATATTGAATTAAAGGTAAACTAATGGTTTTTAAAGTTTTAAGGGCCGAAAAAATGGTATCAGAGCCGACGTTTATTAAGAACTTTTAGTTAAATTTATTATATTTATGTAATTAACAATTGGTGAGGAGAAATTACTCCGAGATTATGGATCCTCCGGACCGATGTCGGGATGTACTTACAGGACATATCGTCAAATATTGACGATGTATGCATGCACAAGAACACCTTGACTAGGTTTCATATCGGGAATACCAACATGAAGAAAAAGAAAAGCAGGAGCCGACGGGAAACCTTAAAGCAATGCAAAATGCAAAGGTAATATTATCGCGATTCCGGATGCTTAACCGTGACTTATATGTTCACTTGATGAACCTTCAAGAAACGGTTCATGAAAATTCCCATCGAATAATGATTCGATGGAGTACCACTCGATGGAACGAGATACTTCCGAGACAAATTTAAGTTCTCCAAGATCTTAGAGAAGTCCCAAGACGGGTGCGAATTATGGCAACCGCCATATTCATCTACAAAGACAAGTTCATCGATCCGAACGGATGGAGACGATGGTGACATATCGTAAGAAAACTCTTGAACTCCTTCATGATATTCGAAACGAGTCAAGAACGGAGGACAGCCGAGTTCTTCCGGAGAAAAGAAGCGATAGATTTCGAACAAGACCTATTTACACCAAAAAGGAAACCAACAAGTTATACGAAAGATGACAGATGAGGAGAAGCTCATTGCTCTAATCAAAGGAAAATCCATCAAAAATTAAAAAAGATGGATATGAAAAAGATGAATCTTAAAGATCTACACGACCGGCAGTAATCCTTCGGGATTGGGTATTGTAGATTTAAAGATGAACGCAGTGATGGATCGCCTTTGGTTTTATGACCCACAAGGTAGAGCAATTCCACCACCACCACCACCGTTAATCCTAACGTTGAAGAAAGCACGGGTTCAAATCATGGAGCTCCGGGACGAGAGGATGACACACGCTGGGGATTTCACGACCGGGAGTGATCCACTTTCGTGGGACGGGGAGGTAGAAACCCGCTTTGCATGGAACTACACAACCTCTTTGGAAGGCTGAATGTTTATCGACGCCTTATGGAAGATCTCACCTCGGCCCAATACATCCATATGAGTTGATGTTAAAACTGGACATCCCAGCATTTTAAAAATAGAAGTTCTCATTGATGAATGGGCTTGACTATGAGAATTTCAAAGAGAACCCTCGATCTTACAAAGAATTCATTCATTTTACTCCTTGAAATGAGTCTTGAAGGATCGGTGAAGATTTGCCTGGGGATATGACCGATGCTAGTACAAAAGGTTGGCCACATCGGAGAATCACTTAAAGGAATTGTCGATGGTATGGCAAAACTATTCAAAATCCAGTTCATCGGCAAGACAAAGTTATTTCGAGGGATTAGAGGATGAAAAAGAAAGAGATATAAACAAGCCCTCTATAGCCTTGAAGTTATATGATATTTGTCATATTGACGAATATATCAAGTTGTTCACCGAATACCGGTGGAAATCCAAGATTGAAAAAAAGGAAGTCGCACAACTATTCTTTGCCAAAATTCCGAGTCCCTAGAGAGAAATGCTTATCGGGAATACAAGGATGGAGTGAAGTGAGAAGCGTGGCGGAGAAAAATGTCTTTCCTAAAGGCCAAGTTATCCGAATGGTG
This sequence comes from Rehmannia glutinosa, assembly GCA_016081115.2. Classification (NCBI taxonomy): domain Eukaryota; kingdom Viridiplantae; phylum Streptophyta; class Magnoliopsida; order Lamiales; family Orobanchaceae; genus Rehmannia; species Rehmannia glutinosa. Next base: position 22,094,029 of record CM071937.1, on the reverse strand, counting down.
TTACCAAGCGACTCAGATAGAATTACAAGAGATTAAGAGGAATTAACAAAGCACTTCCTCTATGTTGCGTGGATAATGACATCCCAACAATTGTGGGAGGTCAACCAAGGCGGCACAAAAAGAAGAAGGAGCGAAACCATCCATACCGCCGAGGAAGCAACAAAAGAAAAAGCGAGGTCTTCATGGAAACCTAGAAGGTTTCGTCAAAACAAAAGCCCGGTTATAAATCGGGCAAAGACCGGCCAGAGTAGAGCCTCATCATCGTGTTCTAATCAAGCCGCATGCAGAGAAATCCAGGAAGAAGAACTTTCAGGCGTGCTCACACGAGCTAATGAAAGTTTCAAAGATTGTAATTCTTGGACATGCGAGCAAGAGGGCATATCTCAACGGATTGCCCAGACAATCAAAAACGAGGAATTAGACAGTTCGAAGCTACCCCAGAAATCGAGGAAGTTGTCTATTATCAAGATCTTATACGGGTGTATCAATTTGAGGACATACCCTCAGATGAGAGCATCTATGAAGAAGAGATCTATTCTGGCGATGGAAGTGACTCCAACTCAGAATCAGAGTGAAGAAGAAATTCTTCAGCAGACAGTCAGGGAGGATATGTCAGGATTCCTCTCTCACACCACGGTTTCTCATATAACTCTTATGAGAATCATGAAGGAAGATCCAAAGCTTCAAGTCTATGAAGGATTTACAATCGGAGCTATGGAAAAAGCATTGGATTTACCAGCTATTGCAGGAAGAGATTTCTCTAAGAGGATTCTTATCCTTAATAAGGGAATTAAACAAGCAGAAATCATGATCGGAGGCGCAGCGGTACCCTTCATGGTACAAAGTGAAAATGCCACCAATCTATTTCCATGATACAAAAAGATGTTTTGCTAGGAAACAACTTCCTACAAACATTCAAGCGATTTACACAGGAGAACGAGACAAGAAGACTTATTTTCACAACCTTATGTGCTCATAAGATCATTGTCCAAAGACTGCGGGAAGCATTTTACAGAAAAATGCCTATTAATTTTCGCAGCAAGCGTGGTGATGAAGCCAAACTCCGAAATCCAGAAATGGCGGATCGAAGGAAATTTGGTGAAGCTTTATTATCCTATAGACAATTCGGTTCTCGAAAGGATAAGAAGCTTTGGGATAATAACTTGTATTCATTCGAGTGCAAGGAGAAGAACGAGTTACTCCGGAGGTTATTCTTTGAATTGATGGTGAGCCTAATGGAGAATCCACAGAGTGACGTAATCATTGAAGAACAAATATCATTCGAGGATATCAAGAAGAAAATCCAAAGGAATTATAATGAAGATCCTTTGGCATGGTGGGACAAGAATGAGCTCAAAGCATCCTTAAAGGTTAAACCCGGAAAGAGTACGAGTTCGTGAGATTCAAACCAATCCTTATGAACCGGGAGGATCGGGAGGATATGCGAGAAAATACTTAAGGAACATCTTGACCTTAAGTTAATTTCACCAGGAGTTTCTCCATACTGTTGATGATTCTTAGTCGAAACCATGGAGAAATCAAAAGAGGAAAGCCAAGACTTGTTATTAATTACAAGGGACTAATAACATTTTGGAGTTCGACGGATACTATATCCCAAGCAGAGAGAACATCCGGTTAATTGTATCAAAGGTGCCAAGATATTCTCAAAGTTCGATTGCAAGTCCGGATTTTGCATTAAGATGGATGAAGAAAGCAAGAAGTTCACCTTTTCTACACCATAAGGACACTATATTTGGAATGTGATGCCTATGGGATTGGCTAACGGACCCGAGATATATCAAAGGAGGATGGATAATCTCTTCAAAGATTATTTCGATTTCATGTTTGTGTATATCGATGACATTCTAATCGCATCAAAGAACATGAAGGAGCATCTCAAACATTTGGAAATATTTTCGGATGTTTGTCACAAGAGAAGGATTAGTGCTTTCGGAGAAGAAGGCGAATTGCAAAGAAGCAATTGAATTCCTAGGAATTGAGATCGATTTAACGGAATCATCCTACAAAGTCATATTGTAGAAAAGATAAAGGGATTTCGGATACATTGAAAGACAAAGCGACTTGAGTTTTCTTCGAGTTGTCAATTTTCTTTGAATGTTCATAAACAATCTAGCACATTACAGAGGAAGGTGTTTAGCCCATTGCTTAAAAAAAGATGCAAAGATTCAAATGGGAGAATGAACATCAAGAAGTTTACAAAAAGCTTCCGAAACTTACAATTCCACAGATGAAGATGAACTGGTTCTTTACACAGATGCCGATGATTTTTGGGCAGCAGATTCTTACTAAAGCCACACCAAACGGAGAAGTGCCATGCGATATCGGCAATTCCGGTCTATTTGACAAAGTGAAGTAACTCGGTGGCATATCAACGAGAAAGAATTCTTTGCGATCGAAAGGCTTTCAAAAAATGGCCTTTATTTCATCGGCTAAAAAGTTTATCTTAAAAATTGATAATTCAAGTGTCAAAGCTTTTCCGAAAAAAATTGAATCAAAACCAAAAAAGCTAGGATACTTAGATGGCAATTTGAATGTCAATATTATGATTATGATATTGTCATTATAAAATCTCATGAAAATGTTCTTGCAGATTTTCTAACAAGAGATGGAGGAATTGAAGCCGATTCCATCCTCACGGCCTCAAGACATCTTGGAGACGGTTGAAATGATACTCGAGAATTTGATACCCTGGTCATCAATGCCGATTTGGGGGAAATTACAAAGGAATGATCGGGACAAAGTAACCGATCGTATACAAGCATGTGTCCAGTATCACTCTCGATTGAGAACGGCATTTAAAGGGCCACTCCTCCGGCCGCTAATAAGCAAACGGAGCGTTTAGAGCGCAGGCTCCCCAACCTCGTAGCAGAGGATTCCGCACTCTAGCACAAGTCCTAAGTCGGCGAAATGTTGCCCAAGGAAAAGCGATACTCAAGTCAAATCCCGAGTTATCACATCAACCCAAAGACGTCGGGGTAAAGGACGAAGAGATCAATCTTAGGCCTATGATGGGCACTTCTAAAGTTGATATTAACGAGATTAAAGTTTCTTCTTCTTGGCGGGAATACCGGTAATTGGGAGAAACTGACATTGTGCAAAGGATATCTCGGAAAAAATAAAGATCGATATTTCTCGAAAATATCCAAGGGTTTGGATGTTACCAAATTCCACGAAGAAGTGAAGAGGTGGTGCGAGTTTGGGGCTTTGGCCTCGATCTATACTACTTCACCAGCCTTCCCAGAGATCACAAAATTGCCAAAGTGGATCTAGGAAGCAGTTTACGAGTGCTGGTCCAATAATGACGGCCTAAAACAAGGGGATACATTGGAGCTGTATTTCATAAGTGCAGCAACAGAGCCCGTCGAAAAGGGTGGACATGAAGCCTTCCATTACATTAGCTTCAAGACGGATGAAAAAGCCTTCAAAAATATCAAGGAGGCTAGTTCGAAGAATACTGATTGGCCATGACCTTCACCGAAGATCGTTACACAAGAAGGGCATGGGGATTGTGGGGTCTGTCTCACCGAGATGGACAAAGTCAAGTTTCCGTTCAAGTTCTATCAAAATTCAGTGAACGGATCATTCCTATTGAATACTATGACGGGGAAAAACTACAAGATTTGCGGAAGACCTATTCGAAAAAGAAAAGAAAATCTCCGTGGGAAAACAAGCCGGGGAGTAAAGAAACTCACGGAAATATTGCAATATGGCTCACGTAGGCCATTGGGAACTTCGGGTCTGTCCTGAATGTCAAAACCAGAAGGAACCGGAATTTGGCAAAGGATTCTGGCCAAAAGTCAATCGGAGAAGACCCAGCGACGGAGAAGAAAAGTCACAGAAGTATCCATAGTTTCGGGGACCACCAAAAAAGTAGGTTCCCCAACAAAGTCAGTGGAGACATGTGACTCCAGACAAGTAACAACCCACTCAGGAAAAAGACGAAAAGTGGGTCCATGAAAGATGTCGTCCAAGTTACTAAAAGACGAAGGACGAGTCAGCATGATTGGGAAGTTTTCATAAAAAACTTCGGATACCAGACAAGAGGAGGCCCAACCCATGTGAAGATGAGTTGGATGCCAACTAATTGCTGCAAGTGGAGCAATAATTCAAGGATAAAAGAGACCTCCACTTAAGGGCAATAATACAGAACATAGAGGTCTCCTACCTCTATAAATGTCAAGATCTGCAGAAGGCTAAAGGCATCGAACATTTCCCTTAGTCTTCTTACAATAAACTTTCTTTGTAAAATTCCTTCTGTTGTGAGTTTAGAATTTCCAGAGTGTTTTCAATTTTCAGTTTTAGTTTTTTAATTTTATGTACAAGAGTGTGATAGCCTTTATGAGAGGCTAAACAAGTTTTCTCCTCCCAAAAGGAGATTACTGATGTAATATATTTTTCTTTAAGTTCTTAATAAAATAAAGGTTGTTTGTTCAACATGTGTTCATAATGTACTATTGATTCATCCCTTTGAAGAATTACTTTTACGCCTTGGAGTAGGAAACGAACTAAAGGTCGTGTCTTTGAGCGTTTCTCGAAGGAGTCGGATAACTTGAGATCATCTTCCCGAGGTGAGGTTGAACAAAGGAGAGCTGTTTGTCAAACGATCTGGGGCGATAATTTTCCGATTGGTGGCGTTGCGAACCACTTAACCAGTCTTTGTTTCGGTCAAAAGAGGTATGAATTTTAAGGGATTTATTAATTTTACGGAAGCATGTTTGGAATCGATAATCTGAGTAATCAAACATCTTTTAATTATATAACTGTTAAGTTTATCCAATTGGAAACGACATGATCTTTTTAAAACCTCCGTATGGAGACCGGATCTAAGTAGGTGTAACAATGCGAATGAAAAACAAAGTTACGTAACTTGAAAGTATTCCTATTCGTGAAATGCGGAACGAATTTAATCATTTATTTCCTTATTTGTTATAAAGGGTATGATGGGAACTTCAGTGCATATTTGAATCCTTTTAATAAGGAAGGCCATAGTTGTAACTGAAACATGAAAAAAGGCCATTCTTGAACTTACCCCAAATGAAGAAGGTCGATTTTTAACAAAATGACAAAATGCACGATTTGACTGCCCAAATGGCTAAAAAACATTTGATTTAAACATCATTTTTTTTTTTCGAATGACAGTATTTTATTAGAACAACTCAGAAAACTGGAATTACAACTACAAACGTAGCCAACTGACTATTAGCCGACTTGACTAAATAAAAGCCAAGCGAGGAATTGGCAAGACCAATTCAGATCCACTCCACAAACTAAAAAATCCACACTCAAAACTAGAAAACTCCCATGCTGGGGGACTTCATCACTCCTTAATGGAGACTGTAAAACACTAAAAAAAATGAAATCGGGCACAAACAATCACTACATACTACAGAACAGATAAAATTGATCCGCCTACGAGTTTCGCAAATTAACCGAGAAAAGAAAAAATAAACAAAATAAGAAAACTATAACTTAGCAACAAAATAAAAACAAAGAAGTAAAAAAAACAACCTAGCAAACAAAGAAAAGAAAGGTTTATCCCTCCCACAAATCCACCGCCACATCCGGCACCACTGCTTACCGCAAATCTGTCATTGTCTCATTGTTGGCCCACACCAGGAAAAAACACCCAAAGCCCGGAACTTGAAATAGAGAAGAAAAATATCGTACGGAGGAGTTCAAGCCTTAATGACCCAAAAATTCCTGCCATCGCCGGCCTTCATGGCGGTGCAAAAGGCCGAGCATCCACATGAGATCACCATAAAAGCTCCCTTCTCATGGGAGAAGAAGACAATTTGCTTGGGAGGGGGAGGGGAAGCTGGTTGGGGGATGGGAAAGGGGGAAGATATGAGGGTTTTTGATTTTTTTTAGAGAGAATGAAGATAGAAAAAAAAGAAGATAGAGAAAAGAGGTGGTTAAACAACATTTCCACTATGGACAAATGGCCAAAAAACATGGGTATTGAATTTTGAATTCTAACTTAGTATTTTATTTTCTCTTTTAATTTACATAAACACATGGAATGTAAAAAAAATGTTTTCTTAAATATATATTTGATACGAATTATATACATTTGATATGAATTTAAATATGTTGGAATTGGTTTTATTAAATTGGGTTTTGACCCGATTTTGACCAATTATTTAAGTGGGGTCATTTATTCAAAGTATGAAATAAATGAGATAAACGTCATCTACGCCGCGGGTAGATGAGTTTAGCATTTTGAATTTCTCAAAACTAATATCGGGTGAATGAGAAATAAATGCATAAAGTTGGTCACTTAAAATGCTTTTATATATGGAATATAAAAAGGTGGGAATATGGAAAGCCATATCCCACATAGGAAACATATTAAATATTTGACTAGTTAATAAAGAGCTTCACCACTAATAAGGAGTAATCAAGTGGAACTCCTTATGGTGCACCCTAGTGGACCAAGTCAATTTTGACTAGCCTTTGGCTAGCTCAAAAGGCACCAAGGACGGTGCGGAGCACCGTCCGAGCCGGAGCCGAGCCGGGCGGCCGCGCAGACGTCGCACATAGTCGCATTGGGCGCTTTCGAGGCGCACTTTGCATTTCGCACGCACGCATCGTCGTGAGGAGCTTTGAGGAGCCTTAAAGTTTTGAAAAATCGAACAGGGTTGATCCAGTGGCTCGGTGGACGTGGCGGGGCGGCTCGGGTGGATGATTTGGCAGAATAAATGCAGTGGCGACACGTGGCGCCGATCGATACGTTTGTTCACTAACAAGGCACCGCGGATCGACGCGTCTGCCTGAAGTATGCGAGAGGTGTATGCCCAAGCGGTGTGTTCCTTCGCATGATGCGATCGAGATCAAGTATATCGCTTATCGAAAGGAATGGGCTTAAAATCCACAAAATGAGAGTGTTCATAACGGTAACCCAACCTTGTGAATTGGAGATCCCAAGACCTTGGTTCAATGGGACAACTAAGTTATGAATATTCGGATAAACACTTGGAGCATATTACGACTCATTCTGTCCAAGTGAAGAAACCGCTTGAATGTGATGGGGTTAAGTTATAAACTTTTAATGATTCCTATACTTTAAAGAAGTGGAGTATGGCGGGATACTCTTAATAGGAGATCACCTATATAAGTGTGAAGACGGGTCGCTTCAACGAAACACTTATGAATCCAAGATGGTGTCCAGGGCCAAAATGGACACAACCGTGAGAACCAAATGGTGTTAGGAAAGATATTGTGTGGATTTGTTGTTTTGGTTTACATAAACAAATTTGAACAGATTTAAGACATCGCATCACCGTGTACAAATGCGGCTAGTAAACTGATAGTATTCCACTAAGGAAGGTTCAAAGCCACAAACTACCTCTCGTGATGCAATAGTTTTCCGTTTGAACTCTCTTAGTGTCGCATTCTCATATGCATTTATTTTCATTCATGTGGGAGATTGTTGGAATTGGTTTTATTAAATTGGGTTTTGACCCGATTTTGACCAATTATTTAAGTGGGGTCATTTATTCAAAGTATGAAATAAATGAGATAAACGCGTCATCTACGCGCGGGTAGATGAGTTTTGCATTTTGAATTTCTCAAAACCAATATCGGGTGAATGAGAAATAAATGCATAAAGTTGGCCACTTAAAATGCTTTTATATATGGAATATAAAAGGTGGGAATATGGAAAGCCATATCCCACATAGGAAACATATTAAATGTTTGACTAGTTAATAAAGAGCTTCACCACTAATAAGGAATAATCAAGTGGAACTCCTTATGGTGCACCCTAGTGGACCAAGTCAATTTTGACTAGCCTTTGGCTAGCTCAAAAGGCACCAAGGCGGTGCGAGCACCGTCCGAGCCGAGCCGGAGCCACGGCCCGCGACGCCGCACATAGTCGCATTGGCGCTTTCGAGGCGCACTTTGCATTTCGCACGTCACGCATCGTCGTGAGGAGCTTTGAGGAGCCTTAAAGTTTTGGAAAATCGAACCAGGGTTGATCCAGTGGGCCTTGACGTGGCGAGGCGGCTCGGGTGGCAAATGATTTGGCAGAATCGCACGCAGTGGCGACACGTGGCGGCGATCGATCGATGCGTCTGTTCGCTAACAAGGCACCGGATCGACGCGTCTGTCTCAGTATGCGAGAGTGTATGCCCAAGGGTGTGTTCCTTCGACAGATGATCGATCGGGACCATCGATCGTGTTTGTTAACCACGGGCGTGATTTGACGGTCAAGATCGATCCGAACCGGGGGTTGCACCCAGTCTGAAGAGGCACCAAGAGTTCTATATAAACAAGCCCCTTAATCATTTTTGCATCGAGAAAATTTTGAAATTCACATAAAGATCAAAGATAAAAAGTCTTGAGAGTTCAAAAACACTAAAAGTTCGAAGTGTCTTGTGATTTGTAGTGTTGCTATCACAAGACGTAAGTCGTTGTATCTTGGGAGGCGATTGCCAATTTCCGTTAACACCGTGAGCGGGCAATTTCGTCTTAAAGACAAAGAGTCCAACTCTTGCCTCGACTTTTGTTACATTTCCGCTTTCGATTTTTCGTGGTCATTCGGTATACACCATCGCTTTTTCCAACATTTAAGACAAAATTTTCGTGTATATCAAATAGCTTCGACGTCTTGGCCAAAGACAAAGACAAAGACCGGAGAGAAACCCGAGAAGTTTGGGGGTTCAGACTTCAAAAGATGGCAACGAGAAAATGTTGTTCTATCTTACGACTCGAACCTTGCTCGTTTTCCTTACGGAGGATGCCCCAACCGTGGGGAAGAGGAGACCGATAAAGAGAAAAGGATGGCGTTCGATGCTTGGAGTCAAAGCGACTTCTGTGCGTAACTACATTCTCAACGGATCGACAAAACACATTGTACAATGTGTATTGTTCGGTAAAGATCGCTAAAAAGAGTGTGGAGCTCTTTAGAGAAGAAGTATAAAACGGAAGATCTTTGCACAAAGAAATTTGTTGTCGCAAATTCCTTGAGTTCAAGATGGTTGACACCAAGACGGTGATCACCAGGTTCAAGAGATTAATTCACCGCATGATATAATTGCGAAGGTATGGTGGTGAGTGAATCCTTTCAAGTAGTTGCTATAATCGAGAACTACCGCCTCGTGGAAGGATTTTAAAAATTACCCGAAGCATAAGCGGAAGGAGATGGGGCTTGAAGACTTAATTGTCGATTGCGAATTGAAGAAGACAATCGCAAGTCCGAGATTAAGTCCGCAAGCTTCCTATGGAGGCAAAGGCAAACTTGGTGGAGCCCAATGCTAGCAAGAAGAGAAAGCACTGGGAATAATCAAAAGCAGGGGAAGGCTAAAAAGTTCAAAGGAACTGCTTCAATCGTGGAAAGCCGAATCACAAGGCTAAAGATTGTCGTCTTCCTAAAAAGGACAATCGGAACCAGTGCATGTGACCGAGGACAAATCGTACCAATTGATATGTCCGAGCTTGATCTCTACCAGTAGTGTATGAAGGCAACAAGTGCTACATGGTGGAGAACCCGAGAGAATGGCGGGTGGACACAAAGTGCTACACGCCACATATGCTCGACAAAGACATGTTCTCAACGTATACTCCTATCAATGGAAGGAAGCTATACATGGGGAATCATGCAACGTCCGAAATTGCCTCGGTCTCGGCAAGGTGGTGCTAAAGATGACCTCGGGCAAGGAGTTGACCCTCGTTGATGTCCTTCATGTTCCGACATTCGGAAGAACTTAGTGTCGAGGATCGTTGTTGGTCGGCGGGGTTTAGATTAGTATTTGAGGCTCAAAAGTTTGTACTTATGAAAAATGGACAGTTCATAGGGAAGGGTACTTAGATAACGGACTGCTCAAGATGAATGTAATGAATGTACTCAAACTTTGAAAGCAATAAAATTAATGATTCTTCTTATTTACTTGAGTGTTCAAATTTATGGCATGTTAGATTAGGACATGTGAATTTTAACACTTTGAAAAGGTTAGTAAACTTGGAATTACTACCTAACTTTAAAATAGATTCACATCACAAGTGTGAAATGTGTTGAGGCAAAAATGGCCAAAACACCATTCCACTCAAAGTGGAAAGAGAAACAGAACCTCTAGAGTTAATTCACAAAGTGATATATGTGATTTAAAGTTTGTGCAAACTAGAGGTGGGAAAAAGTATTTTATTACTTTTATTGATGATTGCACAAAAAATCTTTGTTATGTATATCTTTTAAGAAGTAAAGATGAGGCCTTAGAAGCTTTTAAAAGCTATAAGAATGAGGTTGAAAATCAACTAAGCAAACGAATTAAGATAATTCGAAGTGATAGAGGTGGAGAATATGGAGCTCCTTTTGATGAATTTTGCTCGGATTCTGGTATTATTCATCAAACGATGCTCCTTATTCACCACAATCAAACGGTATTGTTTAACACAAAAACCGAACTCTAAAAGAAATGATGAATGCTTTGTTGATAAATTCTGGTTTACCTCAGAATTTGTGGGGGGGAGCAATTCTCTCGGCTAACCACATTCTTAAAAAAATACCACACAAAAATAAAGATAAAACTCCGCATGAGTTATGGAAAGGTCGAAAACCTTCATATAAATACCTGAAAGTGTGGGGGTGTTTGGCTAAAGTAGAAATACCTAAGCCAAAACAAGTCAAGATAGGGCCTAAAACAATCGATTGCATTTTCATTGGATATGCAAATACAAAGAGTGCATATCGATTTTTAGTGCACAAATTAGCAATTCCGGATGTACAAGAAGGTACAATTATTGAGTCAAGGAATCTTTGTATTTTTCAAGACGTGTTTCCTTGTCAAGAAAGGAAAGAGGCTAGTTCTAGCAAAAGAACACGTGATCTGCCGATGGTGATCATCAAAGTGATGAAGAACCAAGACGCAAAGATAAAAAGGGCAAAACAACTAAGTCTTTTGGTCCAGATTTTCTAACTTATGTGTTAGAAAATGAACCAAGGACAATTGGTGAAGTATTGTCCAGTCCAGAAGCTCCATTCTAGAAAGAAGCTATTAATAGTGAGATAGATTCCATTATGCAAAATCATACTTGGGAGTTGGTAGATCTCCCACCAAGAAATAAGCCTTTAGGATGCAAGTGGATCCTTAAAAGGAAATATAAAGCTGATGGAACTATTGATAAGTACAAGGCCAGGTTAGTAGCTAAGGGATTTAAACAAAGAGAAGGCCTTGATTTCTTTGATACGTATTCACCTGTGACAAGAATCACATCTATTAGAGTTCTCATTGCTATTGCAGCATTGCATAACCTTGAGATACACCAAATGGATGTGAAAACGGCTTTTCTAAATGGTGAATTAGAAGAGAAAATCTACATGGAATAACCCAAAGGGTTTGTTGCTCCTGGACAGGAGAAGAAGGTGTGCAAACTCGTTAAGTCATTGTATGGCCTTAAGCAAGCTCCGAAACAATGGCACGAGAAATTTGACAGAACTATGTTGTCAAATGGTTTCAAAATTAACGAGTGTGATAAATGTGTTTACATTAAAGACACACCTAATGATTATGTAATTGTCTGTCTGTATGTTGACGACATGTTAATTATGGGTAGTAATCATGATATAATCATGAATACTAAGAAAATGTTAATCAAACATTTTGATATGAAAGATATGGGTATAGCGAGATGTTATTCGGGAATTAAGATTTCTAAAACATCCGATGGACTTGTTTTATCACGATCTCATTATATTGAGACAAGATTTCCGAAAAGTTCAATGCTTATGACAACGGTCCTCCGGCTAAAACACATGTTGATTTAAGCTTACACTTAGCTAAAAATCAAGGTGAGCTCGTATCTCAACTAGAATATTCTCGGATCATTCGCGGTCTAATGTATGTAACAAAGCGCACACGCCAGGATATTGCCTACGCAGATTAACAAACCGAGTAGATTTACAAGTAATCCCGAAATGACCATTGGAAGGCATTGATAGGGGTTCTTAGGTATCTAAGACTCACCATGAATTATGGATTACATTACTCGAGATATCCATTGTATTAGAAGGATACGATGATGCTAATTGGATATCCGACTCAAAAGACTCCAAGTCCACTAGTGGTTATGTTTTTACCATTGGTGGAGCGGTGTCATGGAAATCCTCTAAACAAACTTGTATAGCTCGATCCACAATGGAATCAGAGTTTATAGCATTGGATAAAGGCTGGTGAAGAAGCAAGAATGGCTTCGCAACATTTTAGAGGATATTCCTTGCTGGCCTAAGCCGGTGGCTGCAATCATGATACATTGTGATAGTCAGTCGGCGATAGGAAGGGCTCAAAATAGTATGTACAACGGTAAGTCTCGACATACGTCGAAGACATAACACCGTTAGGCGGTTGATCTCAAATGGGGTTATTACAATCGATTACGTGAAATCGAAAGAAAACCTAGCGGATCCGTTAACTAAAGGTTTGAATAGAGATCAAGTATACTGCTTATCGAAAGGAATGGGCTTAAAATCCACAAAATGAGAGTGTTCATAACGGTAACCCAACCTTGTGAATTGGAGATCCCAAGACCTTGGTTCAATGGGACAACTAAGTTATGAATATTCGAGATAAACACTTGGAGCATATTACGGCTCATTCCTGTCCAAGTGAAGAAACCTGCTGAATGTGATGGGGTTAAGTTATAAACTTTTAATGATTCCTATACTTTAAAGAAGTGGAGTATGGCAGGATACTCTTAATAGGAGATCACCTATATAAGTGTGAAGACGGGTCGCTTCAACGAAACACTTATGAATCAAGATGGTGTCCAGGGCCAAAATGGACACAACCGTGAGAACCAAATGGTGTTAGGAAAGATATTGTGTGGATCTTTGTTGTTTTGGTTTACATAAAACAATTTGAAGCAGATTTAAGACATCGCATCACTTGTATGCGGCTAGTAAATGATAGTATTCCACTAAGGAAGGTTCAAAGCCACAAACTACCTCTCGTGATGCAATAGTTTTCCGTTTGAACTCTCTTAGTGTCCTGCATTCTCATATGCATTTATTTTCATTCATGTGGGAGATTGTTGGAATTGGTTTTATTAAATTGGGTTTTGACCCGATTTTGACCAATTATTTAAGTGGGGTCATTTATTCAAAGTATGAAATAAATGAGATAAACGTCATCTACGCCGCGGGTAGATGAGTTTTGCATTTTGAATTTCTCAAAACCAATATCGGGTGAATGAGAAATAAATGCATAAAGTTGGCCACTTAAAATGCTTTTATATATGGAATATAAAAAGGTGGGAATATGGAAAGCCATATCCCACATAGGAAACATATTAAATGTTTGACTAGTTAATAAAGAGCTTCACCACTAATAAGGAATAATCAAGTGGAACTCCTTATGGTGCACCCTAGTGGACCAAGTCAATTTTGACTAGCTTTTGGCTAGCTCAAAAGGCACCAAGGACGGTGCGGAGCACCGTCCGAGCCGGAGCCGGAGCCGAAGCCGGGCCCGCGCACGTCGCACATAGTCGCATTGGGCACTTTCGAGGCGCACTTTGCATTTCGCATGTACGCATCGTCGCGAGGAGCTTTGAGGAGCCTTAAAGTTTTGGAAAATCGAACCAGGGTTCAGTCCAGTGGCTCGGTGACGTGGCAGGGCAGCTCGGGTGGCAGTGATTTGGCGTAATAAATGCAGTGGCGACACGTGGCGCTGACTGGATGCGTCTGTTCGCTAACAAGGCACCGTGACTGGACGCGTCTGTCTAGTATGCAGAGGTGTATGCCCAAGGGTGTGTTCCTTCAGACAGATGCGATCAGGACCATCAGATCGCAGCTGTTAACCACAGGGCGTGATTTGACGGTCAAGACTGATCCGAACCAGGGGTTGCACCCAGTCTGAAGAGGCACCAAGAGTTCTATATAAACAAGCCCCCAGAATCATTTTTGCATCAGAAAATTTCGAAATTCACATAGCATCAGCATAAAAAGTCTTGAGAGTTCAAAAACACTAAAAGTTCGAAGTGTCTTGTGATTTGTAGTGTTGCTATCACAAGACGTAAGTCGTTGTATCTTGGGAGGCGATTGCCAATTTCCGTTAACACCGTGAGCGGGGCAATTTCGTCTTAAAGACAAAGAGTCCAACTCTTGCCTCGACTTTCTGTTACTCTGCTCGATTTTCTGTGGTCATTCGGTATACACCATCAGTTTTTCCAACAGTTTAAGACAAAATTTTCGTGTATATCAAATAGCTTCGACGTCTTGATTCAAAGACTAAAGACTAAAGACCGGGAGAGAAACCCGAGAAGTTTGGGGGTTCAGACTTCAAAAGATGGCAACAGAAAATGTTGTTCTATCTTACGACTCTGAACCTTGCTCGTTTCCTTACGGAGGATGCCCCAACTGTGGGGGAAGAGGAGCGATAAAGAGAAAAGGATGGCGTTCGATGCTTGGAGTCAAAGCGACTTCGCGTGCGAACTACATTCTCAACGGATCGACAACACATTGTACAATGTGTATTGTTGGTAAAAGATCGCTAAAGAGTTGTGGAGCTCTTTAGAGAAGAAGTATAAAACGGAAGATCTTTGGCACAAAGAAATTTGTTGTCGGCAAATTCCTTGAGTTCAAGATGGTTGACACCAAGCGGTGATCGGCCAGGTTCAAGAGATCGATTAATTCGCATGATATAATTGCGAAGGTATGGTGGTGAGTGAATCCTTTCAAGTAGTTGCTATAATCGAGAAGCTACCGCCTCGTGGAAGGATTTTAAAAATTACGAAGCATAAGCGGAAGGAGATGGGGCTTGAAGACTTAATTGTCGATTGCGAATTGAAGAAGACAATCGCAAGTCCGAGATTAAGTCTGGCAAGCTTCCTATGGAGGCAAAGGCAAACTTGGTGGAGCCCAATGCTAGCAAGAAGAGAAAGCACTGGGAATAATCAAAAGCAGGGGAAGGCTAAAAAGTTCAAAGGAACTCGCTTCAAGCGTGGAAAGCCGAATCACAAGGCTAAAGATTGTCGTCTTCCTAAAAAGGACAATCGGAACAGGTGCATGTGACCGAGGACAAATCGGTACCAATTGATATGTCCGAGCTTGATCTCTATTTTGTAGTGTATGAAGGCAACAAGTGCTACATGGTGGAGAACCCGAGAGAATGGCGGGTGGACACAGTGTCTACACGCCACATATGCTCCGACAAAGACATGTTCTCAACGTATACTCCTATCAATGGAAGGAAGCTATACATGGGGAATCATGCAACGTCTGAAATTGTCGGTCTCAGCAAGGTGGTGCTAAAGATGACCTCGGGCAAGGAGTTGACCCTCGTTGATGTCCTTCATGTTCCAGACATTCGGAAGAACTTAGTGTCAGGATCGTTGTTGGTCGGCGCAGGGTTTAGATTAGTATTTGAGGCTCAAAAGTTTGTACTTATGAAAAATGGACGATTCATAGGGAAGGGTACTTAGATAATGGGATTCAAGATGAATGTAATGAATGTACTCCGAAACTTTGAAAGCAATAAAATTAATGATTCTTCTTATTTACTTGAGTGTTCAAATTTATGGCATGTTAGATTAGGACATGTGAATTTTAACACTTTGAAAAGGTTAGTAAACTTGGAATTACTACCTAACTTTAAAATAGATTCACATCACAAGTGTGAAACGTGTTGAGGCAAAAATGGCCAAAACACCATTCCACTCGGTGGAAAGAGAAACAGAACCTCTAGAGTTAATTCACAAATGATATATGTGATTTAAAGTTTGTGCAAACTAGAGGTGGGAAAAAGTATTTTATTACTTTTATTGATGATTGCACAAAATACTGTTATGTATATCTTTTAAGAAGTAAAGATGAGGCCTTAGAAGCTTTTAAAAGCTATAAGAATGAGGTTGAAAATCAACTAAGCAAACGAATTAAGATAATTCGAAGTGATAGAGGTGGAGAATATGGAGCTCCTTTTGATGAATTTTGCTCAGATTCTGGTATTATTCATCAAACGACAGCTCCTTATTCACCACAATCAAACGGTATTGTTTAACACAAAAACCGAACTCTAAAAGAAATGATGAATGATTTGTTGATAAATTCTGGTTTACCTCAGAATTTGTGGGGGGGAGCAATTCTCTCGGCTAACCACATTCTTAAAAAATACCACACAAAAATAAAGATAAAACTCCTCATTGTGAGTTATGGAAAGGTCGAAAACCTTCATATAAATACCTGAAAGTGTGGGGGTGTTTGGCTAAAGTAGAAATACCTAAGCCAAAACAAGTCAAGATAGGGCCTAAAACAATCGATTGCATTTTCATTGGATATGCAAATAACAGTAGTGCATATCGATTTTTAGTGCACAAATTAGCAATTCCGGATGTACAGAAGGTACAATTATTGAGTCGAGGAATCTTTGTATTTTTCGAAAGACGTGTTTCCTTGTCAAGAAAGGAAAGAGACTAGTTCTAGCAAAAGAACACGTGATCTGCCGATGGTGATCATCAAAGTGATGAAGAACCAAGACGCTTGATAAAAAGGGCAAAACAACTAAGTCTTTTGGTCCAGATTTTCTAACTTATGTGTTAGAAAATGAACCAAGGACAATTGGTGAAGTATTGTCCAGTCCAGAAGCTCCATTCTAGAAAGAAGCTATTAATAGTGAGATAGATTCCATTATGCAAAATCATACTTGGGAGTTGGTAGATCTCCCACCAAGAAATAAGCCTTTAGGATGCAAGTGGATCCTTAAAAGGAAATATAAAGCCGATGGAACTATTGATAAGTACAAGGCCAGGTTAGTAGCTAAGGGATTTAAACAAAGAGAAGGCCTTGATTTCTTTGATACGTATTCACCTGTGACAAGAATCACATCTATTAGAGTTCTCATTGCTATTGCAGCATTGCATAACCTTGAGATACACCAAATGGATGTGAAAACGGCTTTTCTAAATGGTGAATTAGAAGAGAAAATCTACATGGAATAACCCAAAGGGTTTGTTGCTCCCCGAGGAGAAGAAGGTGTGCAAACTCGTTAAGTCATTGTATGGCCTTAAGCAAGCTCGAAACAATGGCACGAGAAATTTTGAGAACTATGTTGTCAAATGGTTTCAAAATTAACGAGTGTGATAAATGTGTTTACATTAAAGACACACCTAATGATTATGTAATTGTCTGCATACGTATGTTGACGACATGTTAATTATGGGTAGTAATCATGATATAATCATGAATACTAAGAAAATGTTAATCAAACATTTTGATATGAAAGATATGGGTATAGCGAGATGTTATTCTGGGAATTAAGATTTCTAAAACATCGATGGACTTGTTTTATCACGATCTCATTATATTGAGACAAAGATCTTGAAAGTTCAATGCTTATGACACAGTCCTCGGCTAAAACACATGTTGATTTAAGCTTACACTTAGCTAAAAATCAAGGTGAGCACGTATCTCAACTAGAATATTCTCGGATCATTGGCGAGTCTAATGTATGTAACAAAGCGCACACGTCCGGATATTGCCTACTGTGATTAACAAAGCGAGTAGATTTACAAGTAATCCGGAAATGACCATTGGAAGGCATTGATAGGGGTTCTTAGGTATCTAAGACTCACCATGAATTATGGATTACATTACTCGAGATATCCGGTGTATTAGAAGGATACAGTGATGCTAATTGGATATATCGACTCAAAAGACTCCAAGTCCACTAGTGGTTATGTTTTTACCATTGGTGGTGGAGCGGTGTCATGGAAATCCTCTAAACAAACTTGTATAGCTCGATCCACAATGGAATCAGAGTTTATAGCATTGGATAAAGCTGGTGAAGAAGCGAGAATGGCTTCGCAACATTTTAGAGGATATTCTTGGCGGCCTAAGCGGTGTGGCTGCAATCATGATACATTGTGATAGTCGGTCGGCGATAGGAAGGGCTCAAAATAGTATGTACAACGGTAAGTCTCGACATACGTCGAAGACATAACACCGTTAGGCGGTTGATCTCAAATGGGGTTATTACAATCGATTACGTGAAATCGAAAGAAAACCTAGCGGATCCGTTAACTAAAGGTTTGAATAGAGATCAAGTATCTTGCTTATCGAAAGGAATGGGCTTAAAATCCACAAAATGAGAGTGTTCATAACGGTAACCCAACCTTGTGAATTGGAGATCCCAAGACCTTGGTTCAATGGGACAACTAAGTTATGAATATTCGGATAAACACTTGGAGCATATTGACTCATTCTGTCAGTGAAGAAACTGCTTTGAATGTGATGGGGTTAAGTTATAAACTTTTAATGATTCCTATACTTTAAAGAAGTGGAGTATGGCAGGATACTCTTAATAGGAGATCACCTATATAAGTGTGAAGACGGGTCGCTTCAACGAAACACTTATGAATCCAAGATGGTGTCCAGGGCCAAAATGGACACAACCGTGAGAACCAAATGGTGTTAGGAAAGATATTGTGTGGATGCTGTTGTTTTGGTTTACATAAACAGCTGAACAGTTTAAGACATCGCATCACTGTGCAGCCTAGTAAATCCGATAGTATTCCACTAAGGAAGGTTCAAAGCCACAAACTACCTCTCGTGATGCAATAGTTTTCCGTTTGAACTCTCTTAGTGTCTGCATTCTCATATGCATTTATTTTCATTCATGTGGGAGATTGTTGGAATTGGTTTTATTAAATTGGGTTTTGACCCGATTTTGACCAATTATTTAAGTGGGGTCATTTATTCAAAGTATGAAATAAATGAGATAAACGTCATCTACGCCGCGGGTAGATGAGTTTTGCATTTTGAATTTCTCAAAACCAATATCGGGTGAATGAGAAATAAATGCATAAAGTTGGCCACTTAAAATGCTTTTATATATGGAATATAAAAAGGTGGGAATATGGAAAGCCATATCCCACATAGGAAACATATTAAATGTTTGACTAGTTAATAAAGAGCTTCACCACTAATAAGGAATAATCAAGTGGAACTCCTTATGGTGCACCCTAGTGGACCAAGTCAATTTTGACTAGCTTTTGGCTAGCTCAAAGGCACCAAGAGGCAGTGCGAGCACCGTCAGCGGCCGGAGCCGAGCCGGGCGCGCGCGACGTCGCACATAGTCGCATTGGGCACTTTCGGCGCACTTTGCATTTCGCATGTACGCATCGTCGCGAGGAGCTTTGAGAGCCTTAAAGTTTTGGAAAATCGAACCAGGGTTGATCCGTTCGCTCGGTGGCGTGGCGAAGCGACTCGGGTAAGCGATGATTTGGCGAGAATCGCAGTGGCGACACGTGGCGGCCGGCCGGATGCGTCTGTTCGCTAACAAGGCACCGTGGATCGACGCGTCATCAGTATGCGAAGGTGTATGCCCAGGGTGTCCTTCGCAGACATGGATCGTCAGGACCATCGGATCGCATTTGTTAACCACAGGCGTGATCGACGGTCAAGATCGATCCGAACCAGGGGTTGCACCCGATCTGAAGAGGCACCAAGAGCTCTATATAAACAAGCCCCTTAATCATTTTCGCATCGAGAAAATTTCGAAATTCACATAGATCGCATAAAAAGTCTTGAGAGTTCAAAAACACTAAAAGTTCGAAGTGTCTTGTGATTTGTAGTGTTGCTATCACAAGACGTAAGTCGTTGTATCTTGGGAGGCGATTGCCAGTTTCCGTTAACACCGTGAGCGGGGCAATTTCGTCTTAAAGACAAAGAGTCCAACTCTTGCCTCGACTTTCGATTTACTCTTTCGATTTTCTGTGGTCATTCGGTATACACCATCAGTTTTTCCAACAAAATATATACAAGATAAAATGTCAAATTGAAATAGAGAATCGAAATGCTTATTGTGCATACCCGTGGTTTACTCTGGCAGCGATGAGGGATCGGAACTGATGTTCTCAGGTATAGTCAGACGTAAGTTTGGAAGTTGAGTTGTTAAAAAAAAAGCTTTTTTTTCTTTTGTCATTTGTACATCTTTCCTTTGACTTGGTTCACTTCTTTTGCTCATTGATGGCGTTTTGTTCAGATATTATCAAGTAAATTTAAGAGGAATTATGACTATCTTTCTAATGTAATTGCTACTTCATAGTTGCGTGTATGTATAGGATTATAGCCTATGGGCTACAGTATAGAAAGAAGTTTTTGATATATCCCACGTCTAGTATTATATTTGAAGTATATATCATAATGTCAATCAATCAGCCAGTTGTGTTTCCATAGAAATATTGACAAGATTACTAGTAATTTGGTTTTTTTTTTCATTTTTTTGGCAATGGGAATTTATTGGTAAATTCAACATGTTTTTTATTTTTTTCCTCAGTCACTATCATTTTTGCAAACCATGATTTTTTTATATATTTATGTAGTTTTTATAAAACAATTCATTTTTTTTTTCACTCACCTAAACAAAATATATGAAGAATATATGTATGATTACATTATTTTTGTCCATGAATAAAAATATTATTTTTTTATATAAATTCAATCAATCAAAAAATTGAAATTAAGATTATGTTATAAGCGATTCGAATCAGTGAATTCGATTTTATGTTTGATTCCTTTTATTTTGGTTAAACGAAATTTTAATTAATTTGATTTGATTGATATATTATAAGAGAATAGATAATGGTAAACACAAAAGGTGTGGAGATGGCAGCCGGCGGATCCTATTTAAACACATATTGCCATGTTAATTTTGAGTCGTGGCATTGGCCATTTAGCCAACCCAAATCGTGACACTCATGACTCATGCATGCCAGCAACATTATTTTTTATAATGTCATCAACTTTGTTATTAAAAAAAAAAAAACTTGGTCTTAATTGAATATTTATCATTTTTAAGGCTAGAAAGAGTAAGAAATACTTGAGATATGTGTGATGATTGAATTTGCAATTTTTACTAGACAATAAATTATACAATTTTTTTTTGAAAAGATAAATTATACAAATTTTGGGTAATTTAATTATGAACAAATATTTTAATTGGGGGAGGTCTCTTGTGAGACCGTTTCACGGATCTAGATCCGTGAGACGCGAGCCCCATTTACCAAACCCGCAACTAATTACCCAACCACTTTGAAAAATCCATTTGCTCAACCTAATCCTGTTTGGAAAAAAAAAAAAGGCCCAAAAGCCCAACCTAGAATTGAAGTCGTAAATAGAGAAAACCCCAACTCTGCGATCTCTCACCCTCGTATCGGCGACGCACCACCACCACCATGGGATATCAATCCACCACGCTATTGTCAGCAGATTACTCTTCCATCGTGTCTTCGCCACGCGGTAGGTGTATTGAAAATTGTGTGTTTTTTCTTCTTTCCAATTGTGAATAAAAGTTCATTGAGTTGAATTTTTGAAATTGTACCAAGTTTTTGGATTTGCGTTTTTGAAATTGCATCTAAATGATATTACATACATTTTGCGATTGCATCTTCAACTTTACCTTCATCTCTAATGAATTTTTACGCGGTGTCTGTGTAATCTGTTGTTGATGATGAAAAATGAACAATGTTAAAGGCAGGGCAATGAAAGTATGATTTCTTCCATAAAAAGTATTAGTTTTCTAACTAAAAGTATCACTTTTCAGCATCTTTTTTTTTTGTATATTTTCTGACTTAGTTATGTGTGTGTTGTAGATGTTGTCACAATTATTGACCTGCTCATGAAAATGATGAAATCAATATTGTCGCACAGAATGGAAGTGATGCAATGCATCAAGGGGAGAAAACAAGGGATCAAATGCCATTTAAAAAAAACAATAAGAAGAGAAATAGTGATACGACAAACTCATATCCATCGAAGGAGTTTTAGTAATTGTTTTTGTATAAAAAAATATGATAGTATGATACTATTGTTACATTGATTGTTTTAGTATTAAATTATTTAGTTTCAGTGTTTTAATCTCATTTTATTTTAATACATTTGTAATGAGAAAATCGATACTTAAACCCAAAAGCCGAATACTTTTTGAACAAAACGTGATACTTTAATAAGGTGATACTTTTGCAATTTTATGTTCTTTTCACAAATTATTTATAACAAAAGTGATACTTTTAATTCAAAAAATCGATACCTTTTCAACAAAAAATGATGCTTTAATCAGATAATACTTCAGCAATTTTATGTTATTACTTTTGTAAATCTTTTCAAACAAGAAGTGATACTTTTAAACTCAAAAACTGATACTTTTTGAACAAAAGTGATAGTTCTGCAATTTTATGTTCTTTTGTAATCATTTGCAACAAAAAAGTGATACTTTTAATCAAAAAATCGATACTTTTTGAACAAAAATTGATACTTTTCAATTAATGGTTCTCTTTATATCCAGTCATTTAGTTTTCGTTTTTATTTTTTCACAATATGTACTTTGTATTATGCTTTTGCAATTACACTGCACTTTATTTTTGCAATTACCGTTTATGTATTATAATAGATAGCCTATATAAAATTTGAATACATACACTAAAATATACTACTTGGAATACTAGTCAATATTTGCAATGTAACTACATAATTTCACCCCATCATCAAATTATACCATTTGCAACGCTAGTCAATACTTGCAATTCTAATCAGTACAAAAACCAATAATCAAATACACAAAAAAAAGTAGGTTTCTCCAATTTGTCTGACATCCTCCAAAGAACACTTTACATCCATCAATTCGCTTGTTCATTACAAATTGAAGTCCATAATTCTTGATTTGCACTTTCATTTCATTGAAATGGCTAAGAATAATTCTTACATAGTAAGAAGCCCTTAATTTGTGTCCTGCACTGACCTTCAATGAAAACAAAATAAAATTAAGATAAGTAAATATTTTTCTACAATTCAATTATATATATATATATTTATAAAGAGATTCATACCTTACGCAATTTGGATCTGAGTACACATACTCCTTGATACTTTTAAAGTGAAACCTGATACTTTTAACATGAAAATTGATACTTTTATTATGAAAAGTGATACTTTTATATGAAGTACTTATCAGAAACAAATTAACGAGAAATTAATACTTTTAAAGTAAAAATAGATACTTTTAACATGAAAACTGATACTTTTATTGTGAAAAATAATACTTTTAACATAAAGATTGATACTTTGAAAATGTAAAGTGATACTTTTACAACAACCACAAAACAATTAACAACAAAAGAACATGACACTTTGCATCAAAAGTAAAAACCATCGAGACACATTCATTACAACAAATAAAACTCAACTTCAACAAATCAAAACCCTAATATTCAATTCAAATAGAATACATGCTCAAATTAAAATCCTAACAAAATACATGCTCAAATTTTTAAGCAAAATCATAAAAAAAGCTTTCGAAAAATACAAAAATGAAAGAAAATCGAAGAGAGGTAGAGAAACGAAAGAAAAATACTATAATCGAAGATAGAAAGTACCTGAGATTGGTCGTCGAACACCAAACTTTGAAGAACTGTAGAAAAACTGAAGAAGAAACTTTGCATTGAAAAAATCAAAAGAAAAACATATGAAATCGCAAGGAGAATATGAAGAGAACCGCAGAAAAACCGGAAAGAAAAAAGGAAAAAAACTGAACAGAGAAGAGAGAGAGAGAAGAGAAAAGAGAGAAAAATTAGGAAAAAAGAATCAGCGTATATAGGTATAATTTCAGCGGATCCAGGTATTTGGGTCTCCGTCTCACGGATCTAGATCCGTGAGACGGTCTCACATAAGTTTTTGTGTTTAATTGGGTGTTGGTGTTTGTGGTAAATTTTACGCTTCGCATTTTATTACGGCATACATTATGATAATTTTGTTTGATGCAACAATTTTTATTTCTCTTAAAGGCTATTAATTTTTGTGTTGCCATGAAAGGGGCTGTTATCTCATAGCCATTAAGAATAACATCACAATAAATGCTATACCAAATAAAATCTAGAAAACCATGTTTTTTGAGAGCATCTAGAAAATCATTACATCACTAAAGGAAATATAAAATAGTTTACGACAAAAAAATTGTATGAGACATTTTCATAGGCATAAATTTTAAACATATTCTATGTAATAAAATTTGATTAATCCAAACTCGAACTCCTAGGAAAAAAAATATCCATACACGAATTCGAGTTGAAATAGGAATATGAATTGATATCCAAATCGAAAGTACTCGAATTTCACCTCGAATTAGGATTTTTAAAAAAATATTCTCCAATTATTTATTTGATTCGAATATTCATATTTGAAATTCGAGTTGATTTAAAATTCGATTTAAAATCAAAAATCTTAATACAAATTTAGATTCGAATTCGAGTCGAATTAATTCGAAAAATAAACACTAGACTACCTCATACTTTGTATATTTGTTTAGAATCTATTTAATTTGTGGTATGAATTTCATTCCTTTTTTAATTCTTATCGGATATGCAGTCTTATCTCTTAACATGAAAAATATTTGTACTCTACAAAATAAAATGCCCGCGATCTTTTGATTATTCAGATCGGAATAATTTTAGCCGTACGATTCACGGTCATAGGATACGCTGGCAACGAAAAGCAGACCCTATGACTACGGACACGCGCGTACCCCTTCCGTAATTTGGGACCCCAATTATCTGCATATCGTCATGCCACCTCACTCTTATCTCATGCACCTCCACGATCGCTAGCCATCCGTGTGAACACGCTTGGTGACAGCCGTTGATCATTTTTATAATAGTCAACGTCGTTGCAACGCGATTTCCCATTCGCGTAGCATTAGCGTAAGGTCCAAACGCCACTTAATAAATTAATTTCATTGTTCTCCATTCTATAAAAATAGTTGTACATTGTATTATCCTACAAATTTTCCAAAATATTTTTCCAATAAATTTAAAATATTATTGTTTTTCTTTTTAAGACATAATAAATTAAGTTAATTTTAAATTTTCAAGTAGTATAAAATGAAAATTAATAATTTCAGTATGAAATTTTTACATTTATATTTTATGGAATTGTCCCTGACTTTGTCATTGCACAACCCACCTAGCATGTCCCATTTGACATACTAGAGCCATAATTTTGTTTAGTATACTAAAGTTCCATGTAATTTTATGTTCATCATTGATTTGTTTATGCTACGTAGCTAATTTTTTCTAATATGTTATTTTCATTGGGTGATAACTGTAGCTAATATAGTACATTCCTAGACCTAAAATATATGTGACCTTTGACAATATACCTTAAAGAAATTATTATTATACATTCATGTGTGTAGCCAAAATTTTCGATCAGTGCAGTCAAAAACTTTTCCCGCATGTGTTTGAACTATCCACAACTGTATTTGTGGCCTCCAAAGTTTTTTTCCTTGCCCTCTCATCAATTCTATTTTAGAGTTCCACAACAATATTTTCTTCAAGAGTTCTTTTTCTAAAAGCTCTCCACAATCTAAAAATTCAACCGAAAATAGAAATTAAACATAATTCCAAGCATAAATCCAATTGAAGTATAAATTGATTTCTAAATTAGTAGTAAAGGGAAAAAGAGAAAAACAAAAGAAAGAAACTTTCCTAATATCATTCACGGATTAAAGGAACATTATATTATTTAATTCCCAACTTTATGCAACAAAATGGAAGACCAAAATGTAAAATTGAAATTATTTATGTATATATAGTATTGTTTGATTGTGATAAGACATAAAATTTAAACATAACTCACTTGGTTTTCTCATTTTTGAACAATACAATTGATTTTCTGAGTGACAGCGTAAGAGACAAAGATAGGAGAATGAGTTGTCCTGGCATCATTGTGAATTGAGTGTGTGGTTATTGGACCTTTGGCTACAGATTGAGAGTTGTCTGGCACCGTTGTCCAGCTCTATCGAGTGTGGTCCATCAATCGCACCCAACCTAAGGTGCTATGCATATACATCATTTGTTTTTATGATGAATCATAAGAACATACAAACCCATTAGTTAATGAAACTTAGCTTGAAGTGGTATTTATTCCTTTTTTTTTATTGTTTAAAACCATGATTAAATTTGGCCAAATTCCACTACTTTACTACAAATTTACTAATATAAATTGATAGTACATGGGGATAAAGTGATACAATTGAAAATATAAGAGTGTAAAATGATATTCAAAAGTATAGGGATAAATTGAGATTTACCCTACAATTATTTGGGATTAACGAATTCAAAATAGAAATATAACAACAATAACCAATAGGGTTGTCCACGAATTGGAGATTACCATAATCGAATCAATACCCGAACTGAAAAATACTCGAACCGAAAATATTCGTTGACTTTTCTACTTTACCCGAACCGAACCATCCCGAATTTTTTCATGGTATGGTTCTTGAGATTTTTCAAATATCCGTATCGAGAATCGTACTAAACGATACGGAATCGTACCAAGCCGGAGATCCAAAACTAGAACCGATTTTAAAATATTTTTTATATTTACATATGCTATTTTATCTTATTTATATTTTGATATTTAATAAATTTCATACCTTTTTTAAACTCAATACTATATAAAACATATAACCAAAATTATATCAAATGAAAGTTTAGCATACTTTCAATTATGAATGAATGAACATAGATTTAATTCACCAGTTACATTATATTAATTTAATTATTTACATGTACTCAATAAATTAAATTGAAGAAATAATATTTGATTTGTGGTAAATGTTTTAATCTGATGATATTTGACTTAGTAAAGATAATAACTAAACTCATCCTCTAATCAAGAACACTAATTAAAATTAAAATTAGTTAAAGGATTAGTAAATTATATTATCTGTTATGTTTTTAGTATTTTGGGTTGTATTCTGTATTATGGTTTTCAATTTAAGATTGTATTATCTCTTATAGTTATATTTTAGTATCTATTTAAGGATTGCACTAAAAAATCAAAAGATTGAAAGTATAACCGTTCGGTGATTTTTCCATTGATTTTTCCTTCCCCTTTATGTGTTTTATATATGACTAATTTCGAAATCTTCATTTCTCCGTCTCTTCCCGTTAGTGGCGTAACCACACGAGGACCAGTGCGGTCGATGGACCGCACTGGGTTTCAGAGTTGCCCTATTAAAATTGGGTTGGACCGCATTGGAACTCGAAGTGAACCTATAAATTTTGGGTTGGACTACACTGAAAATCTAGCCTATAAAAAAATTGAGTTAAAATTTAAAAGGCCAAAAGAAGTAAGAATCATTTGTTCTAATTAAGGCATTGTTGGATGAATGATGGCCTTATTTGTTATGTAGAGAGAGATATGTGCTCCAACTTAATAATATACATCTTTTTGAGAACACTTTTCAAATGAATTTTTAGATCTAAAAGATCATTTTCTATAATAATAATTGTTTGATTTTTAATTTAGAATTGACTTTTGTATAAGTCACTTCTCCAAATAGTTAATTCAAGATAAGCCGGAATCAGATAGTATGAAAACCGACAATAACTGTTAAAGGTACGACCTTCAAAATTTGCCTTTTTTATTTTATTTTTCAAGATTTTGGCTCAATAATTTGCAGGCCGAAACAAAAAAAAAAGGATTAACCGCACTGGCCAAAGATCCTCGCTACGCCCATGCTTCCCATATCGTTCCATTAGAAATGAATTCCATCCCGAACAGTACCAAAAGTTCGGGACCATACAAAATGATGATTTTTCCTCTATGGTTCAATTATGAAGATTAGATTTTGGAATCTGCAAACTTAGGCCTTGTATGGATGTATTTCCAAGTCCAGTTTCCAGTTTCTAGTGTTGGAAAATGAATTTTCAAACTTTATTGATTTTCGTGTGAGAATTGGGAATATGTTTGGTTTATTGTCTGAATTTTTATTTGAAAATGGGAATATTTTTTGTTATAGCTTTTTAAATGTATTTTTGACATAGATTTGTGTGATTGTAGTGTATTTTCACATAGATTTGCGTGTTTGAGATGAAAACTTGTTTGATTGTGTTTTCAAAAGGATATTTTCATAAAAAAGTGAAAATTGGAAATGACTTTATTTCTATTGAAAATTTCCTAAAACAAACATAAATCAATTTTCCGGAATAGTTGGAAAGTGGAAAAAGACTTTTGAAAATACAACCATACAAGACCTTAAGAATTGTTACATGAATTTCTAATTCTTCGGACCATCCCGAACTATGTACACAACTAATAACCAACCATTTAAAAGAATAAAACAAGAGAAAAATGAAACACGACTCACGTGGCTTGCCTCCCTCTTTCTGTCGGCAAGTGCCCCCACCCCGAAAACCC
The DNA here is from genome assembly GCA_016081115.2 of Rehmannia glutinosa. Taxonomy (NCBI): domain Eukaryota; kingdom Viridiplantae; phylum Streptophyta; class Magnoliopsida; order Lamiales; family Orobanchaceae; genus Rehmannia; species Rehmannia glutinosa. The sequence goes on along the minus strand of CM071937.1, from coordinate 22,065,825 downwards.
CCCGTCACGACTCACGAGTATATAACAATGAAACACGAAAATCGCGTAGACTTTTTATAACCCCCTCCCCCCAACCCCCCACCCCCCACCTTTGACAATTTCTAAAGTCAACCCACATACCAACTAAATAAAAGCGTTACTATTACTACCCATTTTCTCAACACAGACAAAGAAAAGGTCTGAAAAGATAAGCCTACCACCCCTTTGATTTGATAATGCCATCCCAAAAATTCTTCACTTTCTCTCTCTATAAATAAAAATTGTATTTATTTTTCTACTCATTTACAAGCCGTCCATTCCTCTGAACCCACCCCTGTCTCACCCCACCTCCAAAAGTCAGCGCCTTCTTTTGTCTCTTCATATCACAGAAACGAAAAAAAAAAAAAGAGGAAAAAAAAAATGGAAGACGATTGGGATCTACACGCGGTGGTCAGAGGCTGCGCCACCACCACCACCACCACCTCATCCGCCAACACCGCCGTAGATAGCTCTTCCCGTGGTCAACTATTGAGTACTATTGAGAAAGATTTTGACTTTTCTGATGTTTGGTTTCGAGATCTGTTGGAGGAGCCCAGAAGAGAGAGCTCCGTACAAGAGCTGCATGATCTTTACAAGCCCTTTTTTCCAAATAATAAGCCACAACAGATACCTTCTTCACAAATAGTGTTATTAAATTCTCCACAAAGTTTATTATTACCAATTTCTTCACCACACTCTGTTCTTGGGGGATTGAAAGATCTATCGCCTGACCAACAACAGCACCAAGTTGTAAAGCAAAAACAACAGTTTTTTTCTGTGGTTAATGGCTCAAAAGCTAGTAGTACTTCACATTTTCCCACTCCAAGGTCCAAAAAAAGGTGTGTGTTTTAAAGTTTTGATCTTTTTCTTTCTTAGAATTACTGATTTTTGTTTTGATGTTGAGATAAATTATAAATGGGTTGCTTTTTATGGATCTAGTTTCTTATGTGCTAATATATTTTTTTTTATTTTTAATTTTGATACAGGAAGAACAATTTGAAGAAGGTTTGTCATGTACCTGCAGAGAGTTTATCTTCGGACATGTGGTCTTGGAGAAAATATGGGCAAAAACCAATCAAGGGCTCCCCTTATCCCAGGTTTGTTTGTGCTTTTGGATTTAAGTTTTTTTTTTTTTTTTTGGTGCCTACATAATTACTAGTTTGGAGTTTTCTTTGACAATTAATGCTGGTTGATTTTGCTTAAAATATGAGTTCTTTATCTGTTCTATTTTAAGGAATTAGATAAATATGAACAAAAAAATTACTTTAATGGAAAGGTGCTAAAAGGGATCATTCATGGTTATATCTAATTTCTAACTAAACATTTCCTCACTTATTAAAAAAAAACTAAACATTTCCTCCAAAAAAACAAAGATTGCCTACAAACTTCTATTATCGAAGATTCTTTAACAATTATTGATGGTTGATTTTGGGAATATAATAGTGGTCGAATGTGTTAACACTTTTAAGCCCATACGAGTCATACGACAGTCGGGACTCGGGGTTCGATCCCCATCCTGTTCTCTCCCAAGATTTGTATTTAAAAAAACAATGATGGTTGATTTTGTTTGAACTATTTTTAGGGAAATAGATAAATATGAATAAAAAGTTCACTTAATTATAAAGGGGCTAAAAGGGATTGTTTTGAGAATCTAGCATCATGGTTAATTAATCTAACTAAACATTTTCTGAAAATTTTTGTTTGTGAACAGGGGTTATTACAAATGCAGCACCTTAAAAGGATGTATGGCAAGAAAACAAGTGGAGCGCCATAGAGCCGACCCGGGAATGTTCATTGTCACCTACACGGCGGAGCACAACCACCCCATCCCTACTCACCGGAACTCACTCGCCGGCAGCTCCCGCGGCCAGAAGCCGGCCGACACTCCCAATTCCGATGACCCCAAGAAATCCTCTACCTCGCCGGAATTGTCGCCGGCGGCGAGCCTCTCTCCGGCGCCGGAAAAGCCGGAGAGCAGCCGGGAGGACTTGGCTGAAGCCGATGACGAGGAGGATGGCATCAGCGGGCCGAACATGGCGGTGGACGATGATTTATTCGCGGGTTTGGAAGATTCCGATCATTTTCCGGCGGATTTCCAGTTCCCTTGGGTTGCTACCACCGCCGCCGGCGGTAGTTGACTTTGTGGGAAAATCAAAAGGGGGGAATGATGCTTTTCTTCTCACTCACTTTTCTTTTTATATTTTGTTTTTGTAGGCACGAGACAACTTTTTGTCCGTTAAGAAGAGTTGTAAAGAATCTTGAAATCAACAATGTTCTTTTGTACGTGTAACGTATACAATGAAATCTTTCAATCATAAAGAGGCTTCTAGAGGAAAAAAGAGGAGATGATGTTGTTTTCTCTTAGGGATAGTTTGGATAGATGGATAGGGCTTCATACACAATCCTCTGTTTCGTTTACATAGGATAGATTATACTAGAATATAATTGAAATATTAGCTATTAATCATGTTTAATAAAGTACTTGCTTGCAAGTTATTATGTATTTTGATCATTGTTTCTCAATTTTATCCTTGCACATTAACATGGAGTCTAATCAAAGGGATCGGATCCACAATCAAACAAATATATTGATTACACATTCGCTCTTTATCCCATTACAAATGAGTTGCTGGTAATCGATCCTTAAATTAGGCTCATAAAAATTTGTTGATATATTTGATAGGATTATTGGGATAATGAGAATTTTTCTGATATTGTACCACTCCAAATATTGTTTACTCATATTGAACTCGACTCTTAAGTGGATCACCCACTGTCTGCGTCACAAAAAGATTAGGTGTAAATTGTAATGAAGGGTTAACACGGCAAAAATCTTTGGATGCGTAAGTCCGTTTCAAAGCAAATAAAAAATAAGTTAGAGAACTAGAAAACTGATTATTGTTTAATAGATTGCCTCCATTTGACTAATGAGCCGGGGTATTTGTAGCCGAATAGGCGGATTTTCACGGGCTTTTTGGCTTAAGGGTCGCAATGTGCCTTCTCTAGGTACTTTACCTAAATTAATTAAATAACTAATCCTCAATCCTCATAGAACTAATTTTGATTGGGCTTTTCCGAATTATTGTAGCCCATCAATTTCCATAGCTTATAGTCACTATCTGATAATCGAATATCAAGTTATAGAACCTGGTGTAGTTTATAAAGTTCTAATTATGACAAATAGAGCACAAAGGGAATATAGTAATCAACCAGCATATTCTCTAACTTCACTCTTTTTTTTTTTTTTGGCTGCTCCCTGCATATGAGTTTGTTAAGAAAAATAAATTAAAATGTTAGTGTTGGAAAAATCGGTTTTGGTAAGCCGAAATTCTAAGTGTGGAAACTCGTTAATTTTGGAAACGAGTGGTGCAATTATTTTCACAAAACCATTTATGGGTGAGTGAGAAATCGATGCACAAATGATACACTTAGAAAGATATATTTGTGGGAAATGTATCCAACTTATATGGAAGTTGGTAGATTGGTCAAATCCGGTGTTTGGTAAGTTGCTTGATTTTATCCGTTAAATAGGCAACTTTGACCCAAATCACCAATTAATGGTAACTTGATTGATTGCATCAAATCATTCCTAAACCGATTGAGGCCACAATTGGAAGGTTTGACTTGGCATAAAATCAATCTAATAAAGGAAGGATTGATTGAGGATTGATGGGCTTGATTGTGTCCAAAATCATTGGGGCTTTCCTTTGGAGAAACCCTTATATATTCCCTATATATTGGAGTCCTCCTTCAGTGGATTTTCGTGCATCATACATCATAAACACAGAGAAAATTCGTGCATTCATATCACGATCATCACTCAAAAGCGCATTACACCAGAAGTGTTGCGTAGAAGTGTGGCGTCACCTCAGGCCTCACTTATCTCAGTTCGCCGGGTAGAAGGATTTGTGGTGCTCCTATCCTTTACCAAAGTCGTTGTATCTTGGGAGACTCGTTGCCTACAACCGTGAGCATCGTAACGGGGCAACAAGAGTTTTAAAGAAAGAGTTCGCCGCCTCGACTTGCTTTACTGCTTTCTTTTTTGCTTTGTTTGTAATTGACGATTGTTAGTTCAAATTATCCCCCGATGTATCTCTCTGATTTTGGTTGTAATCCCAACAATTTTAAGACTCTTGTTTGTAATTTGGACTGATGGCGTCTTCAAGCAACGCGATGACCACCGATTCTGTAGGTGTGGCCTCGGGTGTGAAAACACCTCCGACAACACTTGTTTCTATTGTTCCTTCTTTTGGTGTGACCACACCGCCGGCCACACCGCCAACAACCTCGTTCTGCTCTGTTCCGATGATCGTGGGGGTGTGACCACACCTTCGTCACACCTCTGTTTCCGAACGTTCCGGCTCTGGGAAGTGTTACAAAGACCTCCGCTTTCGGATATGCTCCGATTATGCGTGGGGGTGTGTGACCACACCTTCTCGCACACCCCAAAGATTCTCGATGTTTGCCGAGTGTGGCTGCGGTGTTACCACACCTTCTCGCACACCCCGATTTTTCACGATGCTCCAAAGTGTGGCCTTCGGTGTGACCACACTGTGGCCTTGCCGTGCTCCACATGGTTCTCCGCTCTGCCGTAGGTGTTACGCCCGATGTTGGCAACACCTTCGATCACACTTCGGCGGATCGTGGTTGCCCATGCCGAAAGGGAAAAGTTTACCGAGCTCAATTTTAACACGTGGCAAAAGAAAAGATGTTCTTCTATCGACAACCCTAAGCTTGGTGAGGTTCATTAAAGATGACCCTCCTGTTGTTGCCCAGGCACGATACCAATATGGATCGTAGGGTTGCCCTTGATGCATGGGGTCAAGGGGACTACTTGTGCAAGCATTACATCCTTAATAGGTTGGATAATGCGTTGTATGCGGTGTGTATGCCTCGTTCAAAGGCATGCGCGAGGACTGTGGATCTCGTTGGATAAAAGGTGCGAACGGAGGATGCCGGCACCAAGAAGTTCATTGTCGGCAGATTCTTGGAGTATGTGATGGTTGACACCAAGATCGGCATGAGTCAACTCCAAGAATTGCGATTGATTTTGCACAAAGATCCATGCTTTGAAGGGATGCGGTTGTGTGAAACCTTCCAAGTGGCTGCAATTATTGAAAAGTTGCCACCTAGTTGGAGAGATTTCAAAAACTATCTCAAGCACAAGAGGAAGCAAATGGGCTTGGAGGATTTGATTGTGAAATTGCGCATCGAAGAAGGCAATAGACAATCGAATGCCAAGCATGAAAAGACCTTGAAGGAACCTTGGTACACCTTGAAAAGGGATTCTTCAAGTTGAATGTAATGGTTGTGCACCGCATCAATGATGCTAATTAAAACTATAGTTTCTTCCTCTTATGTGATTAAGTTATGATTTATGGCATGTTAGACTTTGCATGTCAACATGAATGCCATAAAGAAATTGGTGAATATGAAATTATTACCAAATGTTAAATTGGACTCACAATATAAATGTGGAATTTTATGTTGTGATACTGCGATAGCCAAATAGCTATGGGCAGGGCACAAAGTGCCAACTTGAGTGCTATGACATCTTGGGTGTCATTTACACATAGCAAAACATGTCAATGAAGGCATGAGCAAATCTAAATGCTCTTGTGAGAAGCATATGATTTAGCGTCCCCTTGTGAGGGAGCACATGGTAAGTTAACTCTACCCAAATTTGGTGAATGGATGCAACTGAGTCCTTTAGCCCTTTCGGGAAATTCTTTGGAATTTTGCCTAGGCAATCGGATTATTTGTCGGCGATCCAATCACGGTTGAACTTGTGAAAAATAACAATTGTTTAATTGATAATTCTCAAAGTTGACATTGTTGCACAATGTGGGGTGGATGAGTTATGCCACAAATGTGGGGGTGGTTGGTAAATTTAAATTTACCTCAATCTTGACAACGATTGACCCCAATGACTACAGAGTCAAAGAAATACAAGTTTCTTTAAGAGGTATCCTTAGAAATAAGGATGTGGGTCAATTGGCATTAACAATGCTAATTGATAGCTAAGAGGGGTCGCCTGTGATTTCTCTTATAGATGTGCATCTTTTAGTGTACTCTTGAGTGTTGCAATATTGCACATATTGAGGTACCAAGAAAAGGTGTAGAAAAAAGCCTTAAAGGCTAACCCTATCAAGGTAGACCCAAAACGGATTGTTGTACCCGAACTTGTTGGGAACATATACAATAATTGAGTCATTGAATGAATAATGACAAGTTTGACAAATGATAAGGTCAAACGAATCTCTATCTAAAAGGAGATAACATATTGAGAATAGTCTATATAAGCTTAAGGTGTTATAAAGCCACATTGACATTGAAGGGCTTGAAAGTCCACCGGTGGCACTCATGTCAATTCAAGTGGTTACACATGCTCAGAGACTATGTGCTCAAATACGTAAACAAATTGATCTCAATCTTGCGCGCAAATTTGATTGAAGTGGAGATCAATTGTAAAGTGCTAGAGGGAATTGGTGTAAAATCCACAACTTAAAGAACAGTTTCTAGTGGAAACCCAACCATGATGACTGGAGATCCCAAGAACTTGGTTCAATGGGAAAACTAAACTTTAAACTGTTCAGTCATAACACTTGGTGATTAGCTTTAAGCTAACCATATTCCCTAGATAGCATAACCAAGTGATTGAACCTGCTGACTGTGGTGAGGTTAAGTCCTATGGACTTCTAATGACGTCCTATACCTAATAAGGCGGGGTATTGCAGGGTACCTCTGATAGGCAAGGTCACCTATGTAAGTGTGAGGACGGGCCGCCTCAATGAAACATTTATGAATCCCAAGTGTGATCCATGGCCAAAACGGACACAACTAGAGAACTTCGAGATAAGCAGAAGTGTTGTTGTGTAAATACTGTTGTCTTGGTATATTCGTAAGCGGATTAGTTCAAGGCATCGTGTCCACTAAGCCGCGGATATATCCGATAGTATCTTACTAAGGAAGGTTCAAAGCCACAAGCTACTTATCCTAATGCAACAATGTTTCGGTGGGGATTTGATCGAAGTTCCGCATGCATTCATGCATCGTTTCCACTCATGTGGGGGATTGTTGGAAAAATCGGTTTTGGTAAGCCGAAATTCTAAGTGTGGAAACTCGTTAATTTTGGAAACGAGTGGTGCAATTATTTCCACAAAACCATTTATGGGTGAGTGAGAAATCGATGCACAAATGATACACTTAGAAAGATATATTTGTGGGAAATGTATCCAACTTATATGGAAGTTGGTAGATTGGTCAAATCCGGTGTTTGGTAAGTTGCTTGATTTTATCCGTTAAATAGGCAACTTTGACCCAAATCACCAATTAATGGTAACTTGATTGATTGCATCAAATCATTCCTAAACCGATTGAGGCCACAATTGGAAGGTTTGACTTGGCATAAAATCAATCTAATAAAGGAAGGATTTGATTGAGGATTGATGGGCTTGATTGTGTCCGAAATCATTGGGGCTTTCCTTTGGAGAAACCCTTATGTTTTCCCTATATATTGGAGTCCTCCTTCAGTGGATTTTCGTGCATCATACATCATAAACACAGAGAAAATTCGTGCATTCATATCACAGTCTGTCACTCAAAAACTGCATTACACCAGAAGTGTTGCGTAGAAATGTGGCGTCACCTCAGGCCTCACTTATCTCAGTTCGCCGGGTAGAAGGATTTGTGGTGCTCCTATCCTTTACCAAAGTCGTTGTATCTTGGGAGACTCGTTGCCTACAACCGTGAGCATCGTAACGGGGCAACAAGAGTTTTAAAGAAAGAGTTCGCTCACCTCGACTTGCTTTACTGCTTTCTTTTTTGCTTTGTTTGTAATTGACGATTGTTAGTTCAAATTATCCCCCGCTGTATCCCTCTGATTTTGGTTGTAATCCCAACAGTTATAACAGAATGAGGAAGAAGACGAGGTCGTAGATCAAAGGATAAATGAATCTATTTTAGTAAATGATGCGTAAAGACCGAATTTAGTTGTAATTGAGATCTTTGTTTAAGTTAATCTTTCGTAGTTTGTGCTTGATTTGGGAGAATAAATCAGACGTGATTCGTGTTGCGTCATTTCCCAGGATCTGCAAACGAACAAATGTTAGGCGAGCCGGGGGTCCCTCCGATGTTTAAGACAGATACAGAAGATAAGGTAGCTAGGAATTGAAGAGCGATGTGAACAATTAATTATGAGATATGTGTTTCGATAGAACTGTGTTGTATTCTAGGCCATACGAGCTACCTTCATGTGTCGAGATCGCCTAAGTTTTTCTGTCACATTACGGATAAGATTAACGGTGGCAGCTCGTGAGGTGACCCAAATTGTTAGTTCGGGTCGGAACCCGAGTACAAAACCCGGATCTTTGGGCATTTTAGTCATTTAGCTAACTCTAGAGGGTAACATAGTAATTATGATCTTGTACATATTAGTGTTCTTTTTTTAAAAAAAAAAATCGTATGGTGGGAGTGGGAATTTATTTTGTTTTCTATTTTTGTTTCTTCTGATTCAAGTCATTTTTGTAAATATATATTGACACTTTCTGTACCAATTATTGTTGCAAAATAAATAGCATCATTGGCTTGTTTTTAAGCTCAGCTGATGATTGTGTACTTCCTTTTTTTTTTTTTGGCTTTCGTTTTTATCAACTTTCCTGAAAGTTGACATGAATTTAGATATAATTGTATCTGCAGACATCTAAGGTATCAGTAGTACTATGTTTCTGCATTTCAAGACACATATACATGTCAAAATTTAAGAAGACTGTTTTTATGTTTATTATAGAATTGAAGATGGGTGATGGCCGATGGGCATGACCTATATTAATCAGGTTCAATAAACTAAGTTCAAGCAGTTCTAATTCTCTATTCCAAAGTATGTTTCACTACTTTAAATATTCTTCAAGTGTAAATTAATGACGTCGATCATCAATATACTAAGAGTATAGATATGATATTTGGAATATAAGATGATAGTGACATTCGAATTTTAAACCAAAATAAAGAGAAGACCAATAGGCTTGTTGGAGTTCGAGTGGTTTTTTGGGGTTTGGAGACTAGGGTCAGTTTCTGATTTCCTTTGTGGTTCTTTGGTCGGTTTCCGATTTCCTTCGTGGATTTTGGACAGTGTTGGGCAAGGGATCTCGTTTGTGGCTATCCTTGGGTGCGTTCGGTTTGCAATAGCTGTCAATGAGCCTTTTCCATATCTGAGCCTAAGTCCCGCTGGCTTCTTCAAGCTCGAGTTTCGTCAGTGGTTCATGGTCACATTTTGTGTGCAAGGTCCGTTCGATCCGGCTCTGGTGCTTTGAAGGGTTCGGTATATACGTATTTTGAGCGTCTCTGTTTTCACTTTTCTTGCTTGATTCGAATGGGGGGGTCGGTGCCTCTTGTGCGGGTATTATGTGTTTTTGCTACACCGAGTAGTTTACAGTTTTTTATTAGATGTTTTGTAACCATTAACCCCAAACTTCCGTAGCCAAATTCTTTGTAATAGTTTATTGATTAGTTATTGTAAAAAGGATGAACCCCATCCTCGGGGCCCCCACGCCTCGCTGCAGAGCTTGGTCCTGGGGTCGCCAAGAAGACCGAGTCACCACACAAGAACTTCTCCCCACCTCGTAAATCGTTACCAAAGGGATTCGAACAACCACACTTTGTGGGTGCCAGCAAGCAAACATCACGTCACCCAAGTCCTTACCGGTTGAGCTTAGGGGTGTCAATTTCGTGACCCGACACACGCAAACCCACGACACTAACCTAACACGAAATTAATGGGTATGGGTCCAAGCTTCGTGGGTCCGGGTCGAAAATGGGTCGGACCGAATAACTGTCAATTAAACAGTCGGGTTCGGTCAACCTACTACGACCCATTTAACACGTTTAACCCGTTTGTGAATTTAAAAGAAAATTAAGTAAATAATTAATTGTAAGAAAAACAACAAACAAGACATATCCTTAAAACTTAAATGATAAAACCTCCTTAATTATGTATTTGTTATTATTATGCATGTTTTTTTAATATTGTCCGTAAAATATGATCGTGTTATGTTATTTATGCAATTATGTTATTTCTTTTTGTATGTTGTGAATTGCGATATTTTTTATTGATTGAATAGTGTATGATAGTTATTGATTTAAAAAAAAATTATTCATTAAAACTTTTAAATATATAGGAAAATTTTTATTAGATCAAGTTACGTGGGTCGGGTCCAGGGTTACTGTGAAATAAGTAGGTCGGGTCGGGTTCAAGATTCACGAATAATTAAGCAATAATTAAACAGTCGGTCCGGCCTTTCGACACGCGAACCTCGCAAAGGACCACGAACCCGGACCCAACCCAAATTGACACCCCTAGTTGAGCTATGTCCCGGGGGCAGTTAGCTATTGTAATATTCGGCTATAGCGCAATCATGTTTCAACGGCGTCAATACCTAACAAGGCCAACTTTACGTCATCTAAAGTTATTACATAAACTTGTGCTAAGTGGGCTTTTTTTTTTCCAATTTGAGGAGATGGAAGTAAACTTTCCTGAGAATGCATTCTTGTCTTTTAATGTTTTTTTGATTACCTGCTATGGAAATCAATGTTTATTCTTGCAATGTGATTATAAGACCAATTTGTTCCCTTTTTCTTTCTCTTTTTTCGTTTGTACGAATTTTGATACTCAGTCGATTCCCAGAATTAATTCTTCAATTTGTTGTCCCCATTTGTTGTACATGTAATCGGTTATAGATTTGGAATATGTTTTGTGCACAAATATTGGCAGTATTGTGTAAGTTCAATGTATCTATCCATGTTCCGAGAATATGTATATGTAATTGTATCCTCTGTCAAATTCCAAATGGGGAATAATACTCGTTAAATTGTGTAAATGTTAGTTACTATTTACTTTTTCCCTTGGGTTGCCTCGCATTCATTTTGATTTTCTATGCTTGTCCACAAAAATCCTTTATGCCACATTGCTTTAATTAAATGTTGATAAGATCGGGATCAACCTTGTATTCTAGTGGTTGAGACATGTGCTGTAAGGATGAATGACCCGAGTTCGATCTCATACGAGTGTCCCCTCAGCAAGTTCCTCCCATTCTACTAAAAAAAAATGTTGATACGACCGAAAAACGAATGAAAGTATTTGATACTCGAGTAAAATCAATTGTTAAAACTTGTTTGATTTCGGTTCGTTAACATAACGAACTAAGTTTGTACATATTTTTTCGTTCAATATAATCATGTAATGTCCGGCCCAAGCTCGACTCGAATGGTAAAAAATAAAAAAAATATGTATAAAATGTCAAGTTATTCGAGCTCGACGTGTTGGCTTAGATAAAATTCATTTACGATTAATAATCGATAACAAACTCCAACAATATTTTTAAAGATTGAATTAAAATTCAAACAAATTTGAATTATATAATATTCGATTATGCTCGATTCCTTTACGCACCTCTAATTTGTTGACTTGTTGGTGACACTTATCGAAGAGGGAAGTCGGGCACGAACTCCGTCAATTGCAATAGAAAGAGAGATTAGCCAATTCTTTGTCCACTTGGACCACTCTATAGGTAGGGATGGCAATGGGGCGGGTCAAAACCCGCCCCCGCATTAAACCCGCCCCGATGGGGCGGACCTAGACCCGGATAAATGGGTCCCGGGGCGGGTCCCGGGTCTAAGGTTGCAAAACCCGCCCGGGTCCGGGGCGGGTCCCGGGTCCTATAGGACCCGCCCCGGACCCGCCCCGCATGTTAATTTTATTAAATTTTTAAATATATATTAAAATATTTTTGCATTATTTACTTTTAAATTTGAGTGTTATATGTTTAAAAATATTAGTTGAGTACTATTATAATATTATTTACTTTTAAAGTTTAATTTACTAATATAATATCTTGTAATATTCTACTTTGAATATTTATTTTATGTATTAGTTGAGTACTATGTAGTATACTAATAGTATTTGTTTTTAAAAAAATCTTAATAGTAGCCAATTCTAAAAAAAATAGTTATAATAAGTTGCATAATTATATTTATTTATTTTTTAATCTATTGGCATTTGATTACTTTTGGAAATTTGGCCACAAATAGAAAAATATAAATTATTATAATTTAAAAATATATTTGGCGGGTCTAGCGGGTCTAGACCCGCCCGACGGCTTGAGTTTTGAGGCGGGGCGGGTCTTGAGGCGGGCGGGGTCCGGGTCTTACTTCTCCTTGGCGGGCGGGTCCCGGGTTTGGCCAAACCCGATTCTGCCATCCCTATCTATAGGAGCAAGAAAGAGGAATCACATTAACATACATTATATGATTATAATATTAATACTTTTTACTTTTTATCCTTTTCTTTGAAATAAAAAAAGATACTTGCCTAATTATTCAACCAAATACAAGTTTCGTAATAACAGTAAATGTATCAAATTTCAGTCAATTCATTTCATTTTTCCAAATGAATATCGTTTTTTGATATAATTAATGAAACTATGATTGATAACAAATAACAGCAGAAGTTGACCGCCATTGCGTTAGAATTTGAGGTGACACGTGCTGACTAATGACAATGTGGGCCTTTTTAACTGTGTACATTTTCGTCAAACTCAATTACTATATGATATTCAAAGAAGGTTCTATTTTTTTATTTTTGTGTATATTATATATACTTATAAGTATTTTAATATTTTGTATGTGGGAGAGAAATAAAAATGTGAAATTTTTGGTGGTATGGTGGCCGGTGCTAACAGCTAACCTTAATTATGAGCTGTGACTAACTAATGGGAGTATTTTTCCTACACGTCCACCAACTACTTACCAACAAATTAAAATATCTTTTCGTCTATTATTAGGCCCAAAACCATTTTTGAAAACTCAATCTCATTTGAATTTTTTGTTTCAAAGCTCTTATAAATGGGAGAGATATTATGACTTATGAGTTGATAAACTGTTGCCACATTTGTTACTCTCCCCATCGTAAAATTAAGATGCACACACCATTACTGAGGTTGGCTACCAAAAATTTCTGCAATTTAACGAGCATAATATGGTTTTATTTTTTATCTAAATCAAGTACATTTTGATATTCATCTCATTTTTGTTGGAAAAATCGGTTTTGTTAAGCCGAAATTCTAAGTGTGGGAACTCGTTAATTTTGGAAACGAGTGGTGCAATTATTTTCACAAAACCATTTATGGGTGAGTGAGAAATCGATGCACAAATGATACACTTAAAAGATATATTGTGGGAAATGTATCCAACTTATATGGAAGTTGGTAGATTGGTCAAATCCGGTGTTTGGTAAGTTGCTTGATTTTATCCGTTAAATAGGCAACTTTGACTCAAATCACCAATTTATGGTAACAAGATTGATTGCATCAAATCATTCCTAAACTGATTGAGGCCACAATTGAAAGGTTTGACTTGGCATAAAATCAATCTAAAATAGGAAGGATTTGATTGAGGATTGATGGGCTTGATTGTGTCCAAAATCATTGGGGCTTTCCTTTGGAGAAATCCTTATGTTTTCCCTATATATCGAGTCCTCCCGGTGGATTTTCATGCATCATACATCACAAACACAGAGCAAATTCGTGCATTCATATCACAATCGTCACTCAAAGTCGCATTACCCCGAAGTGTCACGTAGAAGTGTGGTGTCACCTCAGCCTCACTTATCTCGGTTCGCACGGGTAGAAGGATTTGTGGTGCTCTATCCTTTACCAAAGTTGTTGTATCTTGGGAGACTCGTTGCAACCGTGAGCATCGTGACGGGGCAACAAGAGTCTTAAAGAAAAGAGTTCGCTCGCCCGACTTGCTTTCTTCGCTTTTCTTTTTCGCTTTGCTTGTAATAGACTATTGTTAGTTCAAATTATCCCCCGTTGTATCCCTCTGATTTTTCTTGTAATCCCAACAATTTTAAGACTCTTGTTTGTAATTTGGACCGATGGCGTCTTCAAGCAACGCGATGACTGCATCGATTGAGTAGGTGTGGTCTCGGGGGTGTGACAACACCTCCGACAACACCTGTTTCTGTTGTCCCTGCTTTTGGTGTGACCACACCTTCTGCCACACCTCTGCCAACACATGTTCCTGCTCCTGTTCCGATGACTGTGGGGGGTGTGACCACACCTTCATCGCGTCACACCTCTGTTCCGAACGTTCGGCTCTGGGGAAGTGTTACAACACCTCTGCTCGGATATGCTCCAGTGTCTGTGGGGGGTGTGACCACACCTTCTGGCACACCCCAGTATTCTGATGTTTCAATGAGTGTAGCCTACGGTGTTACCACACCTTCTGGCACACCCCAGTTTTCTGATGCTCAAGCGAGTGTGGCCTTCGGTGTGACCACACATGTGGCCTCACTTCAGGCTTCACATGGTTCTGCCTCTGGCGTAAGTGTTACGTCAGTGTTGGCAACACCTTCGATCACACCTGTTCCAGCGACTATGGCTGCCCATGCCGAAAGGCCGGAAAAGTTTACAGGACTCAATTTTAACACGTGGCAGCAAAAGATGTTCTTTTATCTGACAACCCTAAGTTTGGTGAGGTTCCTTAAAGAGGACCCTCCTGTGGTTGCCCCAGACGATACCAATATGGATCGTAGGGCCGCCCTTGATGCATGGGGTCAAGGGGACTACTTGTGCAAGCATTACATCCTTAACGGGTTGGATAATGCGTTGTATGCGGTGTGTATGCCTCGTTCAAAGGTGCGCAAGGATGTGGATCTCGTTGGACAAAAAGTACAGAACGGAGGATGCCGGCACAAGAAGTTCATTGTCGGCAGATTCTTGGAGTATGTGATGGTTGATACCAAGATCTGCATGAGTCAACTCAAGAATTGCGTTGATTTTGCACAGCATCCATCTTTGAAGGGATGTAGTTGTGTGAAACCTTCCAAGTCGCTGCAATAATTGAAAAGTTGCCGCCTAGTTGGAGGGATTTCAAAAATTATCTCAAGCATAAGAGGAAGCAAATGGGCTTGGAGGATTTGATTGTGAAATTGCGCATTGAAGAAGGCAATAGGCAATCAAATGTCAAGCATGGTAAGGCCTCGATGGAGGCAAAGGCTAATTTGGCGGAATCTGATACGAATAAGAAACGCAAGCACCCTAGGGAGTGGTTCGTTGACACGCGTGTGACTCGTCGCGTGTGCTCGGATCGTGGCGTTTTCTCACGTATACCCCGATTTCGGGATGAGCCTCCACATGGGAAACTCTTCAACTTCCGGACATTGCCGGAATTGGAAAGGTTTGAAGATGACGTGGGAAGGAGCTAACCTTTGAAAGAAGTATTGCATGTCCCAAACATTAGGAAAAATCTTGTATCGGGGTCATTACTTGTACAACATGGCTTTAGACTAGTGTTTGATCACCGGTAGCTTTGTACTTACTAAGAATGGGCAATTCTTGAAAGGGACACCTTGAAAATGGATTGTTCAAGATTAATGTAATGGGTGCGCCGCACAAATGATGCTAATAAAACTATTGCTTCTTCCTCTTATATGATTGAGTCGTGTGATTTATGGCATGTTAGACTTGGGCATGTTAACATGAATTCCATAAAGAAATTGGTAGATATGAAATTATTACCAAATGTTGAATTAGACTCACAATATAAATGTGAGATCTGTGTTGAGGCTAAAATGCCAAAGGCACCTTTTCATTCAGTGAAGAGGAGCACGATGCCTCTAGAACTTGTTCACACTGATGTGTGTGATATGAAACTTGTGCAAACTAGAGGAGGCAAAAAGTATTTCATCACATTTATTGATGATCGCACAAGATCTTGTCATGTTTACTTCTTTGAAAAGTAAAGACGAGGCTATAGATGCCTTTAAGAACTTCAAAAGTGAAGTAGAGAATCAACTCAAGACTCGGATCAAGTCAATCCCGGATCGATAGAGGTGGAGAGTACGTGGCTCGTTTGAGGAATTCTCGCAATGAACATGGCATAATTCACCAAACCACAAAGACTTACTCACCTCAATCGAACGGGCGTTCTTTGAGCGCAAGAATAGAACCCCGAAAGACATGATGAACGCCATGTTGATTAGTTCGGGGTTACCACGTAACTTGGGGGAAGCAGTGCAATCGCTAACTATATTCTAAATAGGGTTCCCCACAAAGGAAAAGATAAAACCCCATATGAGTTATGGAAAGGTCGGCGGCCGGCCTACAATTACCTAAAGGTATGGGGGTGTTTGGCTAAGGTAAAAGTGCGAGCAAAGCAAGTGAAGATAGGACCCAAGACGGTCGATCATGTATCTTCATAGGATATGCACTCGAACAAAGGTCTTTGCATATCGGTTTCTAGTACACAAGTCGATATACTTGATGTGACGGAAGGAACCACTATTGAGTCAAGGAATCTTTGTGTTTTTCGAGCACATCTATCCTTGTAAAGAAAACAAAGGAGAGAGTTCGACTAAAAGAGCTCGTGATGTCTTTGCGGCGATACATCACAAGGTAGTGATGAGCCAAGACGTAGCAAAAGGGCAAAGACAACTAAGTCATTTGGTCCATACTTTATGATCTACTTGTTGGATAATGAACCTAGGACCATCCGAAGACTGTCTAGTCCACGAAGCCCCAATGTGGAAGGAGGCTATCAATGCAAGAGATAGACTCTATCATGCAAAACCACACATGGGAATTGGTTGATCTCCCATCCGGCAAGAAACCTCTAGGATGCAAGTGGGTCCTAGGAGGAAATACAAGGCTGATGGATCAATCGATAAATATAAAGCCAGATTAGTGACTAAAGGCTTCAAACAAAAGGAAGGACATGATTTCTTCGACACCTACTCACCAGTTATGAGGATTACCTCCATTAGGGTGCTCTTGGCGATTGCTGCCTTGCACAATCTCGAAGTTCACCAAATGGATGTAAAGACTGTGTTTTTGAACGGGGAGTTGGAGGAAGAAATCTATATGGAACAACCCGAGGGGTTCGTGGTTCCTGGACAAGAGAAAAAGGTGTGCAGGCTAGTTAAGTCCTATGCGGACTAAAACAAGCACCAATGCAATGGCACATTAAATTTGACAACGTGATGATGTCAAATGGATTTCGTATTAATGAATGCGATAAGTGTGTATATGTAAAGGGCACACCTGACTCATTTATCATTGTTTGTCTATATGTTGACGACATGTTGATAATGGGAAGCACTCGTGAGTTGATCATGAGGACGAAGAACATGTTGAAAGATAACTTCGACATGAAGGATTTGGGTCTAGCCGATGTGATCCTAGGGATCAAAATTGAGAAGACTTCGAAGGCATCCTCTTGTCTCAATCTCACTATATCGAAAGTGTATTGAGAAAATTCAACGCCTTTGATGATCCACCAAGCAAAAAGACACCCATGGACGATAGCCTGCGATTAATCAAGAACACGGGGGAACCAGTGGCTCAACTTGAGTATTCAGGATCATTGGGAGCCCGATGTACATCACGAATTGTACAAGGCACGATCTAGCTTACTCGGTGAATAAGCCGAGCGTGATTCACGAGCAATCCAAGTGGTGAGCTTTGGAAAGCACCGACAAGGGTGTTACGATACTTGAAGTACACCTTGAAGTTTGGGCTACATTACACGAGTTATCCAACAAGATCTAGAAGGGTACATCGATGCAAACCGGATATCGGACTCAAAAGACTCACATTCCACCGGTGGGTATGTATTTACTATAGGTGGCGGTGCGGTGTCCTGGAAGTCCACTAAGCAAGCGTGCATAGCCTGGCCCACCATGGAATCGAATTCATAGCTTTAGATAAAGTCGGTGAAGAAGTTCGAATGGCTCCGAAACTTCCTCGAGGACATTCCATGTTGGGACAAGCTGTGTCATCAATATTGATACATCGTGATAGCCAAGCTATAGGCGGGGCACAAAGTGCCATGTACAATGGTAAGTAAGTCTCGGCATATTCACGGAGACACAACACCGATTAGGGAATTAATCTCAAGAGGAATTATATCCATTGACTACGTGAAGTCAAAGGAGAATATAGCGGATCCGCTCACTAAAGGGCTAAACAGAGATCAATTCCATAAGCTGCTAGAGGGAATGGGTGTAAAATCCACAACTTAAAGAACAGTTTCTAGTGGAAACCCAACCATGATGACTGGAGATCCCAAGAACTTGGTTCAATGGGAAAACTAAACTTTAAACTGTTCAGTCATAATACTTGGTACTTAGCTTCAAGCTAACCATTCCCTAGAGAGCACCACCAAGTGATTGAACCTGCTAACTGTGGTGAGGTTAAGTCCTATGGACTTTTAATGACGTCCTATACCTAATAAGGTGAGGTATTGCAGGGTACCTCTGATAGGCAAGGTCACCTATGTAAGTGTGAGGACGGGCCGCCTCAATGAAACACTTATGAATCCCAAGTGTGATCCATGGCCAAAACGGACACAACCAGAGAACTTCGAGATAAGCAGAAGTGTTGTTGTGTAAATACTGTTGTCTTGGTATATTCGTAAGCGGAGTAGTTCAAGGCATCGTGTCCACTAAGCCACAGATATATCCGATAGTATCTTACTAAGGAAGGTTCAAAGCCACAAGCTACCTATCCTGATGCAACAATGTTTCTGTGGTGAGTGATCGCATGCATTCATGCATCGTTTCCACTCATGTGGGGGATTGTTGGAAAAATCGGTTTTGTTAAGCCGAAATTCTAAGTGTGGGAATTCGTTAATTTTGGAAACGAGTGGTGCAATTATTTTCACAAAACCATTTATGGGTGAGTGAGAAATCGATGCACAAATGATACACTTAAAAGATATATTGTGGGAAATGTATCCAACTTATATGGAAGTTGGTAGATTGGTCAAATCCGGTGTTTGGTAAGTTGCTTGATTTTATCTGTTAAATAGGCAACTTTGACTCAAATCACCAATTTATGGTAACAAGATTGATTGCATCAAATCATTCCTAAACCGATTGAGGCCACAATTGGAAGGTTTGACTTGGCATAAAATCAATCTAAAATAGGAAGGATTTGATTGAGGATTGATGGGCTTGATTGTGTCCAAAATCATTGGGGCTTTCCTTTGGAGAAATCCTTATGTTTTCCCTATATATTGGAGTCCTCCTCCAGTGGATTTTCGTGCATCATACATCACAAACACGAGCAAATTCGTGCATTCATATCACAATCTGTCACTCAAAATTCTGCATTACCCCAGAAGTGTCACGTAGAAGTGTGGTGTCACCTCAGGCCTCACTTATCTCAGTTCGCCGGGTAGAAGGATTTGTGGTGCTCCTATCCTTTACCAAAGTCGTTGTATCTTGGGAGACTCGTTGCCTGCAACCGTGAGCATCGTGACGGGGCAACAAGAAACTTAAAGAAAGAGTTCGCTCGCCTCGACTTGCTTTACTGCTTTCTTTTTCGCTTTGCTTGTAATAGACTATTGTTAGTTCAAATTATCCCCCATTGTATCCCTCTGATTTTTATTGTAATCCCAACAATTTTCTCGTCTTGTCTTCCTCACGCCCTAATATGGTTTGACAATTTTTCTACTGACGATATCCCTTTTGGTTCGAGGATGAATCGACGGTCTCAAAGAGAATGATAGAGATACGATTTAAAAATTTATCTATTAAGATTAGTTTTAGTGACTTTTTTTATTTTATCTTTCAAGAGTTTTCAATAGTTGGGAATTTTATTGTGGTAGGAGTTTAAACATATTTTTTTAAATAATTAAAAATATATAAAAATAAAGGAAAAAGTTCTGATCACAAGCCGATCAGGTAGTAAAGGAAAAAATAATGTTAAAATGTAGAAAAAAAACAACAAAAATAACTTAAGAATGCAATTTAAATGAAAGAAATCTCTTTCTAGAGGATTTTCGAATAGCAATTGCATTTGTCTTTTTAGCACGCGCTCGAGTTTCATCTTGATGTTCTGATAAATTTGATTGGGATATAGCATGTGAAATATCGGCCCAGGATCCTCGAGCCGCAATTATCATAGCTTGCATAGCTTTTGAGGAATCACATGAGTGAATATCAAATGGAGTAGTTGAGGAGTCACTTAGCTTGGTCTTTAAAGCTTCCAATTTATCTACATCAACTTGAAAATCAACGTTAAGAGGATAGCTTGATATTGGAGATATTGAATCATGAGTTGAAGCCAAAGCCGTTTCACCACTCTCTTTTCAGTTGCGAATTCAACAACATTGGAATGAACCACAATAGCTAGCGGATTATCTTGCGTTTTTGGTATGGTATGATCATTTGTAATCATTTCAACATACCTTTCTGAAATGTGAGCCGAACTGCAATCTTTTTCCTGTAGAGCATCAAACTGATTCCGAGTAGGGATGTTTTGTTGAGGACGTGAAGGGCTGGTATTTTTACCACTACTAGCTGATTTTTTGTTGACAACCACAAATCCGTTATTGTCCATCTACGATTGGACTAGAGCAAAAGATTCCCCATTAGGATATTGGTCCTCGGCACTTGATTGATCATCCTCGGCATAGTCCGCCCACCGTTTACTAGCAGCCATGGGAGGGGGAGAAGGTTCTTTGTCTTCCACCGAGTTATCCACCGTTTTACCCTTATCCTTAGATGAATGAACATGTTCCACAATATTAGAAGCAACAACTTTATCTTTATCCTTCGATAGAGATCAGATCACCTCACAATATTCCTTACGAACCTTTGAACGCCCATGTCTGGAATTAGGTCGTTCAGGATTAGTTTGAGCCGTGGCCGTAACAATATTGCAATGACAAGTCGCTAATGAATGTCCCGTAATACCACATTTTGAACAAAACTTGGGAAGTTTCTCATAGATTAATGATACAAAAGAACAATGCCCAGGGCGTTCCACCATCACGGAATTTTGTAGGAGCATAGACAAATCAATTTTCACCAGGACCCACACAAAGTGTCCCAGAGATCCATTAAGAGATTTTTCATCAATTTGAACTGGAGGACCTATTGCCTAAGCAATTCCCATAATAATACTCGGATGCCAATGTTCAATGCTTAACTAAAAAATATTCACCCATACACTCGGAGTAGAAGTATTGACTTTATATGGGTTAAAATCAGGGACCCATGGAAAAAGACGAATCGTACCAGGATTAATTTGCCATGTAACACGTAAAGATGCCCTAGCACGATCCGAATCAGAAGAAAACTTAAGGCAAAAGTATCCCTTGCCCAAGGGAATCAATGTACAGTTATTCTGAATTTTCCACAATTCACTCAGTCTAGACCGGAGGGGTTGCAATGGACATGGCTTATTCCCTTTACCAATCAAAACACGACCAATTAAAGAGAACGAGAATTCCCTCAAACGTTGTTGATACAAATTTTCATCAATTGAAACAGAGAAATAATCCCCTTTCTTAATAGGTTCAATCATAAAATTATTACCCTGAACAATATTAGCAAAAGTAGAATTTGCTGGTTTAATCAAAGAATCCAAAGTAGGGTTAGCATGTTTTACCAAAGAATCCCTAAAAGTAGGGTTTGCACTAGGGGTGGGCATCGGGTCGGGTAGTCGGGTATTCGGGTATTCGGGTCGTGCACCGAAAATTTTGGGTAGGGGTTTGGGGTACCCGAACCCTACCCGAAAAAATCGAGTGCCCGAAAATTCGGGTACCGGAAAAATTGGGTATCCGCGGGTATTAATTTTTGGGTTTTGAAAAAAAATTAGTATACAACAATTCAACAAAAATGAAAAAAAAAATTAAGCCTGGAAGTTGGAACCCATTGGAAATTATCCATACGTATCGCCGGTGGGAATCGGGAAAAGACGGCGTGGCCGCGTGGGTTGTGGTCCGTTGAGGCGGAAAACAGCGTGGCTCGTGGAAAGCGAACGAGGAGGCCTGGCCGCCGGGAGGCGAGCGAGCGAGCAGACGCCGAGTCGAGTCTTCTTGTGGCCCGGGAGAGGGAGGCCGAGGCACAGTGGGGTGGCGACTTGATTGGTTGAGGTCGTTGGCACGGCGATCGGGGACTGTGGATGGGGAGGAAAGGGCTGCCGGCTGGGACAGTGGGACTAGGGTGAGAGCGAGGCGAGATGTGAGTCGTGAGAGACAGAGTGGGGTGGGTTGTGCCACTGTGGATTGGAGTGGGCGTGGGCCGCTGTGGGGAATGCAAATATGCAATGTGGAGTGGGCGTGGGCTACTGCCTACTAGGCTTATTTTCCTAGGTTTAAAATTACCGGGTACCCGAACGGGTAGTCGGGTATTTATTTAATACCCGCTAGGCCGACCCGGTTTTAAACATCGGGTATCGGGTACCCTATACCCAATTTTTTTCCAAAATACCCGATCCGATCGAGTAATACCCGATCGGGTCGGGTCGGGTACCCAATACCCGACCCCGAATGCCCACCCCTAGTTTTCACTAGGGCATACATGGGGCATCAATACACCAGATGAATACAAGGATATAACAGAATACTTTGGGGAGGGGACCACTGTTGCCTAAGTGTTAGCCTTTGAAGGAGAGGAGGGGACCACTGTTGTAACCACCTTGGGAGGGACCACAGCTGAAACCACCTTTGGAGGGGAGACCGCTTCCAAAGGGACCACCTTTGATGAGTTCATGGCAGCCCCAAATAAGAGATTCGAATGATCCGTAGAATGAATCCTTACCGCAAAATCCACATAAGACATAGGAGAACTCGTGCGTAGAGGAGAAAACCAACGGAGAACAAGATGTAGCAAAGGAGCAAACATCATAACTGGTGGCTTGTATCCCAAAGCTAGGGAAAGCCATTGAAAAAGTCATGGAGGCACGACCCTAGGGTTTGGGAGAAGAAAGAGAAAAGAGCATCCTAAGGTTTTTTTCCTACTATATCACTCTAGGAGTTTAATCATATAAATGCCTTCTTTATTATTATTTTTAGGGTGTTGATTATCTAATTAAAATCAAGGCATTCTCAAAACTCTTCTCTCTTATTCGGGGGAGATTTTCGTCAGATATTGCCTGTTATCCCTAAAGGCAGTAGACAAGATATAGTTAATGCCACTATAAATTCTTCGCATTTGTGGAGACATTGTACTGTTTTGAGATTGACAAAAAATATGAGATTACAAAATACAAAATCTGGTGATAGTTGTGAAGAATTCAAACGTTTTGCAGATTGGATTGCAAAGATTGGAGATGGAAAACTTGGGGAACCAAATGATGGATGTGCTACAATTGATATTCCGGATGAGTTTTTCTTTGAAAGACTTCACGATCCAATTGCGGCGATCGTGAAGAGTACATATCCATTGTTTGGAAGTAATATTGGCGAAACATCATATTTTGAACAGAGAGCTATACTAGCTCCGAGGCCATGATGTCGTTCAATCTTTAAATGAATATATGGTTGGGATGAATAATTAAGAGGAAAAATGTATTTGAGTTCGATTCACCATGCCATTTCGATAGAAATGTTGGTCTTTTGAATGATGTTCATACACCTGAATTTCTAAATGGAATTAAATGTTCAGGACTTCAGAATCATGAGTTGTATTTGAAGGTTGGAACACCAATTATGTTACTACGTAACATAGATCATTCTCTTGGATTATGCAATGGCACCTGATTGATTGTTACCGGACTAAGGCAACCATATTATAGAAGGACAAGTTCTTACCATGGGCGATCTTGGTCCTAAAGTCCTTATTCAAGAATGTCGTTGACACCTTCGATCCAAGACTTCCATTCAAGTTTCAACGACAACAATTTCCACTGATGGTGTCTTATGCAATGTCTATCAACAAAAGCCAAGGTCAATCTTTGTCTAATGTAGGACTACTTCTAAAAAAATCTGTTTTTAGTCACGGGCGATTATATGTTCTTTGTATCGAGTTACCGATCCAAAAGGCCTTAAAATTTTGATTTGTAATAGTGATAGTAATGAGCATACAGGATCAACGACCAATGTTGTATTTAAAGAAGTTTTTCAAAATTTATAATAGATTTTTTCCCATTAATGTATGGTTGTATTATTAAATCTTCCTTTTACTTAAAAATGAGAGTTTTAAATTATTTAATATTTTTTTCTTGGCGTATAATTATAATTCTATAATTTCATTCAATTTTTTTCTAACATTTTGTTATTTATATAGTTCGCTGTAGGGAACTTGAACATAGTTAGGCTAAGTCCACTAGATTAAGGGTGTAATGGAATCTAACTAGGGGCGATCATCAATTTTTAAAAACCGCCCGCACCGCCCGCACCGCACCATAATATTGTGATTTTCTAATAAAACCGCGATTTGAAATATTGAATGAAAACCGCACCGCCGTATCGGTTTGGTTATAGTTTTAGAAGGAAACCGCACCGCCATTCTATAATTATAGGGGTAAAATAAAATGTTTTTCTTACATATTTAGGTGAATAATTAACGTTGCAAATCCAATATATGTTTAGTAGTTTACACCTTTAATGTAGAACAAATTTGATTCTTTATAAATTAAATACTGGCCGGTGTTTCACATCCCAGATTTCATAAATATCTTAACAGTACTCATTAAAACATTCAAAGCCCTTGAAATAAAAGTGAGTTTATTCTTCCCTATAGCCATTTTTATATTCAATAAAGGGATAAGAAAGTCAAATTCCAAAATACAGAAACAAGGTTTCATGTTTCCATAATATTAATGAAACTATTTTATCTTTTATATAATTGAGCGAGATGGTTGGATCTCAAGAGATCAATTGAGACATATCCTCCATAAAACATATTGTTCTTAAATAAATAACTTTCATTTTCCGGGATTACTCTTAATGTTCTAAACAAGAGATTATTTTATCAATCTTACGATATTCTTTATTTAAAGAAACCGCCAAACCGCCCGTCACCGCCTAAAATCGCACCTTCGATTTTGCTTGATAAAACCGCGATTTACAATTATTTTTTATAAAAACCGCATAAGGCAATTCGGTTTGAAATTTATTGAAAAAACCGCAAAACCGCACCGTGATCACCCCTAAATCTAACATAGTCGATCATGTAATTGCTTAAGTTTATTTGAAATTTTATTGAGCTATAAAATTGTATTTAAGTTTAATTTAAATATTATCCGAATTGAGTTTGAATGTATATTTCCAAATATGAGCTGAGTTTCTCACTATCAAAGAATGTGTTTTATGCTTTGTTGAGATATGTCACTTGTAAGTTGTTCTACATTAATTAATTAGTGGAAGAGAACCTTGTTTATAAATTAAGTGAGCTAATCATTCTATCACCAATTGATTTTAGAATGAAATCTCACTTGTTAGACATGGGTTCTTCCCCTCATATTGCGTACGTTTCATGTATGTTTTGGTACCAAGAACTAGGGGTGACCAAATAGAACCGAAATCGGGTTTCATTTGGGCGGGCAAGGCGAAGGCGTAACAGTAGTCGAGAAGTTCTGACAATCGTTGAACAGTCAACGATTCCAAAATCAGAACCGAAACCGTATAAACTGGTTCCGATTCCTCCAAAATTAGAAACCAGAACCATCAGTTTTGAAATGGGAACCAAGAGTTTTAGAACCGTGGCCACCCCCAGCAAGAACACACCAAAATTGTAGTAGATGTCGCTGTTATTTCAGGAGAAAAAGAAAAAAGTTAAGTCAATATTAAAAAGAAATTCAAAAAAGTAGGCCAAAATTTCCACAAACTCATGCCCCACCACAATACTTCCACACTAGCACTACTCCAAAACACTATTATATAAACAAACCCAACTAATTTTTCAAAAACTCATGAGCTTAAACAAAAATTAAACTCAACAATGGTGGACACATCAGATCAAGTCCGGCCACTCGCCCCCTCCGCCGACCGCTCCACCAGCAGCGACGACGAATCCGCCACCGCCGTCACCAAAAGCCGCCGCAGACGGTGGCTCAAGTGCTGCGCCTTCGTCGCCGCGCTCCTCCTCATCCAAGCCACCGTCGTCGTCATCCTAATCTTCACCGTCTTCAAAGTCAAAGATCCGGTCATCCGAATGAACGACGTCACCGTCGAGAGGCTCGATTTGATCAGCGGCACCACCACCCCACGGCCGGGCTCGAACATGACCCTAAACGCCGACGTTTCGGTGAAAAACCCCAATTACGCCTCGTTCAGGTACCAGAACACGACGACCACGCTGTACTACCGCGGCGCCGTGATCGGGGAGGCGCGTGGTCCGCCGGGGAGGGCGAAGGCGCGTCGGACAATGAGGATGAACGTAACGGTGGACGTCATAACGGATCGGGTCCTGAACCAGCCGGATCTGGGTTCGGATATCAATTCAGGTTTGATTACGATGAGTAGTTATACGGTGGTTGGCGGGAGAGTGAAGATATTTGTGGTCAAAAAGCATGTGACGGTGAGGATGAACTGTAGCATGACAGTTAATATTACGAGCCGTGCGATTCAGCAGCAGAAGTGTAAGCGTAAGGTGAAGCTCTAGAGTGTATGATTTAACACAGTATTTAGATTTTTATAGAGCATAAATTATTTTATGTATTTTTGGTATATATAGAATATTTGTCTTATTGTTGTGATTTTTGCTATGTATTTGTGGTACTGTGTATTTTTGGTATACACATATTTTCATGGGCAAGCTATTGTTTACTTGTTTTTTACTATTATTTAAAGTAATAATAAATCAATTATGGAAGTGATATAAAAATGAGTAGGTCTCTTGTAGGACCGTAATACGGATCCTAAAGCCCAACCCACGCCCAGCCCCAGCCCAACTCTTATTTAAAAAAAAAAAGAGATATCACTTCAGCACTCCACAAGGGAATCCAACTCGCAACCTTGATAGGCTTAAGATGGTGTTCTACCACTACACCACTAGTGCTTTTTGTGTAATTTCAGTATACAAATTCATTCATAAATACGCCTGATAATTAAAAAAAAACACCTCTAAATGCAAAATCTAAGAATCGAACCCAAGTCTATTAAAAAAATATGATACATTATATCAATAAATGAATACTTATAAAAGTGTTACTTTAACTACATCATATTTATTTTTTATTTTTCCTCTTTTTTTGTTCCTAGTGTGTAACTGAATTAAGAATTTTGGTACTTTATCTCAATAAACGGATACTTTTACTTATAAAAGTGTTATTTTAACTATATCATATTTATTTTTTATTTTTTCTTCTTTCCTTCATTTCTAATTTGTGAATATATTAAAAAATATGATACTTTATCTCAGAAAATAGATACTTTAACGTATAAAAGTGTTACTTTAACTCTATTATATATATTGTAATATATTCATAATTTGTGACTATATTAAAAAATATGTTACTTTATCTCAAAAAATAAATACTTTTACTTATAAAAGTATTACTTTAACTCAATCATATTTACTATTCATCTGTCTTTGTATTTATTATTAAAAAATATAATACTTTATTTAAAAAATAGATATTTTTACTCTTAAAACATGATATTTTTGTCTCAAAAAATATATATTTTTACTCATAAAGGTGTTACTTAACTCTTATATATTTATTTGTCCTTCAATGTAATGTAATCATAATTTGTGTCTATATTAAAAAATATGATACTTTATCTAAAATAACTGATAATTTTTCTCATAAAACTGATACTTTAACTGAGGAAGAAAAATAGAAAAAAAAAAAAGCAGGAGCTGTTGTTGACCTGCGGACTTGGTCAACAGAATCTGCGGATCCGCGGGTCAAAATAGGATCCGTCTTATGGAATGAGACCCGTAAGACGGTTCTATATGAGTTTTTGCCTATAAAAATATGGATTAAAAAAAATCTTAACACGATATCCTTAGATATAAAAACAGTGACTCCGTTATACTCCATTTTATTCAAAATAAGTGATGTTTTGATTTGACCATAAAATTTCGTCAAAAAAATAATGTTTAGATGAAGGCTAATAAGAAAAGGTTTATTCCCAAATTACCCTTAAATATATTATTTCCAACTAATATTAATGCCTAAAATTGTTTTATTTTAAAGCAGCATTAATTTAAGATTAGTTTAAGGATATATTGAGTATTTTAATATAATATTTAATATGTATGTTTTTTCCGTCTAATAGGATAGAGTTTTTTATTACAACTCATAGTGCATTTCATATATATTACACTACACTATAATTATAGTGGAGTGCATATTTTATGGACAATTTTTTTACACATAACAAAAATAATTAACATAATGTATTATAAGAGGATGCAATAAAAAAACTTAAAATGGAAGATCATCTATGACATTTTGTCATCAAAAGACAGTTAACAAATTAGTTTCCCAGGATAACTGTATATCAATTAATAATAATATATAAACAAAATTAAACAAATGGAGTCTAGTCAAATAAAGTATTGATCAAATTTGTTTAAAATTTTGTCGAACTTCAAAATTATGTTAACTTCTGTTTTAATGGAATTAAACTTGAACGATCTTTAATATAATATAGCCGAATATACGTCAAACTCTCTAGTTATTTTGCCATGTTACACATTTTTTTCTAGTCTAGTCGAGCACAAACAAGCTTCATATGAAAGTGTGTTCCAAGTTAATTTAATTTGTTCAGTTAATGAATGAATTCAAATAAATTTTTAGTGGTTGATTTTTAGTCGAGTATCAAGTAAATTAATTTGCTTGTTAACTGCATTTATAGACTACTAATAACAACCATCATGAAATTTTAATAGGAGTGAGTCAAGTGCCCCAATCCAAGGTTCCCAAGAGCCAAAAGCAGGGTGTGAACATCAAGACAACTATAAGAAACTATGTAAACATAATATTGGGGGGCTCAACACATAATATAAAAAATATAGAAAAATGAAATATGGGTACATGTATTATTAGTAGAGTCAACATTTGTTTCCTGGGACTTTAGTGGCACAACAAGACATATATGCATGCTTTCTGAATTCCTTGTAATTTGAACTAATTTATCTTAAGTAATACGTGTAGTGTCTACTATATTCAATGAGTGAATACTTTGTTATGGTCTTCCCAATAAAAATATACGTTTCTTGTTGTAGAAATTAATTTCCCATTGCCATCTTTTTGGTGGATTGTTGTTGCTTTCACAATCGACCAAACCCAATAAAAATGTGCATTCAATAAAATATTATACAAATAAAATAAATGACTTGTGAACTGATGGGGAGATATCGTTATTAGTAGATTATGGGGTCGAACATAATTGTTTCTTTTACTCGCAGGAGGATCACGGTTGACGTCAGACTCGTCGTAACACTTGTTGGTCGGTCGCACATCATCCGTGATTTACTTTAGCGGCGCAGAATGAGCGAGGCGGAATCGTTATCTTCAGGAATAGTCAGGTGTAAGCCTGAAAGATGAGTTATAAAAAAAATAAAAAATGAATGTTGCTTTCAAAATCGACCAAACCCAATACATTACTACTTTGTTTACTTGTCAAATTTGGTGGTCGCGTTGCGTTGGTCAAATGAAATAGGTCAAAATTGCAACTTTGGTTTCATAACTACATGAGGTGGCGAAATTAATTAGTTTCGGTGAATTACGATTTATAATATAATCATGCAATTAAAAATAATTCTCGAATTGAGTCTTCTTCCATCGAATATTGAATATATTGCAACGATACGGGCGGAGCTAGACCCATAACTTTGGGGAGGCTAAAAAGTTTTGGGGGGCTAAAATCAATAAAAATAAATATTTAGTACTAAAAATTATTTAAAATAAAATATACATATAATTAATTGAGTTTTCAAAAAATTTGGGGGGGCTTTACACAAGGGAAGAATATGCCCCTGGATACGTGATCAGCACACGGTCCCTAATTTCTAACTGATTTTCCAATTTGTAGCGGAAAAAGGATCCAATTCTCGATTTTTTTAATGGTTTAATTGCATTATTTTTTGCAACTATATAATATCTCTGTTATAATTTGATGTTGCTTTTTAGAGCAGATCACTCAAGTCAAATGAGTTGACCAAAATCCTCTTCCCGGGAGGAAAGTCTTCAAGCTAGTACTTCTTCTCGAGAATTTGGAAAATTCTTATTTGGAAACTTGTATACACACGCACGCAAGCGTTAGGAGAGTCCCGGGAGTTGTCCCTGGGAGGCCCCTCACTACAAGAAATTTGATTTATAATGACGGAAAATTTCATCACGATATGTCCAAAACCCATCAAAAAGATTTTTGTCCCGTCATGGTACCCTCATTATTACCATCCTAGTTAAAAGTAGATAATGACGGGAAATAAGTCTCGTCATTATTGTCTTAATAATTTTAATGACAAGATTATACCATCACTAAAAATTAATTTCACTAGTGACGAATTTCTTCATTAATAATTAACATCATTTGCCCATCACTATATGTTGTTTTGTTGATAAAATTTACTGTTATTATTAGTTGTAGTCTGTCACCAAAAATCCCATAAATAACTACCCTCGTTAAAAGTTATTCATTATTCTGAATTTATAATCATCATATCTTATGAATTGCTCATTTCATAAAACATATCATTACTAATAAAATATTAATAATGCAAATTATTCAAGAACAAATAATTTTTTGAACAACAAATTTTATATAAACATCTGCGTCCATATTCGTTCATTTACTCAAAAATATATACAATAGTAATTTGTTCCAAAGTGTGCGTTTTATCTCGATGGGTAACAAAGTATTCCCTAATATTTACTCCATGGGGTACAAAATATTTGAGCACCATAAGACTGAGTCACTTGATTGCTTCAAATACCATGCACCAATTTCCTATCAACGCTTGAATTCTTCTTTATGAATCAAACCTATAAGAAAATTCAAAAAAAAAAGTATTATTCCCAATAGCAAACAATATCATTCAATGACTAAAGAATATCAAGAAATATTATGGAGAAAGCATATTCTACAAGTGAAATAAGCATATAAAGAAAATGAAATCCAACAATCAATATATCAATGTTTGGAAAAAAAAATTCAAGAATGAGAATGTTGGATGATGACATAAAGTTGGAAAAGCCAAGTTAAAAAAAAAAAAAAAAGAAAGCAAAAGAGTAAATTTATTCTCTCGTACTAGTTCAATCTATTAGCTAGAAGCATTATCACTTTAGCACTATAGCAGAGAAATTTTCAAATCTCAATCTACTTGCAAAATAATACAATAATCTGAATCCACATTTTACATGCAACCCTACAGTAAAACACTATTTTATACCTTATTAAAGATCTGATCAAAATACTCCAATAGTAGAAAACAAAACCCTTTTCAGCTTCAAAATCAAAATCCACCTTCCTTGAAAGCTTGAAGATCACATAAACAGGCTCCCGGACATAATGAAAACACACACAAAAACATCACAAAAAATAATTAAACATTACTAGAGGAAAACAGAAGTGTACTTGCCTCTGACGCTCAAGTCAGCCTCCGACTCTCTGAGGAGGCCCCTCCTCCGGGATCTTAGCCGGAGGAAAAAGAATTTTCAATAGGACCTCCTTGCGTGGAGATCCCTCCCATCCCGGGCTTTAGCCGAAAGGAGTCATCTCGTCCGGGGTCTTAGCTGGGTGAGGTCTTCACATCTGGGGTCTTAGCCGGATGAGGTTAATATCTTGGGGGGGCCTAATAGCGTAATGCTACCTCACTAGGCTGGGCATTTCCCGAGAACCCTGGAAGCATTAAGCTACCTCACTAGGGCAACCCAGGAACCTGTGGATAGCGCTAAGCTACCTCACAATGTGTTTTAATGAGGGGCCCCGGATAGCGTGAAGCTACCTCACTATGGGTAATCTCTGTAGCCCTAGATAGCGCTAAGCTACCTCACTATGGGCAACCTCCGGGAACCCTGGATAGCGCTAAGGGTAACCCCCGAGAACCCTGGATAGCGCTAAGCTACCTCACTATGTGTTTTAATGAGCGGTCTAGGATAGCGTGAAGCTCTCTCACTATGGGCGACCTCTGTAGCCCTAGATAGTGCTAAGCTACCTCACTATAAGCAACCCTCAGGAACTCTAGATAGCGCTAAGCTACCTCACTATGGGTAACCCCTGGAAACCCTGGATAGCGCTAAGCTACCTCACTATGGGTTTTAATGAGAGGCCCCAGATAGCGTTAAGCTACCTCACTAGGGGCATCCTCACGTGTTCTTGCGACCCTTGTCTTTGTTAAGAACTCAACCTTCAGTTGAATCGCTGGTGCGAGAGCGCTTGGCTGGTTCAGACTTGGTCTTCCCGGGTCTTGCATTCCAAATGTTGCGGGCACCTTCTTTTCTTTGTTGAAGGTTGATGTCCTCTTCCTGGGAGTGGCGCGTGCCTATGCTAGATTCATTGCACCCCTCGCAGTATGTTGAAAGTGTACTCCATGGCCTCTGGACTTCTGGAAACGATATTAATGACTCTATGATATGGGAGTCTTTCTTGATATGAGATTAGTTGGAGGTTATAGTCCAAGTATTTACTTAAAAATCTTTTTCTCCATTTGTCTTCAGAAGATGTGAAGTGTTGACGTCATGGGGAAAGTTGGAGTGATGAGTGGAGTTTGTCAAGCAGAGAGAGAGATGAGAGATCCACATGCGGTAGAGGGTGCCCCCTTGGCTCCCTCCCCGGGCGGCCACAAGGGCGCGCCTCAGGCGGGCATTCTAAGCCCCCTGGCTCGTTCTCATTTGCATTTTTTCCCATTTTCTTCAGAGTTTTCATACATTTCAAACCGGATTCTGGATTCTGGTCCTTCTTCTATCCCACTCAGAGGTGAAGGCGATACCGGGTGTTGAGTTTCAAGTTCAGTCATTCCCTTTCCGCCTTTGTCCCTGGAGTTTGATATTCCTCTTTTCGCTCCAGAGTTTTCACTGTTATAGTTTGAATGAATTATGCTACTTTCGGAGGCTTGAGACTTTAGAATTTGCATGGCTCTTCTGAGTGTCCTCAGGGCCTGTATCTCTTCATGGTTTGGCTCTCTTCATCTATGGAGTTTTTTGTCTTCCCCGATGAGTTGAGCATTTCTCTCTCCATTTGTGTTGGGGTGTACCTCTCCCATGAATGGAGTTTTTACAGATCTTCCTTTACCTGGTTCATCGACAGGTTATTTGGGGAGTTCTCTCTTTCTGTAAAAGGTTGCTTGTTCCCAAAATAGCTTGACTAGTTTGGATGGCTCTTGGATTCTCAGCCCCAACGTCGAAGGGAATTTGTGTCTATCCTTTTTGGACTTCAAGGTTTGTTTGTCTTCCATCAATGTGATGGCTTCTTCAATATATGGTTGCTTTCCAGTTCATTTTTCCTCTGTTCCGTTCTAGTCGAGTGAGGTCATTCTTCATGCAGCTACTAATGCGGCCTGCGACGGCAGGGTGCCCTTATGAGGGGTGTTCATGTTGGTAGAGCTCGGGGAATCCTCGTGGGAGAGAAGTAGAGAAAAAATCTCAGGAGAAAGCCCTCGGGGGACGTCCCCAATCAAGAGCCCCGTGGGCGCGGGATCAAGTTCACCCGGCTCCCCCCAGTCGAGCATATTTCGGGGCGTGTGGGGGGCGCCCAACCTTCCTTGTCCGAAGATGGGGGCTCCCCAGTTGAGTGCCCCCCCAATCATCCTCCTCGGTCGAGCACACATACCCAATCGAGAGCCCCCTAGGGAGCATGGGCGGGCATGCCCTTCTGTCCCCATTTGAGAGGTCTCCCTATTTCATCCGAGAACCTGCTGTGAACCCGTTTCCGTTACTCTTGAAAAAATGATGCAAAGGTCTCCGCCTTTGCGGGAGTTTATCTAAGTGCTCCTGGTGGACTTTCGATCTCATCATACTCTGGGACCCTGGATATCTTGATGCCCGAGGGCAAGGGCTTGACCGGAACGGCAGGGGCTAGTGAACTTTAACCCTATAGTGATGGCCCGCGAGTTGGCTTGGATGATGTTTTACTGCCTACGAGTCTTCTGCGGGCTTGTGAGTTGTGGACTTGAGAATGTTCGGCTTCATTTCCAGCTTCTCTTCTAGCGGGAGTGTGCTGGTCTCCTTGATTTTTCCCAAGTTCTTCATTTTCTTTATCTTCTCCCCCAAGGTTGGGGTCTTCAATATCTGGCGGAGCTTTGAGGAAGGTCTTCTCATAGATTCCGCCACAACATGATTCCTCGAAGTAGCTCGGTCAGTTTCTCCGACCAAGGCTTAGAGGACCCTTCGCGTTAAGCGAACTTATTCAACAGGCGGAGCCCCTCCAGGAGGAGACGACGCCCTTCTTGGTTTTAAGCGGAGATTGCGCCCCTCTCGGAGGAGGGAGTGGCCTCTCATCTTCAATGTGATAGTTCTTCTTGATGATTCCTAGATCCGTAGCTTTATTCTTCCTCAGGTTTCAATAGTGGGCGGAGCCCAAGGCGGTCTCCTCGTGGCTCCGGCCACCGATGACTCTTCAAAGTATTCTGGGAAGCTTTGTCCAGCAGAGCTTGGAAAGCTTACCGGGTCAAGTGAACTTCTTCAGGGGGCAAACCCCTCTTCCACCTAGCAGTGGAAACGTCCTTCCATCCCGTGGGGGATGTGGTGTCCTTCAGACGGGCAGGTAATTTTTTTCAATGGGCGGAGCTCTTTCGGATTGAGGTGGTGGCGCCCTTTCTTCTTGCAGGGGATGCGACGCCCTTCCAGTGGAGAGGTAGCTGTCATCGTGCCTTCTTAATGGTCTTTTCTCCTGTTGGTCTCTGGCCCTAGTGCTGCGGCTTGGGATCGGCTCCATGCGCTTGAGGTCGGGTTGCGTCGTCGGGTGCTTTTGTTGTTCCTATGACGAAGCTAATATATATGATGTTGCTTTTTTGAGCAGATCACCCAACACTACAAGAAATTGCTTTACCAACAAAAATACCGATTTTTAATTAATCTGTCACTATTAATCGACGGATTACCAATGGATACGTATTTACAAAAATACCGACAAAATACCGGCGGATCACCGACGAAATATAGTCTCTCGTTAATCTGAAGGTAAAGTTCCCAAAAAATTATACCACCAAATTTCCTGACAGATTTGCGACGGAATACCGACCAAATATTTACCGACAGAAATATCCATCGTTATTTACTGATAGACATTTTTTATCGGCAATTGCCGATGAATATATATGTTGTTATCAATGACAGAATTTTCTGTTGGTAATTATGGACGGATTGCCGAGAGATTAGCGACGGACTTTGATTATAAAAATAAAAAATACAAACTAATAGTAAGACCAAACTAAAATGTGAATTTCACTTCTAGATTGTAATGAATTGAGTAGAATCAAATACAATATTGTTCAAATTTATTTGGATTAATTATTTATATGGCCAAAACAAAATATATATATATATATATATATATTTTAGAGTCTAAATTAACTATTTCAATAATTTGTGACATAATGAACCTAATTAAAGTCTCCTGTAGAATAAAGAATAATAATTTTATATGTTATTGTTCTTGTTTATTGGATTTTTATTGGATATAACTTATAAGATAAACGACCCTCGATAAGTATATTTATCACAAGATGACATATAAAGATGCAATCGAACCGAACCGAGTCGAGTCTTTGAGAGTTTGAACTTGACTCATTTATTATCGAGTCGAGCTCGAACTTGAATTTATCGAATATATTGATGGCTTACGAACTTCTTCGAACTTAATCTCGACTTTTTGCAAACTGCCTTGTAATGTACGTATGTCTATTATCTAAAGCATTCATAAAATACGTCTTACATAGATAACATACATCGATTTTTTAGAACCACCGGAATAATTCGGGGTGATTATATATATATATATATTAATCCATTTTATGATAATTATTGGATTGATAATAATTTTTATTTTAATTAGTATGAATATCACAATTTTATTTATTATACTATATTATTTTGACTTTATTTATCGATTAATTGGGATTATAATTTATTATCTTATTTTAGTTAATTGCGTATCATATTAATTTTTACTTGTTGAAATTTGAATCTTACCATTTTATTTGTATAACTTACTTAATATTCATCACATAATTATATTTGTAAGATTAGAGTAATAGAGTTCTTTTTTTTTTTTTTTTTTTTTTTTTTTGAGGAAATAGAGTTCTTTTATTTAATTATGTTACTGAGTACAATATATAGTTTATTTGGATTAGTTTATGTTCAACAATTAATTTACCTTAAAAAGTAAAGCCCAACACCACAAGCAGTCATAGCCCAACTAACCAAACCAAACCCACTCCAAGGCTTATGAATACATCAAAACCCTAGCCCTAATTTAATTTTCAGCATTTTTCACCTATCAACACACACTTAAGGGTGCAGCTTCCCTCTCCTCTACTTACCATCGGCCGCCGCCAGCCTCCCCGTTACCACCGACCACCGCCTTCCCATTACCACCGGCCGCACATCCCTCTTATTTTCTCATTTATTTCTTTTTCCACCTTCTTTCTCTTTCTATTTTCCATCATCCGCGCTGTTGACGACCGCCGACCGCCATGGACAACTTCGTTTATTGCTTTGGTACTTCGTTTGGTATGATTTTTGGATGTCGGGTGTTGATTTTGGAAGTTGGATATTGAATTTTAGATGTTGAGTTGTATTTGTTAATCGATATTATTTTTTTGTGAAATTTTAATGGATGTGTTAATTTTTTTTGTAAAGCAGGAAATGAGTAATTAAAAAAAATAAAATTTCCAAAAAAAAATTTATTAATTTTTAAATATACATACGGATCACCAACGGATCATTGATGTAACAACAATTGCAAATATCCATTGGTATTCCGTTGGTAAAAGTGAACTTCTTTCGGGGGCAAACCCTTCTTCCGTGTGGCAGTGGAAACGTCCTTCCATCCCGTGGGGGATGTGGTGTCCTTCCGACGGGCAGGTAAATTTTTTCAATGGGTGGAGCTCCTTCGGATAGAGGTGGTGGCGCCCTTTCTTCTTGCAGGGGATGCGACGCCCTTTCAGTGGAGAGGTAGCTTGCCTCGCGCCTTCTTGATGGCCTTTTCTCTTGCGGGTCTTTGGCCCCAGTGCCAACAGCTTTGATTAAAGAAATTGCTAAACTGGTGTTGCTTTTTAGAGCAGATCACCCAACGCTACAAGAAATTGCTTTTTTACCCAAAAAAAATACCGGCGAAATTAATTTGTCGTTGTTTACTGACAGATTACCAACGGATACACATTTAAAAAAATACTGATGAAACACCGACGGATCACCGACGAAATATAGTCTCTCATTAATCTGAAGGTAAAGTTTCTGAAAAATTCTACCGACAAATTTCCTGACAGATTTAGGACGAAATACCGACAAAATATTTACCGACGAATATATCCAGTGTTATCAACGATTTTAATTTTTTCGTTGGTAATTTGACTTGATTGCCGAGAGATTAGCAAACGGACTTTGATTAAAAAAATAAAAACTAATAGTAAGACCAAACTAAAATGTGAATTTCACTTCTAGATTGTAATGAATTGAGTAGAATCAAATACAATATTGTTCAAATTTATTTGGATTAATTATATATATGACCAAAAACAAAAACAAAAAAAATACTTTATGGTCTAAATTAACTTTTTTCAATAATTTGTGACTTAATGAACCTAATTAAAGTCTCATGTAGAATCAATAACAATAATTTTATATGTTATTGTTCTTGTTTATTGGATTTTATATAATTGGATATAACTTATATGATAAATGACCCTCGATAAGTATATTTATCAAAAGATGACATATAGAACTGCAATCGAATCGAGTCGAGTTTTTGAGAGTTTGAAATTGACTCGTTTATTATCGAGTCGAGCTCGAACTTGAATTTATCGAATATATTGATAGCTTACAAATTTCTTTGAACTTAATCTCGATTATTTTGCAAACTGTCTTGTATTGTATGTATGTCTATTATTTAAAGCATTCATAAAATACGTCTTACATCGATAACATACATCGATTTTTTAGAACCACTTGAACAATTTGGGGTGATTATGTATATATTAATCCATTTTATGATAATTATTGGATTGATAATATTTTTTATTTTAATTAGCATGAATATCACAATTTTATTTATTATACTATATTATTTTGACTTTATTTATCGATTAATAAGGATTATAATTTATTATCTTATTTTAGTTAATTGCGTATCATATTAATATTTACTTATTGAAATTGGAATCTTAACATTTTATTTGTATACCTTACTTAATTTTCATCACATGATTATATTTGTAAGATTAGAGTAATAGAGTTCTTTTATTTAATTATGTTAGTAAGTACAATATATAGTTTTATTTGGATTAGTTTATTTTCAACAATTACTTTACTTTAATTTTAAAGCCCAAGAGCACAAGCAGCCATAGCTCAACTAACACAACCAAACCCACAACCCACTCCAAGACCTATGAATACCCAAAATCCTAGTCCTAATCAATTTTCAGCATTTTTTACCTATCAACACACACTTAAGGGTTCTCTCAAAAAAAAAAAAAACACACACACACAGGGGTGCGCTTCCTCTCTCTACTTACCACGGCAGGCGGTGGTAAGCTGGCCACCGCCAGCCTCCTCCATTCCTCCGCCACCGCCTTCCCATTACCTGTAGGCCTCCCATCCCTCTTATTTTCTCACTTATTTGTTTTTTTACCTTCTTTCTATTTTCCAACATCCGCGCTGTCGACGACCGCCGACCACCATGGACAACTTCATTTATTTGCTCGGTACTTCGTTTGGTATGATTTTTGGATGTCGGATGTTGATTTTGGAAGTTGGATATTAAATTTTAGATGTTGAGTTATATTTGTTAATCGATATTATTTTTT
This sequence comes from Rehmannia glutinosa, assembly GCA_016081115.2. NCBI lineage: Eukaryota > Viridiplantae > Streptophyta > Magnoliopsida > Lamiales > Orobanchaceae > Rehmannia > Rehmannia glutinosa. The sequence goes on along the minus strand of CM071937.1, from coordinate 22,027,100 downwards.
TGTGAAATTTTAATGGATGTGTTAAATATTTTTTTGTAAAGCAGGAAATGAGAAATTAAAAAAAATTCCAAAAAAAAATTATTAATTTTTAAATATACGACGGATCATTGATGTAACAACAATTGCAAATATTCGTCTGTATTCCGTCGGTAAAAGTGAACTTCTTCATGGGGCAAACCCCTCTTCCGTGTGGCAGTGTAAACGTCCTTCCATCCCGTGGGGGATGTGGTGTCCTTCCGACGGGCAGGTAAATTTTTTCAATGGGCGGAGTTCCTTCGGATGGATGTGGTGGCGCCCTTTCTTCTTGGAGGGGATGCGGTACCCTTCCAGTGGAGAGGTAGCTGGCCTCGCTCCTTCTTGATGGCGTTTTCCCTTGCTGGTCTCTGGCCCCAGTGCCTGCAGCTTGGGATCCGGCTCCATGCACTTGAGGTCGGGTCAGCGTCTTCGTGTGCTTTTGTTGTTCCCGTAGAAGATGCTAAAATGATGTTGCTTTTTAGAGAAGATCACCAACACTACAAGAAATTGTTTTTTCACCAACAAAAAATACCGACGAAATTAATCTGTCGCTATTTATCTACGGATTACCAACAGATTACCAACGGATACATAGTTACAAAAATACCGACGAAACACCGACGGAATATAGTCTCTCGTTTCTCTGAAGGTAAAGTTCCCGAAAAATTCTACCGCCAAATTTCCTGACAGATTTGCGACGGAATACCGACCAAATATTTACCGACGGAAATATCCATCGTTATTTACCGATAGACATTTTCTACCGGTAATTGCCGATGAATATATACGTCGTTATCAACGACGTAATTTTCTGTTAGTAATTACTAATGGATTGTCGAGATATTAGCAACGGGCTTTGATTAAAAAAAAATTAATAGTAAGACCAAACTAAAATGTGAATTTCACTTCTAGATTGTAATGAATTGAGCAGAATCAAATACAATATTGTTCAAATTTATTTGGATTAATTATATATATGTCCAAAAAAAAATACTTTAGGATCTAAATTAACTATTTTCAATAATTTGTGGCTTAATGAACCTAATTAAAGTCTCCTGTAGAATAAAGAATAATAATTTTATATGTTATTGTTCTTGTTTATTGGATTTTTATTGGATATAACTTATAAGATAAATGACCCTCGATAAGTATATTTATCAAAAGATGACATATAGAGCTGCAATCGAACCGAACCAAGTCGAGTCTTTGAGAGTTTGAACTTGACTCGTTTATTATCGAGTCGAGCTCGAACTTGAATTTATCGAATATATTGATGGCTTACGAACTTCGAACTTAATCTCGACTTTTTGCAAAACCGCCTTGTATTGTATGTATGTCTATTATCTAAAGCATTCATAAAATACGTCTTACGTCGATAACATACATCGATTTTTTAGAACCACCGGAACAATTCGGGGTGATTATGTATATATATATATATATATTATATTAATCCATTTTATGATAATTATTGGATTGATAATATTTTTTATTTTAATTAGTATGAATATCACAATTTTATTTATTATACTATATTATTTTGACTTTATTTATCGATTAATCCGGATTATAATTTATTATCTTATTTTAGTTAATTGCGTATTATATTAATTTTTACTTGTTGAAATTGGAATCTTACCATTTTATTTGTATAACTTACTTAATTTTCATCACATGATTATATTTGTACGATTAGAGTAATAGAGTTCTTTTATTTAATTATGTTAGTAAGTACAATATATAGTTTAGAGATAATTATTTTTAACCACCCCAACTTTACCCCTTTTTACACTTCACAACCTATACTTTGATTTGTAACACTTTGCACCCTGAACTATGTAAATAATTATACTTTGCACACTTTGGACAATTTTGCTCATAGGATTTTATTATTTAATAACACTAGTTCTAGTTATCCCTCTAAACTCTAATTTGTGGCAAATTATTACATAATGATAAATCTATTGCATTATCTAATAAACATAAAAAATTTACTCCATAATCAATTTGTTTTTCGGATTTTCGAGAAATAAGAATCCTTCTTTTCTGTAACTTGTTTTGTTCGTGGCATTGTTACACCTACTTAGATCCGTCTCTATTCAGAGGTTTTAAATGGATTATGTCAGGTTTCCAGCCTATAAACTCAACAAGCCATACTTTTATCAAGATCTTATTTCAAGTAATTATCCGTATACAAATTGAGTCTTTAGACTGAAAATGAAAATAGTCCATTACGACCATATCAGGCCCAACATGCTTCCGTAAAATTAATAAATCCCTTAAAATTCATATTTTCTTTGGCCAAAAAAGACCAGGGTGAGATGGCTCGCAACACCACCAATCGGAAAATTATCGCCAGATCCTTTGACAAACGACTCCTCATTGTTCAACTTCAACCTCGGGAAGATGATCGCAAGTTATCGACTCCTTCAAAGAACCGCTCAACATGCGCTTGGTTCGTTTCCTACTCCAAACGTATAAGTAATTCTTAAACAGGATGAATTAATAGAACATTATAAACACATGTTGAAGCAGAAAGCCTCTTTTTATTAAGACTTATAGAAATATTTATTACATTAGTAATCTCCTTTTGGAAGGAAAATACTGGTTTAGCCTCTCATAGATGAGGTTTGCACTCGAAAACACATAAAACTTGAAAACTAAAACACTCAAAAAATTACAATTTTTTTTTCTCAGACTTTATTATAAGAAAACTAAGGAAAATGTTCGATGTCCTCAGCTTCCTTCAACTCTCGGATTTTATAGACTTGAATCCGGACTTGAAAGACGGACTCCAAATCTTGTTGATATTTATGACGTCACTGCTTACGTCATATCCTGCATTATTGCCTCACCAGCTATTTTTCTTTTCTTTCCGCGTGAGTCGGCCCATGTGATGTTTGTCGGGGAATCTTTTAAAAATTTGGTTTGCGTGGTCCCTGAGGATAACGCGTCTTTTGATCTGGGCCCTTGTCTTTTCCAGTTGCATGGTTTTGTCGGTTGGGTTTGGGTCGAAATCCTTTCCCAAACTCGGGTTCTTTCTGTTCGGGGCATGCTTGACATATCCGATCGATCCAACGACCAACATACGCCATGTTATAGAATTTCCGGTAGGTTTCTTTGCTAGCCGGAATCTTATTCTCCTAGAGAATTCTTCTCTTTGTCTCGAAAAGTTCCTATGCAAATCCTGTTGTTGATCCAGTCATCGAATTCAAAAGGAAAGATCCATTTGTTAAATTCTGGAAAAACTTGAATGGATATTAGACTTTGTCCATTTCGGTTAGACAAACCCAAAGTCCCCATGCTTGCCTTGTAGAAGCTTCTCTTCAGAAATTGCTCCTACCAACACTGGTACTTCTTCCGGTGAAGCTGCTTTTATATATTTTAAAGCATTTCCATCCGGTCTTCTTAGCTTGATGAAATGAAAAGCTTCATTAAAGCCTTTCTTCGCTGGTTCGGGAGCTGCACTAATAAAATACAGTTCCAAAATATCTCCTCTGGCCAAATGTGGATTGTTGGCCCAAGTCTCGTAAACTGCTTCCCCAATCCATGTCGGTAATTTTGAAATTTCTGGGAATCCGAGTGATACAATATAAATTGAAGCTAAAGCTCCAAAAGTATACCAATCCTTTACTTCATTTGGATGACTCCCTGGTTTTATCCAAACTCTGGGAAACTTGTCTGAGATATCCACCATTGATTTTTTTGGGTTAATACCTCTTCTTGTAACTAATTTCTTCCATTGTTGTTGATAAACCTGCATTAGAGAAATTTTAATCTCGTCAGTTTGAACCTTAGATTTGCCTATCTATGGCTAAGATTCAACTCACCCTCTTTTACCCCAGAGGTGCTGGGTTGACTTGAAGACTCGGGTTGGACAGGAGCTTCAACATTCATTCTGATTTGTACACTCTCGGGGGATGCATCACCGCAACACTTGTGATTATGGTACTTGAATCCATAACCTCGGGTTAGAGCCCGTTCTCTATTCACCTCTTTTTGCATCGGGAGATACTGACCTGGAGGAGAGGCCCTTGCGGCGCTAAGAACAATTGTCTTGAGCAGCTGGCATGCTCGTATTTGACTAGAAACGGAGTTTGGTCAGCCTGTTGAAGTCATCCAAAGAACTTCTACATTGAGACATAACATCCCAAAATCTCGTTCTAGACTCTCCAGGTTTTCCCTGAGATGTTTCACTCGTTTAAGGACCTACAAGAACGCGTCCTTCCATCTCGTGTCAAATAATCTGCAAGAACATTTTCATGAGATTTTATAATGACAATATCATAATCATAATATTAACATTCAGCTTGCCATCTAAGTATTCTAGCCTTTTCTGGTTTTGATTCAATTTTGTTTTTCAGAAAAGCCTTGACACTTGAATTATCAATTTTTAAAGTAAAATTTTTAGCCAGTAAAAATAAAGGTCATTTTTTGAAAGTCTTTCTGACTGCAAAGAATTCTTTCTCGTTGATATGCCATCGATTTGCTTCACTTGGTGTGAATAAACTGCTGCAGTATCTGCATGGCCCTTCTTCATTTGATGTAGCCCTTGTAGGAACTGCTGCCCACCAATCATCACTGGCATCTGTGTATAGAACCAGTTCATCATCGTCTTGTGGAATGGCAAGTTTTGAAAGCTTTTTACAAATTTCTTTTAGTTGCTTTATCCCTTCTTGATGTTCATCTTCCCATTTGAATATATCATCTTTTTTTAGTAAAAGGCTAAACACCTTTCTGTAATGGGCCAGATTATTTATGAACATTCTAGCAAAATTCACAACTCCAAGAAAACTTTGAAGTTGTTTCTTGTCTTTCAACGTATCTGGAAATCCTTGTATCTTTTCCACAATATGGCTTTATAGGACGATTCCATATTCATCGATTTCAATTCCAAGGAATTCAATCCGTCTTGTAGCAATCACTGCCTTCTTCTCATAAAGTACTATTTTTTCCTTGTGGCAAACATCTGAAAATATTTCCAAATGTTTAAGATGCTCCTTCATGTTCTTTGATGCGATTAGAATGTCATTGATATACACGAACATGAAACTGAAATAATCTTTGAAGAGATTATCCATCTTTCTTTGATATATCTGGGGTGCGTTAGCCAATCTCATAAGCATCACATTCCAAATATAATGTCCTTGTGGTGTAGAGAAAGCTGTGAACTTCTTGCTTTCTTCATCCATCTTAATCTGGTAAAATCCAGATTTGCAGTCGAACTTTGAGAATATCTTGGCACCTTTGATACAGTTAACCATATGTTCTCTGCTTGGGATATAGTATCCGTCGAACTCAAAAATGTTATTAATCCCCTTGTAATTAATAACAAGTCTTTGCTTTCCTCTTTTAATTTCTCCATGGTTTCTGACTAAGAATCCTGGACTGCTATATGGAGAAACTCCTGGTGAAATCAACTTAAGGTCAAGTTGTTCCTTAAGTATCTTCTGCATATCCTCACGACCTCCTGATTCATAAGGATTGGTTTGAATCTCACGAACTCATACTCCTTTCCTAGTTTAACTTTTAAGGATGCTTTGAGCTCGTTCTTATCCCACCATGCCAAAGGATTTTCATTATAATTCTTTTGGATCTTCTTCTTGATATCCTCGAGTGATATTTGTTCTTCTATTGTAACATCACTCTGTGGATTCTCCATTAGACTCATCATCAATTCTGCAATAGCCTCTGGAGGTACTCGTTCTTCTCCTTGTATTCTGAATGAATAAAGTCATTATCCCATCGTTTTATATTTTTTTGCTTCGAACTATATTGTCGAAAGGATAATAATGCATCACCAAATCATCTCTTATCCGCCATTTTTGGATTTCAAAGTTTGGCTTCATCACCACGCTTGTTGTGAAAAGCAATAGGCATTTTTCGGTAAAATGCTTCCCGTAGTCTCTGGACAATGATCTTATGATCACATAATGTTGTGAAAATAAGTCTTCTTGTCTCATTTTCTTGTGTAAATCGCTTAAATGTTTATAGGAAATTATTTCCTAGCAAAACATCTGCTCCCGTATCATGGAAATAGATTGGTGGCGTCTTCACTTTGTACCATGGGGTACCGCATGCACCTCCAATCATAATTTTTGCATGTTTAATTCCTCGATTAAGGATAAGAATCCGTTTAGAGAAATCCCTTCCTGCAATAGCTGGTAAATCTTCTCAAATTTCTTTAGGAAAAACACCCGGGTTTGCAGTACATATTTCGGCACCTGAATCAATGTAGGCGGCGAAATACTCGGCCTTATATTCAACATATACCATTCCGATAGAAATGTATATGGAGAATGGACTAGTGGTCATCTGATTCTGTATCTTTTATTTGCCATTGTGAATTCCATTCCGTCTTGTAATCTTTCCCAAGGTTTATGATCCTCAAGAAATTCAATTCCCAATATTAATTGCTCTGGGATTTTCCCCGCAACTCCTGTGATAGTCAGCTCAATTTCACTTATCTTCAGGCTTCCTTGATACCTTCCAACTATAGGTTGTTGGAGGTAATATAAAACCTCACAAGGAAAAATATTATCCTTTTGAGTGATGTCGAATATTACTTCAACTTCTCGCCATCCTTCTCGACATTTCAGCTCTTCTGCTATTTTGAAAACATCTGGGATGCGCTGAACTGTACTTGGTCTTTTTTGTTCCCAACGGCTGCTACTCATCATTCTGTCATGTTGGAAAGACATCCTTCTTGGCTCAACTCTGAGACTTTGACTTTTGTTGAAGACAGGTTGATCTTGTATTTTCATATCGATCTCCTTGATAGTAGGAGACTCAATAATTTCTGGTATAACCACCCTGGCAAAGTCCTCAAAGATTCTTGGGACTTCAATAAATTCCTTTCTCAATAATACTTCTGAATGATGTGTATTCGAGAGAGCATATGATATATTGTATGTGATTGAGTAGGGTTTGTTCCCTTCTTTCTTCAAATCATATCTTTTGAAATCTTGATGAAGGGTCAGGACTTTGTTGAAGTCTCGATCTCTCAAATTGTAAGCAATTCTAGGAAAGACATAAATGCCAATTTCCCAGCATACAAATTTCTTGTAACCGCTCCAAGGCATGAATCCTTGAGGTTTGAGATTCGTTTATCAAAGATAGTCAAATTGAGTGGTGAATCTATTCATTCTTTGAATGTTGCCTTAATAATGACCCTAATGGCTCGATATGAATCTATGAGAGCGTATTTGCAACTTCTCTTTAACTCGCTTTTGATCTCCTGGATTTCTCTAATAGGGACCAACGCATCTCGATCGGGTTCATTAAACTCCATCGGAATGGCAAATTCTCCGGTTGTTACCCTGTGGATAATTTGGTATTTTCTATTACGAAAACCAATTTTATCCAAAGCCTTTTCCATAGCTCCGATTGTAAATCCATCATATATCTGAAGCTTTGGATCTTCCTTCATAATTCTCATTAGAGTTTTATGAGAAACCGTAGTGTGAGAGAGGAATCCTGACATATCCTCCCCGACCGCCTCACAAGAATTTCTTTTTCACTCGATTCGAAGCCGGAGTCACTTCCATCGTCAGAATAGAATTCTTCTTTATATATGCTTTCATCTGAGGGTATATCCTCAAACTGATACACTTGTATAAGATCTTGATAGTAGACAACTTCTTCGATTTCTGGTGTAGCTTCGAACTGTCTAACTCCTCATTTCTGGTTGTCTGGACAATCAGTTGAGATATGTCCTCTTGCTCCGCATGTCCAGCAGTTACAATCTTTGAAACTTTCATTAGCTCTGGTATGAGCTCGTCTGAAAGTTCTTCTCCCTGGGGTTCTTCTGGTACTTGCTTGATTAGAACCTGATGATGAGGCTCTATTTCTGCTTGGTGCTGGTCTTTGCCCTGATTTGTAACTTCGGGCTTCTTATTTTGATCAGGACCTTCTAGGTCTCCATGAAGACCTATTTCCTTTGTTGTTGTTCCCCTGGCGGTATGGATGGCTTCTCTCCTTCTTCTTTTTATGCCGCCTTGGTTGACCTCCCACCACTGTTGGGATATCATCGTCTACACAACATAGAGGAACTGGTTTATTAATTCCTCATAATCTCTTGTAATTCCGGTATAGTGCTGTTTGGTAGCACCATTCAGATAACTTGGCCTTCAAGAAAGACATTCATCTAGCCACAGTATCTAAATCCGCTGCATCCTTGTATTCCTTGATAAGCATTTCTCTCCAGAGACTTGAAATTTTTGCAAAGAATAGCTGCGGATCTTCTTTGTCTCCAATTTTCGACTTCCACCGGTACTCGGTGAACAACTTGTTATATTCGTCAATATGACAAATATCATGTAACTTGAGGCTATAAAGGGCTTGTTTATATCTTTTTCTTTTTTCTTCTTCTAATCCCTCAAAGTAACCAGTGCCGATAAAATGAATTTTGAATAATTTTTCCATATCATCGACAATTCCTTTTAGTGATTCTACTGTTGTGACCGCGCTTTTCATACTTGCTTCGGTCATATCCCATGCAATCCTTACGGATCCCTCAAGACTCATTTCAAGGACTAAAATGAAGGAATCTTTCGTAAGATCAAGGGTATTTGATGCAATCCTCATAGCTAATGCTCATTCACCAATGAGAACTTCTCGATTTTTAAAATTTGGGATATCCAGATTTAACATCAACCCATATGGATGTATTGGGTCGAGATGTGATCTTCCATAAGGCGTTTGATAAACATTTGGCCTTCTAGAAGGTTGTTGAGTTCCCGCAAGATGTGGTCGAGCTCCTGTTCCTGAGAGTGTTTCGTTCCCTGTGGTGAAATCTCCAGCATGATGCATTCTTTCGTCCTGGGTTCCATGATTTGAACCCGCACTTTCAGCGATGTTGGGATTTACTGGTAGTGGTGGTGGTGGAATTGGTCGACTTAGTGGGTCATAGGTAACCAAAGTCGATACATCTCCTGTGTTCATCTTTAAATCTATAATTTCTAATCCTGTGAAGGATTCTGCCAGGTCGTGTAGATCTTTAAGATTTATCTTCTCCATATCTATCACTTTTACTTTGTGACGGATTTTCTTTTGATGATAGCAATAAGCTTTTCAACATCTGTCATTTTTCATACCACTTCGGTTGGTTTTCCATTTTGGTGTAAATATGGGCTGTCCCGAAATTGATACGCTTCTTTTCTCTGGAAGAACTCGGTCTGTCCTCCATGTTCTTGACTCATTTCTGAATATCATGAAGGATTTCAAGAGTTTTCTTCTGATATTTCACTATCGTCTCCATCTGGTTTTGAATCTGATGAACTTGTGTAGGTAATGAATATGGATGTTGCCATAATCTCAGATCGCCTTTCCTTCGGACATCCCTAATATCTTTTGAGATCTTAGTTGTGTCCAGAAGTATCTCTTTCCATGCTGGTACCCCATCAGGAATCATGATTTTGATGAGCATTCTCATGGACTTCTTCCTGATGATTCATCAGATCAACATATAATATCCAATTTACCGTAAGAAAACTCAGATAATATGTTGCTTGTCTTTCGCAGTGTCTCAAGGTTTCCCTATCGGCTCCTGCACGTTCTGTTTCAACATATTGGTTGTTCCAATATGCTATCTTGCCCTGGTGTTCTTGTGCATACATCGTCAAAATTTGACGATATGTCCTGTATGGTAAACATCTTGGACAAGCTGGCCAGATCCATATTTCTCGTGAGAAATTCTCCGCACCAATTATTAATTACATAAATATATTAAATATAACTAAAAGTTTATAATAAACCTAGGCTCTGATACCATTTTCGAGAGGATCGCAAGACCTTGAGGAGTAAAGGTAGTAAGCGTAGAAAATGCAATAAAATTTATCGTTCAGGTTACAAAATGCAACAACTTTAAAGTTTAGAGTGTAAACTGCAAACCAGCTTTCATGAAACCAGGGGTAAAACTGGAATTTTAAGCAAAGTGCAAAATTTTGTAAAGTTGAGATTGCAAACTGTAACTTTTCAAAGTTCGTATAGCAAAGTGTAAAAACCCGAATAGTTTGGGATGTTAATAATCTTTATCCCTATAGTTTATTCGGATTAATTTATTTTCAACAATTACTTTACCTTAAAAAGTAAAGCCCAAGACCACAAGCAGCCATAGCCCAACTAACCCAACCAAACCCACAACCCACTCCAAGGCCTATGAATACATCAAAACCCTTGCCCTAATTCAATTTTCAGCATTTTTCACCTATCAACACACACTTAAGGGTGCAACTTCCCTCTCCTCTACTTACCACCGGCTGCCGCCAGCCTCCCCGTTACCGCCGGCCACCGTCTTCCCATTATCGTCGGCCACCCCTCCCTCTTATTTTCACATTTATTTCTTTTTCTACCTTCTTTCTCTTTCTATTTTCCATCATCCGCGTTGTCGACGACCACCGACCGCCATGGATAACTTCGTTTATTTGCTTTGGTACTTCGTTTGGTATGATTTTTGGATGTCGGATGTTGATTTTGGAAATTGGATATTGAATTTTAGATGTTGAGTTGTATTTGTTAATCGATATTATTTTTTTGTGAAATTTTAATGCATGTGTTAATTTTTTTTTGTAATGCAGGAAATGAGTAATTAAAAAAAATTAAAATTTCCAAAAAATAAATTATTAATTTTTAAATATACCGATGGATGATCGACGGATCATTGATAAAATAACAATTGCAAATATCCATCGGTATTCCGTCGGTAACAATCATTGGCAAATCCGTCGGCGATCCGTCGATATTCCATCGGTAATTCTGTCGGCGTTCCGTTGACAATTTTCTATCGACGGTCTATCGGAGATAATCCGTCGGGATTCCGTCGGGAAAGTACCCGTTGGGAATCCGTCGGCGACCTCTCTGTCGGTATTCCATCGGCATTCTGTTATTTTTGGGTCCATTGGCATCCTATCGGCATAGTGTTACTGAGTTCTATATTGAATCCATCGGAAATCCGTCGGTAAGTTACCGACGGATTATTTTTTGTGTCGGTAAATTTTTAGCGACAAACGTTTTACCGACGGAAAAATCCGTTGGGAATCTGTCACAAATCCATTGGTAAGTCTTGTAGTACAAGTCAACTGAGTTGACCAAAATCATCTTCCCGAGAGGGAAGTCTTCAAGCTAGTCCTCTTCCCAAGGGGAAAGTCTTCGAGTTTTTTTCTTCGAGAGCTGGAAAGTCCTTCGACTGGGAACTTGCCTGGCACACGTACGCAAATGTTAGGGGCGTCTCGGGGGTTTCCCTCGGGATGCCCCTCCGACGCTTAAGTCAGCATGGTGAACGACAGAGAAATTAAGACAATAAACGAATACTGAATGCGTAAGAGAATCATTAATTGTGAGTTAATTTACTTACAGTTAATAGGAGAGACCTTTTTATACTTGGGAGGTGGTCCCATGGGCCGTGTAGGAGAATTTGGCCTATGGGTCAGTTCGCGTAGGAGAAAACGACCGCTTCGGCCAAGACTGGACTACTTTGGGCCGGTTTAGTTATCAAGAGTCCATTCGGTAATTAATATTCAATAAATAGAATATAAAATAAATTATATTTAATTAAATTATTGAATACCGTTTTTGTCCCGTACATAATTGCATAAATATATCTAGAAAAATGTCAAGCGGGGCGGGTACCCATGAGCAAAGGTAATACCCAGCTCATCCCTACAACATTATCGCGGGTAACGAGGTGGGGCTACCCAAATGGGACATGCTAGGATGGTTCGTGAATTGTGCAGACTAAATTGTCATCCATAGCAATATTGCTTAATTCTTAAGGTAGGTATTTATGGGGTAATACCGTGAATACCCGTCTCGCAATGTCGCAGGTAAGAGGCCAGGTGACCCAAATGAGACGGGCTAGGATGGGTTGTGAATGGGGCGGACCCAATTTTCATCCCTAGTAATAATGTTTAAACCTTAAGCTAGGTATTTATGGGGTAATATCGCAATTATTTCACATTTACATAGAGTTGCGATCGAACCGAGTCAAGCCGAACTTTGAAAATTTGAGCTTGTCGTGTTTATTATTGAGTCGAGCTCGAGCTTAATTTATTGAATAAATTGATGGTGCACGAGTTTTTTTGAGCTTAATTTATTGAATAAAATGATGGTTCACGAGTTTTGTCGTGCTTAATTTATCGAATAAATCGATGGTTCACGAGTTTTTTCGAGCTCACTTTATCGAATAAATTAATGGTTTATGAGTTTTTCGAGCTTAATTTTATCGAATAAATTAATGGTTCACTTGCTTTTCCGAGCTTAATTTATCGAATAAATTAATGGTTTACGAGTTTTTTAAGCTTAATTTATCGAATAAATTGATAGTTTACGAGCTTTTTTGAACTTAATCGAGTCTAAACGAGCTTAATAAATATCAATTATAAATTAAATTATTCTTCAATCTATGACTAAAATAAAATTATATATTTCTAAGACCCATTACAAAAATTTATAATAATATTCAAACAAATAGTTTTATATTAATGTTTTATATTTATATAAGTAAATATATAAAAATTAAAATTAAAATTAAAATCAAACTATTAGTTTAAATTATACGAGCAATCTCACGAGCTTACGAACGAGTTTGTTAACGAGCTAATGATATGAAAATTATTAAGCTTGAGTTTGGTTCGTTTATTTTAACGGGCCTTAAACAAGTTCAAATGAGTTTTTATCGAGTTGAGTTTTGTCGTAGGTTTGTCTCTCTGTTCCATCCAAAGGGAAAAAAGAAAAGAAAGAACAAAATAAGGAGGAACTGGAGTACAATCCTTCAATCTGGGTCAATGACTATAGAAGGCTCATGGATAATAGATAAAGGCCGCAATCTGCTCTTGTCCTCTACAGCAAATTAGACTACGAAGTTGTCCTTCCTGAGACAAAATTGGAATTCTCAAAACCTCCACTTTGTGCTTAATATGTTATAACCTCTCTTTTATGCTAAATGTTCAAAATTAATTTATTTTTCATGAGTTCTTGCTCTAATTCACGTTTTTTCTCTTCCATACAAATATGAAGATAAATTTAAAAATAAAACGAATCGGGTTAACGAGCCTAATGAGCAGTCCAGTATAAAGCCCAAAAGCCCAGTAGTTAAAAAATTGTATGGCCACCAAATCAGCCCATGTTGACCATTAATTGAGTTTCTCAGTTTCCAAAACTCCAGTATTAAATGCTCCCACCCACCCCCAAATCAGCCCCCCCACCCCCCTCCCCCAATTTTCCCCTCTTTCAAATGGACTTTTCAACCCCAACCACTCCTCTCCTCTCCCAATGTCCACCACCCCACCACCACCGCCGCCGCCCTTAACCTCCATCTACACCGCCGGTAAATCCGCCTCCGTATCCCATAACCTCAGTTCCGTTGGCCTCGGATACGCCATCGCCATCGCCCTCGGATTCCTCGTACTCTTCTCCACTATCGTCCTCGCGTCCTACATCTGCTGCCGATCCGCCGCCCGCCGCCGCCGCCGCGAGGCCGGGAATCCAAACCCTAACAGCTCCAACGAAAATAGCATCTACCTCCCCCGCATATTCTTCGTCGCCGAGGATGACGAGACCGAGTCTCAAAACGTCGTCGTTGGGCTGGACCAGGCGGTTATTAATTCGTACCCGAAGCTGGTTTTCACGAGGCGAAACGGAAACTGGGGGAACGACACCGTTTGCTCGATTTGCTTGTGCGAGTACAGGGAATCCGAGATGCTGAGGATGTTGCCAGATTGTAGGCACTGTTTTCACGTGATGTGTGTGGACGCGTGGCTGAAGCTCAACGCGTCGTGCCCTGTCTGTCGGAACTCGCCGCTCCCTACGCCGCTGTCGACGCCCTTGCAGGAGGTGGTGCCGCTTTCTCAGTACTCCGATGGGCGGAGACAATGACTGATGGGGTGAATTTGGCAAATGGGGAATTATTTAGGGGTTGGAGTGTATTTTTTCAGTTTTGTAAGGGGGAGACGAAGAAAGGTTTGGGTACCATTGGGGGTAGCTGGGATCAATAATAGGTTACTTATTCTTTCTTTTTTTTTGACTTTTTTTTTTTTTTTTTGATATTTTGGGAACAATATTGTTTGGTAATTATAAAGTGAATTGAAGATAGCAAATTAAATGTTTAATACAAATGCCAAAAATTCCAGAAAATTGATTGTAAATTTGTTGTTATTGATTTTAAGTTTTATCGTTATTCATGAATACGTGATGCATTTTGGTTTCGGAGGAAAATAATTAAAATAATTGGGTTTTGGAGGTAAAAGAGAAATAACTAAAATAATGGGGTTCTATCCTGCAGCTTTGCCAATTTTTCCAATGAAAAGACTGCACAGTAATCATCCCAACTTAAGATATGAAGAAACAATATATATGAATGTATACTTGTATTTTCATAAGTCATTTTCTATTTTCGAACTATTCTGATATATCAATTTATGTTTATTTTCAGTTTACACTTGTATAAACAAACATTGTTTTTACTACAATCATTCAAATAGAAAATAATATTTTCATTTTCAAACATACATCTTAACATAAATTCAAACAACAAAACAAATTTCATTTTCCACGGGAAATTCATTTCTAAATTGAAATTAGAAATAATCTATAAAATGTCTTTTAAAAGTTTTTAAATATCCATTGGAAATTTTGGAATAGAGTATTAACCAAATTTTGTGAAAAGGAACTTCTTGGACCAAATGTAGTGTTCATTCGGTTAATTCGATTAACCGTTAATCGAAATGTCGAAAATCGAATTAACTTAATTGGTAAAACTATTAATCGAACCGAAATTATACTTACCAAATTAACCGAATCGAATTATATTTCGGTTAATTCTATCAACCCAAGTTTCGGATAATACACCAATTAATCAAATCCAAAGATTCCAAACAATCAAGAAAACTTGATTAATTGGAATGCACGAAACTAGGGATTTAGAGTGAATTTCATACTTTTGTAACAAGATTTAGTGGGGTATTAGATGTGTAATGAATTGTAATCCAGTGTTTTGTTGTGTAGCACCAATCAGGCCTGTTGGGCTCAATTAATTAGAAATCGAATGGACTCTTATAGACTGGGTCAGTTTTTTGGCCATTCCATCAAAACAAAATATTTTTAGCTTTTTTTTTCTAATACATATTTTTTAGCCATTTTGATATGTGAAATTTCCAAATGTCCCTCAACCAAGTAAATCCTTTTCGAGTCACACAGGCATATTCACCAACTTCATAACTCGATATTCAAAACCAAGGGTAAGAAATCTTATTCCGACGAAACCGACCAGACACGTTCTGCTCGATATTCAATAAAAAAAGACAAAATTAGCCATTTTCACAATTGCCAAGTGTTATTTTATTTCCACGTCACACTATTTTAAGTATTTTCTTTGTTGGTCCAAGAAGAACATCAACATGGCTAAAAAATATTTGTTTTCAAAATATGGTTAGTTTTTAATATTTTTTATTACCGAAGTGGTCATTTTGACCCATTACCATGCTCTTATATACTACCATTATGGGTATTTGGCCTAGCAAACCCTAGTTGTCTTTTTTTTTTTTTTCCCTCTTCCTTAATCTTTTCATCATAGAAAGATGGGGGAATTAACATTCTAGCTAAAATTCATTCTAGTTATACGTGAAGAGATTCCTAAAGGGTTGAAATCATCTCAATAAGTTCTTGCAATTCTATTAAATATATTCTCTAAAGTTAAAAAAATATATATATTTGATAATTTAAACATTTTTTGGTTAATAAATTTCCATTATACTATTTAAAATCTAGGCGAGTACATATCTAGTTGATGGGCTTGAAATATAATTGATAATACTGATTATAGACCATGTTACCTCCTCTATTTCTTCATTGTTGGGCTGGGCTTTTAAACGCTGCTCAGCCCATTGGTTGAGTTCATCAATAAATAGCCATCGCAGCTTGCTCTCATAAACACGGCTGCTAGGGTTTGCTGATAAACACTGCTCTCCATCTCCCTCTCCCTTCTATTTTTTGTTTCCTTCTTTAATGTCATTGATTTTTCTCTTGAATCTCTCAGAAAATGCGAAGTATTTGCTATGAAGATAAACGAGTATATATCGATTGCAGTAATAATTACCGCAGTGTGAATCATTTTATCTTGGTTCGTATTCACTGAGCAATGTCTATTTCGCTTTCTGTTTTTCTATGTATTATTTGAATTTTTTTTGTTCTTTTTTTTTTTTTAAATCTCCATCTATAAATCGTCCATAATCGAAGGACCTATGGACGAGAGGCGATTGATCAGTGCCGATTCTGCCAAGTTTACCTTCGTAGATCGATTTTTAATTCTGAAATTTGATCGCCGAACCGGATGATTTTGTTTCGGTTAGGTTCTCCAAATTTTCGGACATTTTTTTATAATTACTTCATCTTGTGTTCTTTAAAAATAATTCTCAGTTTTTTGTGGTTTTAAATAATAAACGCGAAGGTTACCAGCGGAGAGGAAAGAACTCTGTTACGAGACCTCTCTAACACTTAAAAATAACCTTCGCAGAATGACGATTGGCCTAATCAAAGGACGCTTCGAATTTTCCAGTTTTGATGCGTCTTGAACCCTATGGCTATATTCAACTTTTATCATTCTCAATCCTATTTTTTATTTTAATTTTGTTTGTTTGCATGTTTTTATTCTTTGCTTCCGTTTTTTTCCTATTATTTTGCTTTAGCAAAACTTTATTAAAAGACCAGATTTACATCAAATCTCGGTTTATCCATTTTTTTTCTCTTAGTTGGAAAATTGTGAATGAGGAAGGACAAATAAATTGTAATGTAAACAGAAGACCAATCAAACTCGGCATCATTATTAATTGTAAAAAAAAAAAGAAATGGCAGTGAATGTAAAAATGTTTTGCTAAACAAATTTGAATGAACCAGAAGAATTAAATGAAAATTGTAGTAATTTAAAAGAATAAATCAATCCTTTGAGCAGTGTTTGGAAGTTGGATTTAGTGGGAATTGAGGTTGGATAGAGGGTATTTCGGCATAGTCACTTCGGGAGATGATTGTTATATAGAATCTCGGTATCAAAAGGGAAAACCGGAAAATAGTAGGGAAAACAAATACGTTTTTCTTGACAGTGGAGAGAGGAAATTATTACAGTTCAAGAAACATTTACAATGAAAAATTAAGAAATCTGAATAGGTGAGAATACTTTATCTTGCATAAAGTGGGTTATTTGAGAATGAATCAAATCGTGAGTGGATTTGTGACACATGACAATGGGTCCTATTTGTAGAAAACTAGATATTGATGCGATAAAGCCATTGTATTCAGCAAAGAAAATATAGAGTTCACAGACAATATGAGCTAACAACCTTCAACGTACAGCTTGCAGTCTATTTATAGACGCGGGAAATAACAGAGCATATAAAATGTGAAAGACAAAAAACGTAAAACTGGAAGTAAAAGTGCTAGAAGTAAAAGTGCTAATTGTGAACCAAAAATTTATATTTCCTACATCCCCCTCAAGTGGGACTGTGGTGCAAATCCAACAGGCCCAACTTGGACAGCAACACACCAAACTGAGTCGGACCAAGAGATTTGGTAAAAATATTGGCAAATTTGAAGCTGAGAACTAATCTTCTTTGGAAGCACGAAACCATCTTTAAACTTGTCCTGGACGAGATGACAATCAATGTCGAGATGTTTGGTACGCTTGTGGAAAACAGGGTTGGCAACAATATGTAACGCCGCTTGATTGTCACACCACAGGGGAATGGGAAGGTGAAGGCGAAGAGAGAGATCAGCAGCAAGGTAAGAAATCCACAAAAGCTCACAAACCGTAGAGCCCAAAGCCCGATACTCCGCTTCCGCTGAGGAAGGAGAGACCGTGGATTGTTTTTTTGTTTTCCAGGAAATCAAGGCCTTTCCTAGGAAGACACAGTAACCAGTCAAAGAACGGCGAGTTTCAGGGCATGTGGCCCAATCCGCATCACTATACGCCACCAAGGAAGAAGAAGGATCAGTTGGGTAGAAAAGACCCTTAGAAGGGTAGCCTTTTAGGTATCGGAGAAGATGGAGTGCAACATCCCAATGGGAGGTGAAAGGATCATTGACAAATTGGCTCAACTGTTGGACAGCGTAAGTAACATCAGGCCTGGTTAAATTCAGATAAAGAAGGCGCCCAACAAGCCGGCGGTAGCGATCAGGAGAAGCAAGAGGGTTGCCATCCTTGCCCCGTAACTTTAATCCCTGCGGAAAAGGTGTGGAAGCAGGTTTACAATGCAACAGGCCAACATCAGTTAAGATATCAAGTATATATTTCCGCTGATTGAGTGTGGTACCCTCCGAACTCCGTGCAATTTCCAAACCCAAAAAATATTTTGTAGCCCCTAAATCCTTAATTGTGAAGAGCTGGTCCAAATATTTCTTCAGTGCATCAATTTCAGACAAATCCGAACCCGTGATAAGAACATCATCTACATATATGAGGAGTGCCAAAAAACTGGTGGCAGAGGATTTGACAAATAAGCAATGATCGTGGGCTGACTGCTTGAGACCAAAACCCAGTAATTTTCCGCAAAATTCCGTATTCCATTGGCAAGAAGCCTGTTTAAGCCCGTACAAACTCCGCTTGAGATGACAAACCTGACCCTCTCTAGCTTTGTCATATCCCGGTGGAGGCAACATGTAAATATCCTCATCCAAGTACCCGTGAAGAAAAGCGTTATTAATATCAATCTGACACAAGAACCACTGTTTCATAGTAGCCAAGGCAATGAGCAAACGAACCGAAACAAGCTTCGCAACCGGAGAGAAACTATCCAAATAATCCACCCCATAGACTTGATCATAACCCTTCGCTACCAAACGAGCCTTATACCGCTCGACACTTCCATCCGGATTCATTTTCACCTTAAAAAACCATTTACATCCAATGGCCCGTTTATTAGGGGGTAGCTGTGTAAGTTCCCAAGTGTCATTTCGTTCCAAGGCCTGTAGTTCAAGATCCATAGCCTGCCTCCAATGATTATGTTTGACAGCCTCAGAGAAAGAGTGGTTCAGTCTGAGCATTAACATTCCCCAGAAAAGAAATGTAAGAAGTATCCAAGCAAGGAGATATGACATAATGAAAGGTATGTACAGGGTAGGAATGTGCTGTGGAGGTAGGAATGGAAGGGAGAGAAGCAGAGGAATAATCAAAGGTGTTATAAAGTACAAAATCATCAACCAAGATGGTTTGCAAGTAGGTCTGGAACTTCTACGAAGAGGAACAACGGCAAGAGGAGGAGTAGTTGTGGCAGCAGGCTGAGGTGTGTTTATGGCAGGAGAGGGAGGAGTATCTGTAGAAGGAAATATGTTTGGTAAAGGAGTAGAAACAGGCTGTGAAGGAATAAGATGATATGGAAAATTATTTTCAACAAAGAATACATCTCTGGACACTTGGAACTTGTCTGTATCAACATTATACAATTTATAACCCTTTTATTTGCTTCATATCCCAGAAAAATACAACGATGAGCCCGAGGCGCAAATTTATCCTTGTGAGGCTGTAAATTGGTTGCATAGCACAAACAACCAAACGGCTTAAGCCGACTGTAGTCCGGTGAGACACCATGTAACACTTCATAAGGAGTCTTCCAGTTTAAAAGCTTAGTGGGCAACCGATTAACAATGTACGTGGCTGTGAGAATAGCAAACGTCCAGAACTTTAAAGGTAACTGAGCTTGAAACATAAGTGCCCTCGCAATTTCCAAAAGATGTCGATGCTTCCTTTCGACCACACCATTCTGCTGCGATGTGTATACACAAGTCCTCTGATGCACGATGCCACATTTTTGAAATAACTGAAGACATTCATGTCCTATAAACTCCCCTCCATTATCTGTCCGCACTGCCTTCACAGTCTTCCCAAACTGAGTGTGTATCATTTTAAAAAACACAACCAACATAGAGACAACTTGACTCTTATGCTGCATAAGGTATACCCAAACTGCTCGACTATGGTCATCCACCAATGTAAGCATATAAGGAGTGTGACAGGTAGATGAAACAGTACAAGGCCCCCAAACATCCATGTGCATTAAATCAAAAATTGCAGAGGTGAGAGAGGTGCTAAGAGGAAAAGGAAATCTATGTTGTTTAGATTTATGACAAACATCACAATTCAACAAAGATTGCTTTGCAGCAGCAGTACACAATGGCTTCAAAAAATCAAGATGTTCAAGTGCTACAGAAGAAGCATGACCAAGTTTAATGTGCCAACTATCTACAACATTATTACAAGAAATGGAAGGCAAAGTGTGTTCAGGAAAAACAGACATAGCTAAAGGATGGAATGAAGGAGTGGATGAAAGAGGTTCCAAAATGTATAACCGCCCAATGGCCCGCCAATAGCCACCACTGCATCAGTCTGTAGGGCCTGCAGTATGCAGTGAGTAGGAAAGAAAATACATTTTAGATGTGAATTTTGTAAAAGCTGGGAGACAGACAACAAATTATGTTTAAAAGATGGCACAAATAAAACATCTGTCAATGTAAGAGTGGGAAGAAGATGAACATTGCCAGTATGAGAGACTAATGTTTGTGAGCCATCAGGCAGGAAAACTGAAACATCTGGTGTGATTAGTTTAAGATCAGAAAAGCAATTTTGATTAATGCACATGTGCCTACTAGCCCCGGTATCAATGATCCAACAATCTCCCTTCAGCTCCTCAAAAGTAGATAGTGCATAAGTGTGAGGAGAAGGATCAGGTATACCTGCAAATTCAGCAAAATCTGCGAAGTTCACATGACCGGGCATTAAATCAGCAGATCTATTATCTCCAGGAAGTGTAGATGGCAATTTGTTCCCAAATATTTAGCCATCTCCTTTTGAATTATATTCGAGATGTCACCCAACTGAAAATCCTTATTTGCCTCTGTAGGAGTCACATTTTTGCCTGAGTTTGTATCCACCATGTTGACAGCCACCCTCATTTGCTCCTTATATTGTTTATACCAATCCGGATAACCATGGATTTAAAACAATCTTGCACCTCATGGCCGTTCTCATGACAATGCGTACATTTCAATAGAGATTTCTCCTCCTTACTCTTCCTGATAAAACCTCTTCCCCTGCCTCCTGACCAACTAGATCCAGCTCCTCTTCCCCCTGACCAGTTTGAACCTACTCCGCGTCCCCCGGACCAAGCATTATGTTCTCCTCTTCCTCTATTAAAAGTGCTAGGCACTCTAGTAGCCATGGCAAAACCTTCCAGAGGTTCAGAAGAAGTCAAATTCACTGACCTTTGTTTTTCTATTCTAAGGAGCATAGAATATGCCTTATTTACATCTGGCAGTGGATCTAATAACAACAACTGAGCCCGAACATTCTCAAAACTATCATTAAGGCCCATGAGAAATTGAAGCAAGCGAGTATGTATATCCCTATCAGCTAAGAGCTTAGCTGCTCCACATTTACACACAGGTAACGGAGATAATCAAGTATATTCATCCCACAGTCTTTTCAATTTCGTGAAGTATGCAGTGATAGACAAATTATCCTGACGTATGGTAGCGATTTCCTTTTGCAACTGATACAACATAGGGCCATTACTCTCACCGAATCGCTGTTCAATATCATTCCATAAGTCCTTCGCAGTACTAGCATACAAAAGCGCATCTACAATATCTTTCGAAAGAGAATTTAAAATCCACGTTATCACCATACAACCAACACGTTTCCACTGTTCATAATCAACGACATCTTCCTTAGGCATATCCAATTTTCCATTTATAAAATCCAATTTCGATTTCGCACCAAGAGCGAGAAGCATAGATCTACGCCAGGCAAGGTAATTGTTACCTGTTAACGGACTGGAGACGAGCATCATACCAGGATGATCGGAGCTGTGGAGTTGGAGAGGATCATGTTCAGGAGCAGTGACTTGATGCACAATATCAGATCTGTTGCCATCTCTGTCAAGCAGCGGGAATCTATTCCCAATCGTAGTGTTCTTCCACTGCAAAGCCATGGCGAGCTACAATCGGAACCTAAGCTCTGGATACCATGTAGAAAACCAGATATTGATGCGATAAAGCCATTGTATTCAGCAAAGAGAATATAGAGTTCACAGACAATATGAGCTAACAACCTTCAACGTACAACTTGCAGTCTATTTATAGACATGGGAAATAACAGAGCATATAAAACGTGAAAGACAAAAAACGTAAAACTGGAAGTAAAAGTGCTAGAAGTAAAAGTGCTAATTGTGAACTAACAATTTATATTTCCTACACTATTTATCTGCATGACATAAAATAGGGTAAGTGCAGATATGAAGCAATTAGAGATGATCCAAACCATATTGTCTTATGCGGTTTAACCAAGAAATAATTTAAAGGTGTGGTTTTAGAACGTGCAGGTGGTTTGATGGTTTTAATAAACAAAAATATTTTAAGATTGATAAAATTATCTCTCTTTTAGAATATTAAGAAAAGTTGTGAAAAAAATTGTTTTTATACAAAATGATTTTGCAAGGATTATCTTATAATAACCCAACTGCATTAAAAATTTAATGTATTTTAGTGTTAAGTTACTTTGAATGCAAATCATAATCTATTGTAATATCAAAGAAAAAAATTACAATGTATTTTATTTAGAATTTAAAATTCAATTATAAATGTATTATTCACCAAGTTAATTTTTAATATATTGATTGCCTAATTATTCAACTAAAGATGGATAAAAAAAACCCTGTATTTTAAACATAAAATTGTACAAGGTGGTGCAATTTTGGCGGTGTGGTTATCTTCCAAAACCACCATCGAACCAATATTGCGGTACAATTTTTATTAAAAAATTTAAATCGTGGATATAATCGAAAAATCACTATAATCGGTGTGGTGCAGTGTAGATGGTTTTTGAAAACTTATTATCACCCTTAGGAGCAACTAACCCAGGGGAGTTGGTGGCGCAACAATCTTTAACTCTGTAAATTTTGTAAATTAACATAAATTTTGTGATAATACTATTAAATTTTAAAACTTTAACCTTCCTAAAATATTAATAATATTTTAATTTATTAATTGCAAAAAACAATTGCCTACATTTATTTTTTGTCTGCATTAGTAAATGGAGCATCTGTTAGTTAATACGCGTATAATACCCGTATAGTATCTGTACATACGAATAACTGAAAAATACTTTCGTTTCCCATACATATTCTGAAGCGGCGTTAAATACTCCGTTTCTTTCAAATAAAATAATCAATACTCGTATTATAGTTATCCGTATAATACTTAGTGAATAAAACATCATTTTAATATTTTTATAATATTTAAATAAATCAAAAAATTATTAAAAAATCATTTATAAGTATAATTACAATATTATAAAATAATAAATAAGAATATTAATAATATATAAATATAGTAATGATTATTAAATAATTATCTCAGATTTATGTAAAATTATAATTTAATATAGTTAAAAATTATATATTAAGTTTTATATAATCTAAGTATAAATACAATTCACTTAAAAACTCACTCACTATTATTAAATAATTATTTTCAATTTCTATTATAATTTAAAGTAAATTAATAAAGTACCTAAAATTAGTTTTAATATAATCTAAACATAAGTATGAATTACAATCTATGTAAATATAATGGTAAAATAAGTCGTATTATTACTCTCGAATAATTATATTATATTCGTATTAAACCCGTACGTCTATGGATCGGTATATTAAATATTTTCGTATTTTTTGCCAATTTTTTCGCCGTAACTTTCAAAAAATATTCATAATATATTTATACATACTAAGTACTAAATAACGAACTTTTCCCGTCCCGTATTTAATTAACAGAGAATGGAGCTACCGTGGAGATTGAGTGAATCAAAGAACTTGTAATATGGGGATTTTAGGGAGTGCTTGCCTGTGAAATTTTTTTCATCTCTTCCACTTTTTGGATAAAATTTTGCATGAACATGTGATTGCTTGTGAAAATTTTCAAAAAAATACACTATTCACTTTTCTCATTTTTCAAATCATCAATCACATCCACTTATAATTTAAAAAAAATATCACATCAACTATCATTATTATACAATCATATATCCCAAATACACTATTCACTTTCTCTTATTTTTCAAATCACTAATCCCATCTAATCACTATTATACTAAAAAAACTATCACATCAAATATTATCATCATATTTTCATCTTATATCCAATCACACTCTCAAAATCCATTCTCATTTTTTTAAAATAAAATTTTCACACTATTCTCTCTAAAGTAAAAATGAGCGGAACAAAAGGTCAATCAATCTCTCTCTTATTCTCTCTCTCTCTCTCTCTCTCTTAATCAAAATATAGAAAATATATTCAAAACTCTACAACATTATACTGTCAACTGACAAAAGGGACGCCTTGAATATACATATATGTTAATGGTAAAACTCTGCAAGACAGAAACTACTGGTCTGCCAATGGGTTTCACAAATCAATCGGGAATATAAAGACACGGATGAAAAAGAAAACTAGAAACTAAAAGAAAACCAAACTACAAAACCAAACAAACTACCAAAAAACAAAATAAAGAAAAAATACTAATTCAGAAAAAATAATTTGTGTATTAATTAGTTAGTTATAAAAAGATTTAAAACACCAAAATAAATTAATTTAATTTTTCTTAAATTAAAAAATACTAATTCAGAAAAAAAAATTGTTACTGGCGCACATAGCTTGTGCGCCAGCCTTTTATTAAAAACAATTGTTTGCTAGCGCACGATCAATGTACAACAACATAATCAACGAGAAAAAAAATGCTATGTTGGAGCACATTTTGTATGCGCCAACCATTGTGGCGAACGTACAATGTGCGCCAACAAGTAAAATGGTAATCCCCACTATTTTCGCTTATTTACACAATTTCATTTGATTTTCACAATATTTAAGCAATTTGCCCTTACATTTATATCATATATGGTAATCCTTTTTGCAAATAAATAGTGCACTTCAATTGGTTTTTTTTTTTTTTGGCATTTGGTATGGGCTCGAAGATAAAAAAAAATTATGATATTCTGTAATTCCAGCATTCTAAGGTCTTGTATGGTTGTGTTTTTATGTGCCAATTTTTATTTTCCAATTATTCATAAAAAACAAATCATGTTTGTTTATAAATTTTTCGTTTTTTTGAATGAATCGAAGATAGATTAAAAATGAAAAAAAACGATCCTAATCACAAGCGGACCAGGTAGCGAAAGTAAAAAGTCAAAAATTAAGTCATAATGAAAAGCGTACTGATCACAAGCCGACTAGGTGGCTAAATAGTTGGGGCCTCGTTAAAACCTCCCAAGATGAAACCCACCCTTGTGGGAAAAACCCCTAACAGGAAAAAGAGTATCCCCCCTAAAAATAAACGTCCCAAAAGATAAAGTAGGGCAATGACGTATTATCTAACAAATCTATAAGTAGATTGACCAACATAATCTTCCGTGAGAAGAGACACGATATCCTCAAGAGGAATGCCCCACCAAGACACCGAGTGCGACATCTTACTCAGGAGATCTGCCACCCGATTGCCTTCACGATAGATATGCGAAACCACGAAGTCCATCTGTGAAATTAAATGAAGAGTATACCGCCATTTACTCAAGTGTCGCCAGGGGACGTCAGAAGATCTCTTGTGAAGCAGATCCACCACATAAACGAGAATCCGACTCGAGCCAAAGATGAGTCCAAAGGAATGCATAATGAATTGCCCACATTGCCGCCACCAACTCGGCCTCAAAAGCATAACCAGCACCACATCGCTCCACAAAGCAAATCTGAAAGAGGCCTCTGCAATTCCGGAAGACCCCAAAAGTCGTAAGACTTCCTAGCGCCCCCGAAGCGCTACCATCCGTATTCACCTTGATCTATCGGGAAGGGATTTTTGCCAATTGACCTACATGATTTGCGGAGCTTTTTGTGACCGACCAGGAACATGAAGTCTCCTTATGATGATAAGGTCCCTTTGATCATTATCCATGCAACCCTGAACTAAAGATGAAAAATCAACAATGAGAACCCGAAGTTGGACAATAGCAGCGTCCACCTTCCAAGTCTTATCGTTGAAAGCCAAATCATTCCGGATATGCCAAACAATCCAGATGCAAGATAAAGTTGTTGCTCGCCATAAAAAAAAACCTGTTCACTGAAATAAAAAGTCATTAAAACTGTGAGCCAGAAACAATTGAACATCAAAAATTCCAAAAATTCAGCACCAAAGAGCCCCTGCAAAGACACAAGAGACAAACAAGTGACAACGGATTTAGCATAAGCACAACAAAGGACACAGACAGAGGGGCCTATAAAACCCCGAAGGCGCAACAAATTTAAAACCGCCAAACGATTGTGGATAGCGCACCACACCACAATCGAACGTCTTTTCAGAATATGTGGGGACCATATCCATGAACCCCAATTGACCATAGGAGATGAAGGACGAATATGCGAATATGCCACTTTTGAAGTGATGTCCCCATCATTAGCATGCATCTAGACCCGCGTGTCCTTCGAGGAAGGGGCGATAGGAAATCGTACAATATCTCGGACAAGATCCAAATAAGCCTCAACAAACGAGAAAGTGAAATTCCATGAATCATCATAGAAGTACGCAGAAATACGTTGCCCAAAGAGATATCTGTACTCATGCAGAATTCTAACTCTATCGGCAATACAGTAACCCAACCAGTTGTCAATCCAAAATAAGACCTCAGAATTATTCCCAGGTATCCAACGTGACTCCGCTAAATTGTCCTCAATGCAAGGCCTAATCCCAACCCAAATAGAAGAAGGTAAAAACGAGCGTCGAATAGAGCCGTCCAAGAGCAAATAACGTTTTCTGAGAATCTGAAAAACTACTGAATCTGACGTCATGACTTTCCATCCCAGTTTCATAAGAAAAACACTATTAGCCACAATAATTGAGCGAACTCCAAAACCGCCCTCTGCCTGGGGCATACAACAGCGAGCCCAACTGACCACTACTGAACCCTTAGAATTGACATCACCAGTCCAAATAAAATTACGCTTGACTTTCTCCATTTGTTTAAGCAAAGATCTCGGCCACTTGTAAATTATCATTGTATGCACAAAGAAACCAGTAATCACATAATTAACCAAGCAGATTCTCCCAGCAAGAGAGAGCATCGTCCCTTTCCATCTTCTAAATCAGAATAATCTTATCAAAACTCTGTTGCAAAACGACGGGCTTTGGAGCACCTTTAAAGATAGGGGCTCCTCTAAATTTTTCGTTGGAATTTGTCATTTTCACTATTCATTTTACACAGAAAACATCTCAAACATATAAACTACCCTACATCACTTATCAATCATTATTCTTGTTTTTCAATCCAATTATACCTGTGGGCCTACCATTACCAATTTTATCTACTTCAAATATTACTATTTTTAATTATATATATATATATAAATATATATCTGATGAGACTCACTACCTACAATCTAACAAATATAATATTATATATTTATCTTCTAAAAAATATTATACATTTAATTTAGAATATTGAAAGTGTACCCACTATTATCAATTTTTAAAATTATTATATAGATAAAAAAAAACTATTTAAAAACTACTCAACCAAATATATTCTCATTTCTAAACCTATATAAAATCTAATTTTATTTATTCATCCAAACATAATTTCAGTTTTCAAACGAAAACCAATAAAGTTTCAAAACTCAATTTTCAACACTAGAAACTGAAAATAGATCCTGAAAACATAACTATACAAAACTTAATTTTTTGTGCCCCAATCAAAATTTTATACAGTACTCCTTTAAGTAGATATAATAAGATTTTTCTTTTCAGAAGAGAGAATAAGTTTTTTTACAAGAAAAATAATTTTATTAATTAATTCAAACTAGTATTACATTGATAAATGATAGAAACAAATCTGTTGAAAACTATAAAAGATGAACTATGAAGAGATTCATAACATCTAGGTTAATAACAAAAACTGGCTGGGAGAATTTCATAATAGGGGACATTTAAGGAAACCTATCACTTCAAGACGCAGAATTTTAACCTTCTTAAATCAAGGCTAGGGCTCAAATGAAACAAGCCGCTCGTGAGTTATTCGGGTCTCGGTTCGAAAAAATATTTGTTCGAGATCGTTCGTCAGTCTTAACGAGCCTAAAATCTGAGCTCGAACTTTTAATCGAGCCGAACTCAAGCCTGTAGATATTTGGTTCGAAAGCTCGTGAACATGTTCGTTTACAGGCTCGCGAGCCTAGGTTTGAGTTCGGCTCGTTTACAGGCTCGCAAGCCAAGGTTCGAGCCCGGATCATTTACAGGCTCGTGAGCAAGGTTCGAGCTCGCCTCGTTTACAGGCTTGCGAGCAAGGTTTGAGTTTGGCTCGTTTATGGGCTCGCGAGCCTAGGTTCGAGCTCGACTCATTATTTAAGCTCGCGAACATGTTCATTGACATTCTCGTGAGCCTGTCTTTGAAACCCTACAAAATCAAAACCGAGTAAACTCAATAGTATAGTATATATATAACTATCTAATAAACCAAATCAAACTAAAAATATAATATAAAATAATATAGTCTATGTATAAGCACAAATATAATATCAACCAAATATACTAAAACTAAAAATAAAGTTAAAACATGCAATCACCTCATTAATCTTGGACATGTGTCAACTTCTCATTAATCTTTTAATCCCACGTGATTGCTTCGCATTTATCCATGTGACATTCTATGTACAAATTTAAAAGATAATAAATAATCCAAAAATCAGGATTCATCTTTGAAATTTAATTTCTTTTAATATTTACCATATTAAATAAACTGCAAAAGACAAACAAGAAAGAAAAATAATTGACATTGATAATTTTTTAATAATTGAGAATATAAATAAAAAACAGTTCAACTCTAATTTGTACACAACTCACAAATAGTTTGGAAAAGTTAATGTCGAGCCATTCATCTCCGTTGCATATTTTATTGACAAAGATTGTATTAGTTCAACATATATATATTTTTATAGAAGATATTCTCTCATTTGAATTGATAATATATTTTGAATCTAGAAGATAACAAATTTAAAATACAAGTAATCCAAAAATCAAGGATTCTATCTATACTATTTTTAAATTAAATTATATTATATTATATGTATAAATATATAAAAAACGAGCAAGGAAAAAAAGAAAAGATTTTATTAGTTCAAAATATATATTGTTTATTGAATATATCATCTCGTTAGAATTAACAATATATTTTTGAATTTAAAAGATAATAATTTTAAAAGATAAAAAATAATTAAAATCAAGGATTCTATCTACGCTGTCTTTTGAAATTTATTTATAAACAAATCCCATGTAACACACGGGTGTTACTCTAATTGAGGCATATTTAAAAAAGTGTTGGTTTTGGATATTTTTAAATTATTTGATTTTGTTAAAAATTAAATTATTTTAAAATTTTTGAATAGTTTGGTGAGAACTAAAAAGTATTTAGTCTAAAAAAACCAACAAAACTCGTGTATCATATAAGAGTTACCTATTATTAATTTAGATTTTGACCTAATAATTAATATAATCATCAACTAGTATTATTTTATTATAAAGTCATAAGCATATTACAAATATTTAAAACATCACATATAAATTTTAAAATATTAATGTTATTAATGTTTGGTAAAATATATCTGAAGGTTTCTGTTTTCGGAAAATGGCTTGGATAGTGTATAAGCAAAGTCGAAGCCTGTATTAGATACAGTATCCGCAAGACGAAAACGCCCCGTATACCGAGTGCTTACGGTTCCGACGCTCGCCTCTAAGATACAATGACTTTTTATAGTTCTGGTTATCAGCACTAGCAAAACCGGAACAACAGCGAATTACAAAGTGTTTGACAACTTTCAAGCTTTTCAAGGAGGAAATGAACAATATGCAAAATGCAGTGCTCGTTTTATATATTCTGATTATTTCGTATTCATTTTCAGTCACTAGGGATCGAATATTATAGGCCTTAGGCGCCTCGTATGGAAAGAACACGTCTTTTGGCTCGAAAAAGACAGACTTTTGCATGACAGACGATCTGTCGGTAGGAGACGCGACCAGCACGCCGCGGGCCGTGGCGCAGTGCGTAAATGTTCGGCATGGCGCACGACCCCGGCGCACAGGCCATGCGCCAGCCCGTGCACTGGCTCAAAACTTCGGCAGGTAGCACGACCTAACCGCACGGGCCGTTGTCCAGCCCGTGCGCGGGGCCGATCCTCTTCCAGGTTGAACACTATTAATTAATTACTAAAATTAATTAAACAATTAATTTTAAAGGTTTTTGGTCCAAAAAGAATATGAGCCCAAGCCCAGGCCCAGGGTCCGAACTGGCCGGCCGAGCCGGTCGGCCGCCCGCGGCGGCGGCACACGTGTGTGCTTTGAACCAAACCCACAAGCATGTAGGTCCTCACCTCTTTAAAAACTTGGGTGCTCCAAGGGCCCAAACCCACATGTCCAACTTGGGATATATTAAGTGTGCAACTTTATCCTCTTTTTCCTATGTGGGACGGAGCATCTCTCCCTCCCCACATTTTCTATTTTCCATACCATTTATTTGTATTAAGTGGCTAACTTCTAACATTAATTTCTCATTCACTCGGAATCGATTTTGAGAAATTCCAAATGCTATTCTCATCTACTCTCTAAGTAGAATTTTTACAAATAATTTAATTTCATTTTTCACTAATGGAATCCACTTAATTATTTGGTCAAAATCGGGTCAACACCCTATTTATCAAAGACCAATTCCAACAATCCCCCACATGAATGAAATTAATGCATGCGTGTATGCACATTCAGCAGGTTTACATACGCTTGGATGTATCGAGAATGAGCTAACACATTTTCCAAGTGTTCAGCTGAACATTCATAACTTAGTTGTCCCATTGACCAAGGTCTTGGGATCTCCAATCACAAGGTTGGGTTACCGCTATGAACATTCTTTAAGTTGTGGATTTTAAACCCATTCCCCTTAACAATTTATACAGTTGATCTCGATTTATGCCTTTCGTAAGCGGATCCACAAGGTTTTCCTTTAACTTCACGTAGTCAACCGAAATAACCCCATTCGTAATCAAATGTTTATTGGTATTATGTCTACGACAAAAACGTCTAGACTTACCTCTTTCCTCTCCAAGAAAAGATACCTTTAATGAATACAACATTTCTTATTTAATGATCGTACCATCACTTATGTCATAAATGCTGAATTTATTTCTTTCGGCGCTTCTATGTTTTCCAAAGCACCCCCACATTTCAAGGCAATCTCCTTTATATGGTTTGCTAAGAAGTAAAGCTCCCCTTTCAACTTCTGATATCTTGTTTAACACAAGATCATCCAGAATTCTTATGGCTCTCGACCACTTTATTTTATTTTGTTAGAACATTGTCCCAACAATCTAGTTAGAATCTCGTTCTACCAGATTTCAGACCTAAGTTCCAACAACTCCATCTTTGATGTTATCACATCTTTAGTAAGATTTCAGATTCAACTTGTTATGGTGTCTGCCTTTAGTGTTACAACACTTTCGACAACACCTCATGCAAATGTGATTTCGGTGTTAAAACACTTTTGGCAACACCTTCTGTTACATTTAAAAATGCAACAGAAACTCCACTGGTGTTCCACAAAGTATGATCATACCCCCACATTTGCCGATTTTCATTTGGAATCTCGGTTGTCTTCCTCAATCCGAAGCCGAACTATCAAATCCTCAAGCCCCATTTCCTTTTGCTTGTGCTTGAGGTGGTTCTTAAAATCTTTCCACGAAGGCGACAATTTTTCAATAATCGCAGCCACTTGGAACGACTCACTCAGAATCATCCCTTCAGACACTAAGTTGTGAAGTATGATCTGAATTTCTTGCACTTGGGCCCTTGGCTAATCACCGTCTTGGTGTCAACCATCCTATAATCCAGAAATTTACCGACTACAAATTTCTTTGCACCGGCATCTTCTGTTTTATATTTCTTCTCCAAAGAGTCTCACAACCCTTTGGACGTTTTGAACGAACTATAGACGTTGTACAAGGTATCGTCTAGTCCGTTCAAAATATAATTCCGACAAAATAAATCACTATTATGCCAAGCATCCAGAGCGATTCTACGTTCATTGTCGGATTCTTCATCACCAACGGCAGGGGGTTCCTCCTTCACTAAACGAGACAGCCCCAAGGTTGTCACGTAAAACAGCATCTTCTGTTGCCATCTCTTGAAGTCGGCACCAGAGAACTTTGCCGGTTTCTCACCATGAGTAGGAGCAGCAACCTTCGAAACTGGAACCATCATCTTGAAACAGAAACGTAAACTTCCAAAACAGAAACAAATTTAATTTTTCGTCTTGCAATTGTTTGGTAAAATATATCTGAAGGTTTCTGTTTTCCGAAAATGGCTTAGATAGTGTATAAGCAAAGTCGAGGCCTGTATTAGATACAATCTTCGCAAGATCGAAAATGCCCTGTATATCGAGTGCTTACGGTTTCGATGCTCGCCTCTAAGATACAACGACTTTTTACGATTAAGTTAGCAAAGACTAGCAAAAGGAACAACGGCCAATTACAAAGTGTTTGACAACTTTCAAGCTTTTCAAGGAGGAAATGAACAATATGCAAAATGCAGTGCTCGTTTTATGTATTCTGATTATTTCGTATTCATTTTCAGTCACCAGGGATCGAATATTATAGGCTTTAGGCGCCTCGTATGGAAAGAACACGTCTTTTGGCTCGAAAAGACACCTTTTGCATAGACAGACGCATCTGTCCAGGGGAGCACGACCAGATGCACGACCGTGCACTGGTGCGTAACTTCGGCAGGTAGCACGACCCGACCGCACGGGTCGTGCTCCCGCCCGTGCGCGGGGCCGATCCTCTTCCAGGGTGAACTCTATTAATTAACAATTAATTTTAAAGATTTTTGGTCCAAAAATAATAAGAACCCAAGCCCAAGCCCAATCTCAGGGCCCACGGCCCAGACACGGGCCGGGCGAGCCGGCCGGCGGGCAACGGCGGCGGCGCGCGTGTGTGCTTTGAACCAAACCCACAAGCATGTAGGTCCTCACCCCTTTAAAAACTTGGGTGCTCCCAAGGGCCCAAACCCATATGTCCAACTTGGGATATATTAAGTGTGCAACTTTATCCTCTTTTTCCTATGTGGGATGGAGCATCTCTCCTTCCCCACATTTTCTATTTTCCATACCATTTATTTGTATTAAGTGTCTAACTTCTAGCATTAATTTCTCATTCACCCGGAATCGGTTTTGAGAAATTCCAAATGCTATTCTCATCTACTCTCTAAGTAGAATTTTTACAAATAATTTAATTATATTTTTCACTAATGGAAACCACTTAATTATTTGGTCAAAATTGGGTCAACACCACATTTATCAAAGACCAATTCCAACAATTAATAATTATCCAAAACTAACATTTATTAGTTAATTACGATTCTAAAAACTGATGGTAATTTCATTTATGGTTTGTTTTTTAATAATATGTAAGACTTTTACTAACTCTTATGCATTTGATTTTTACTTTTGTAATGCTACAACAAGTGATTTAGTCTTAATATGAAATTTGATTAAATAATAAGGACAATTTAACATATATTTTAAGCTTTAACGAACTTGAACTCGATCTTTAACGAGCTTGAGTTTGCTTTGACGAGCTCGAATTCGAGCTTAAGCATATAACGAGCCTTTACGATCCGAGCTCGAGCTAAGATCGTTAAAATTTAAACGAGCCTTTTATGAGTCGAGCTCGAGCTAAGCTCGTCAAATATGTTAAACGAGCTTTTTATGAGCCGAGCTCGAGCTAATCGCGAACTGCATAATTTTTAAACGAGCCGAGCTCGAACTCAATTAGGAAAGCTCAAATCGAACTCGAGCTGATCCAAAAACTAAACGAGTCGAACTCGAGCATGTTCCAGTTCGGCTGGTTCGACTTGTTTGCAGCCCTAATCAAGACCCAATTTTTAATTTTTTTTCTCAAATTGGGCTCTGCCTCAAATTTTGGGTTCTCACTTCAAGACCCAAATTTTTAACATTCTCAAATCAAGACCCAATTTTATATTTTCTTCAAATCGGGCACTTTCTCAAATTTTGGCTTCTCACTCCAGGTTTTAAAATTTAACAAAAAGTGCAATATTAGTATAATTTATCACGCAAGCCACAAAAAAAATATTTTTCTTATTCTTTTCATTTTTTCGCTCATTTGTTTTCCTAATCCATATTTATTATCAATTTTATTTAATGTGTAGATACCAAGATCTGTAAATTTAAATGTATGTAGCTAACAAGATGAAAAAAGTAGTAAATATTTTTTGGTTACTAAAAGAATAAGATATCCAAAGTATTATTGAGTTTTATAGTTTAAAACAAGTATCGATTAGGAAAAAAAGGAATGAACGAAAAAAATTTAAATTGGATCTTGATTTGAGAATGTTGAAATTTTGGGTCTTGAAGTGAGAATCTAAAATTTAAGGATCCAATTTGAGGAAAAAAAAACAAATATTGGGTATTAATTTGAGAAGGTTGAATTTTGGGTCTTGAAGTGATAGATTTTTTAAAAATAGACCCTATTATGAAATTCTCCTAAAACTGGCTTAAACACTACAATTTTGAAAATTCTATAGTGTCTAGAATACATATGATTCCAGATATGCAACTTGTTGAAAACCACAATCTATTTCGTTATCTTTTTCGGATCGAAAACTTACTCGTCTGAATTTGCACAAGATAAAAACCGTACAAAAGACGGTGATAAACCAAATGCCGCACCAAACAACAAAATCACAAACAAGAAAATAAACAGATAATCCAGATTTATGTGGGAAACCACTTATTTAGAAACTAAATTAATAAAAACGATGTAGATTTGGTGACTTAAGGCAGAAAATGATCAATAAGCACCTTTAACGATGAAGGGCAAGAAGAGAAGTGAGGGAGATAAGGTTAGAGAGAAAAATATGCTAGAGTTGAGACAAAGTAAATAAATTAATAGAGATATAATAAGTTGAAAACAATGAAAAATATAGTTACTTTCCATTCTTACCATAGAGAGATGAGGAAATTACTAGTTATATTCAAATTTGAAAAACAAATAGCATGAAACTAAAGGTAGTTTAAGCTAAAAATTAAAATGAGTTATTGCTGAAAATTTACCAGAAGTTCAATTTACGGAAGTCATCAGGAAATAATAGGAGCTAAATCAGATGATGCTGAAAATACTGTGCAAATTACAGGAGGACTAAGACAAATACGTATCTCTGAAGAAAATGTCCACAGCAGTCAGGATGGCCGAGTGGTCTAAGGCGCCAGACTCAAGTTCTGGTCTTCGTAAGAGGGCGTGGGTTCAAATCCCACTTCTGACACTCATTTTTTCTATTTGGCCCCCTTCTCTTTTCTGTTTTCTGCTGTTGATTCTTTTTTATCTTAAACTTTGTTACAGCAATATTTACAAGACACCCCTTACTTCCAATATCAACTATACATCTTCATAGTTCATACTGTAACCGTTTTCGGCCTCGTCCCAATATCAACTTTTACATGGACTGCACCATGTGATACCACAGTGGACACAAAAAATGGTCCCAAAATGTGTGGACATTGATATTTCCACAATATACATACGTAACTTTTTATTTAGTTTTAACTCTTTTACATGTATATGTGTTCTCATATATAACCATTATGTTTGTTCACATTTTCTTGTGGAATTTTCATTGGCATCATTCGTCGCGATGCATTGGACCTAATAATTGAACACAAACACGAACACGTGATGTACACCGCGCAAACATGAAATGCTCCTTCGTCGTCTCCTCCTTTCAACTGCAAAGACAAAAGCTCAAAAGTCCACATTTCCGACATGCTTGATGATGTTCGTAGCAATGTCTTTGGTCCCCTAGTTTATGCCAAGAAATGTCTTTGTTATCGCCAAGGAGAAGCTGTTTGAACTTAGATTTTTTTGCCATTGGTTGGTTTATAATTTTTTTTTTTTACCAAATATAACTCCTAGCACCTGATGAACCTGCCTGGTTTCTCTGCCTGCCATGTTCAGAACCAGCAGGTAAAAATATACATGTTTGGAAATTATGTGAAATGGATTTTTGAAGTATAGAAGTCCATTTAGGGAAAAAAATGTGTTTGGTGGTTATTTATAAATGAACTTTTAGAATAAAATACTTTTCCCACAATCCAGTTTGAATAAGTATTGTTAATTTATGACTTTGGGATTTCATTTATTGCACGTATGCTATATTGCTATGAATGGACTTTACAATGCATTTTCACCAATTACTTAGGGAGCGTTTGCAAACACTCATGCTTTGAAAGGAAGTGATTTATTGTTGCGGAAGCGACAAGTAATGAGGAACAAAAGTTGGTAGTGCTCGTAAATAGAAACTGAAAACTCATTAAAATTAAGTGAGAGTGTCAAATAAAAGTGCTTTTTTTGTGTGTAAAAATCAAACCTAGGTAGAATTAGAAGCAGAAGTTGACATTTCCAAATGCTAAATATGTGATTTTTTTCTAGCTAAAGTTGATAATCACTTTTTTTAGTGTTTGTAAAATAAGCACCTAGTTATCATTCATCGAGGATTTGCAACAGGAAAAACTATTACACATTCATGGCCTTCTGTTAAACTTCATTCCCACATTATTGACATCTACATTAGGCATCATATGTTACAAATTCAGTCATCCAGAAGGGTAGAAATGAAATTTTTGGTATGTTTTTCAATTGTCACATTTTGCTTTTATTTCTCGTTCTTATGTCGTGAAGTTAAGATAATCAGAAGTAAGGCAATGAGGATGGTGTTTGGTTGAGAAAATGATAGAAATAACATTTAGCAAGGACAAGTAGGATGTCTTTGAGGGGTTGGTCCCCCCAATCATGGCTAATTTCAGATAAATTAGAACATCAAACTTTAAATAATTGTGATTCACAATTGTCTGAAAGGATATGGATGGCAAGGAAAGACAAGAAAATATAGCAGATAGAAACAAAAAAGTTATGGTGTTTTAATGGCCTCTCCTAGCAGCATGTCTTTCCATGGGACCTCTTTGTCTGTGATTGTTTTCTTGTAACCAACTTAAGTTTGTCTGGGTCTGGGTTTAGAAACTGGGAATCCATAATTAAGCCCGGCCCGATGAAAAGGCGGAGGTTGGCATACAATATCATAGACTTGAAAAGTCGGACCAGCTCGGTTGGCCCAATTCATTTTACATGCATTTTCCAACGCATTGGTCGGACTTGGATCCAAAATGGCGGGCCGATTGGATTTTGGCCCTGCCTTGTCCGGTTTTTCTTTCTGGCCCCACCTATTTGACACATCTTCACCAATGTTCACACCTTGTTAGGATTCATGAATCCCTCAATTTTGTTGGTTCTATAGACTAGAATGGATAATTCTTGGTAAATTATGTAACTGGTATGCAATATTTTGTTGAATACAATGTGTTACAACCGGAAAAATCTTTATAATGGCTAGTACAACTTAAATTACAGAATAGAAAAGTACAAAGTCTGACTATTACAGATTTTTTTTAAAACTTCAGAAAACAAAAATCTGCTACTTGAAACTGGAATTCCGAAACAGGACATAAGCCGAGTCGAGAAAGAATCTTTTTCCACAAGACAATTACGTTATGGCTAGTGTTCACAGTTCGACGTATTGTCTCCAAAGATAAAACGGCTTCGTCTTCTATGTAATAGTACCATTAACACACATAAGCACCTTTGAACTAAAGGAGTTGAAGACTAGTTGTTGGACTAAATTGTAGAATGCAGAAGAGGAGTGTATGGTTTGTATGAAGTAAGAATTGTGTGTAAAATTTTGCAATGCAGAACTATGTATATATTAATGCAACAGCCTAAGTGTTACATCTCACTACTGCATAACAGACAAGTAGTAGGCTATCTTCAGGTGACCACTACTGCATGAGTATAGTGGACCTGGACCCGGGCCCAAAGGGTCGGCTCGGACCAGGCTGGAGCCGTGGCCTGGCAAGCGCGCGCGCGTGTGACACACTTGTGGTCATCCACTTATGTTATGGTATATCCAACTAATAACACCTTCTAGTATATAAACTAGGATAAACAATGATTTATTTTCTATGTGGGATAACGCTAAATCCTTTCATCTCCCTTTACATATGCCCATTTGTGTGGCTAACATCGTGTATTAATTTCTCACTCACCAAAATTAGGTTTTATGAAATAAAAAATACTACGAATATCTACTCGAAAGGTAGATTAACAATATACAATCTAATTTCTCCAGAATTAAATATTTAGCCAAATTTGGTCAAAATCGGATTGACACATACTTTATCAAAACCAAAATTTCCAATGATTTATGCATCCTCTTGAGTTTCAATATATATAATTAATTTCTCATGTCTTTCCAATATCTTCTTGCTCACTTATGCCTATTGTGATGTATTATTAATTTTCTAACCAATACACAATGACATGCTTTGACTTAAAAAAATTAAAGTTAATTATAAAAACTACCCCTGAGGTTTAACATAATTACAAAAAAAACTCAATTATCTTTCAAAAATATTATAAATATCCTTTGATGTTTATTTTTTATTTTTTTACAAATTACCCCTTAAGGGGCGTTTTTTTTTACGTAAAGACAAATCTCAACGGGTGTTTGAGACACTTAAGCATTATGTGTCATTCTGGATAATAAAACCATAAAGAAAATAGTAGATTTTGATTGACCATTGGTTCACATTTGTATTTTCTTTCAATAGTTCATTGTGATAGTTATTCTAAATGTCACAGTGAAAGGTTGTTTGTTTTTTTATTTTCGTCCGTCGTGACGGGACATATGACATTGACATTGTACGATCTTAATTTTATTATTTGATCTATAGGTAGAAGATCACGCCTCAACCCCCAAGTCCCGTGGTGTTATTTTGCTATGCAAAAAAAAAAAACCATAAAGAAAATAGTAAAAATAAATAATAAATTGGTAAATATACGTATTGAATGCAATTGGCCTTTGGCCATAACATTAACTTTCGAGAGAATCTGCTGAAATTCAACATGTACGATTCTTACAACATTTATAGCCACAATTATCTCATGCAAAGCCAGTGGTGGACCAAGAATCAATGCCTTTGAAGCAGCTTCACAAAATCGAATAATAGTTGCCACAAGGGAACAAAAGAGAAAATTGAAACATGTGAGGCCATAATTAATTAACAATTAAGCCCCAATGCTTACCATAAAAAAATTAAAAATTGTATCACTATAGAAGATGCCAATATTATCATACTATCAAAATTATCTAATGTTGGGAGAAATTTTCTAGGTACGTTAAAAAGATGGGATAATTACAAAACTATCCTTGAGGTTTGTGGTAATTATAAAAAAACACAAAGAAGTTTCAAAATTACAAATCCCCTATGGTTTGATCGTGTCTTAAATGTAAGGAGGTAACTGTAATATTTTTACAAATGTTAAAGAATTGTGAAATGTTTTTGCTTATGAAGGGAGAGTGTGATACGGAATCAAACTCAGGGGATATTTGTAATTTTCAAAAATCTCTGGTTTTTTTGTTATTAGCTCAAACTTTGGGGTAGTTTTTGTAATTATCCCTAAAAAGGGTGACTATTACAACTTTATGTTCCGAACCCTCGAATCTTCGAACTTTTGTTCTTACTCTTTGGTATCAAATAAGTTACTTGTAAAGGAAGAGGTATATCAAAGAAAACAGGCTAATGATATTG
Organism: Rehmannia glutinosa; assembly: GCA_016081115.2. Taxonomy (NCBI): domain Eukaryota; kingdom Viridiplantae; phylum Streptophyta; class Magnoliopsida; order Lamiales; family Orobanchaceae; genus Rehmannia; species Rehmannia glutinosa. The sequence goes on along the minus strand of CM071937.1, from coordinate 21,987,324 downwards.
TTATGCAAATGTCGTCTAAAAAATTCTGGCATGCATTTCTTGCATCCTTTGGCTGTTCTTTTTCGTATTCCTCTTTCTTCCAGAAAGCATATCTCTTCATTTTTCTGAAAATGATGGAATTAAATTTATTAATGCAAATCAAAATTTGAAAAAATACAAAGGCTAAATTGCAGTTTTAGTCATCTAGGTATAGGTGTAGCAATAATGGTCCTGCAGAAACCACAATTATTTGCAAAAAAGTCCCGTATTTTCCAAAAAAAAATCGATGTTAGTCTTTTGGATGCTCTAAACTGAAAATTATATGGAAAAATCCATGTGTTTACATTTTTGGAAAAACCTACTGATATGGAGACAAATTTTGTTTATATGGACACCCTCCAAGTGAATTTTAATTTGATCAACATGTCAACCAGGGGCGTTTCCTTCTTGTTGTATGCAGGGGCTTTAGCCCCCCCAAAAAAATTTAAAAACTCAATTAATATATGTATATGTTTTTTAAAATAAATTTTTTTAGTTTCAAATATTTATTTTTTATTAATTTAGCCCCCCAAATATATATGTCTAGCTCCGCCCCTGATGTCAACTCACTTGGAGTAAATCCACATAAATGAAATTGGTTTTCACATCAGTCCGTTCGACCGGGAGTGTGGATACATGAATTTTTCACGTAAGCTTTCAAATTTTTAGCGAGCAATGTTTTTATTTGGACGACTTTATCCCCACCCCTTGCAGGATTAAAAATGCAATTAAGCCCAACAATTAAAAGAATCTTGTGTTATAACATACCTATTGATCTTTTGCAGTAGAGAATAGCTTCATGGATTGAATTCTCAGCATCACACCAAACACTAGTTGTAGAACAAGATGGACTTATATTTGGTGAAGCTTGTGCTGAATTTTTCCCACTCTTGACCTTTTTCAATCCATGATAAAAATCAAAACTTTTAGCTATATTTTTCTCAATATCAGCCCAATCAACAACAGAGTAAGCTGAACTAGGCCTTGGTGATGCCTCACAAGAATTACTCAAACTCTGTACTTCAATAACTTTTCTTTCAAGATCATCAACTCTATTACTTTTTCTTGATGACCCTTTTAATGGTTTAACAAATCCAAAACATTTCTGCAAGATTCTTTTCGACGATTTTCTCAATTTTCCGAGCGAATAATTATATTCGTTTCTTTTTCGAACAAAGGGATGATTATTTGGAGAAATATCAGAAGTTGATGTTTTTTTGAATTTTGATCTGTCGATATAAACCGGCATGATGTGCCCGTTTGAGAAGATTTCATCGGCGTGAACAAGATCGAGAGATGATGTTATTACCGGAACATCGAAGTTGAAACTATGTTGTTTTGGTCTGAGGTTGTTGGGATGGATATCTGAGGAAGAAGAAGAAGATGGTTTTTTGTCTGTCAACCAGCTGTAAGAAAAGCTCTCTGTGGCTAATGGTTGAGAGTTTTCTTTTTCCATAGTGAGGTAGGAAAATCAGGTGGTGTTTTGAGAAAGGGAGTGGAATAGAAAATGATTTATATACTAAGTTTTTGGATAGAAATAACTCTTTAAGTGAGAAATGGTTTTAAGTTCATGGATGCCCATGACATAATGTCTTTTAATATGAATGGGGAATAATTTAAATTTTCATAAAAAAAACACATGGGATGTTACATGTTAATGTAACAGGAATCATACAAAATTTTCTGTTTCAAACTGTGTATCATCAATCTAATATTCCTAGACTTTGAGTGTATTGATGACGCCATAAATATACACTTGCAGATATCTATTTAAAATACTTGAAATACGAGATGAAACACAATTTGGAATACTGTATGATCTGATTGCATTGCAGTTTAGATTATCTTATGTACATGTTTGGGTACTTATTACAATTTTCTTGCCACCTTATGAATTATATCAAGGGGATAACTACAAAAATACCCCTGAGGTTTTGCCTAATTACAAAAAAATCAATTATCTTTTAAAATTACAAATATCCCTCTGACATTTGTTATTAGCTTACAAAATTGTACCATCAAGAGGCCTCAAGATGGTGGTATTTGTTAGATACATACAAGTCTCGGGATAACTGAAGTTTTTTGTAATTAGGATAAACCTCAAGGGTATAATTTGTAATTTATCTTTTATATCAAGACAAAAAAAATGAAATTAGAACATCATTTATCTTCTCATGTGTTTCTTTAGTTACTTTTTATGACTAAAATGAGTTGACAAAACAGGATAAACCATAAAAGGCAACCACAATCAAGGGCCCTCATCAAATATGAAGGAAAATATGACTTTTTTGGTAATAAAGAATTACAAATGAAAAAAGTCTTGAGGTTTTCAATTACATTGTTATATATAGAGAGAGAGAGCAACCTGAGATAATGTTCTTGATTCTCTTGAAAAACTATTATAATAATTTATTTGTGTTGCAAAAAAATCAATGATCAACAAGAATGAGTCCTCATGAAGATATTTTAATCTGAAAACATAATTCGTGTCTCTCGTATTATAATTAATATTAATGGATGTCCAAGTCAATTATTAAACAAATATTTTTTCCCAGGAGGTTTTATGGGAAAGATTGAAGCAAATTGCTATAAGAATAAGCCAAAGGACCATGCTGCAGATAGTGAAATTCTGTGCCTTAAACATTTTAAAATAGCAGATGTTGCCTATTACATGCTTCCAAGCTTAGCAGAATTCTATAATTCACATCTTTACATGTCTACAACTGTGGGTAATCAATCCTCTGAAGATATTGTTGGATTGGGTTTGCCAAACACATCCTTAGTGGGGGAGGTCAAAACATTGCAGTTATAAGGTCACAGGTTAAAGATAATTAACAAACTTCAAGGCCCATAATGTCATATTTTCACAAATATTTTTACAGGACAAACAAAACAAATTAGTCCAGCTAGTCAAAAACAGGATTATGTTTGCAAAACCAAATAGTTGCAGCAAGGAAGTTTTAAGGTGGCAAGATTTAGGGTGTGCTTGCAAGTTGCAAGCACTTTTAAAGTGATTTATAGAAGCGGAAACGAAAAATCGGTTAAGAATCAAAAGTTAATAATGTTTGTAAATATAAGCTCGGAAGTTGATCAAGTTGAGATTGTTTCGTAAGTTGTAAAATGTTTATTTGTGTGTAAAACTAGAAGTAGAATCACAGATCTACACTACGATACTCCTCCATATTCTTTTTGGATTCTGACTAAATTATATAGAATCAAAAATAGAAGTTGACATTTAAAAATACTCAAAACTACTTTTTCTTTAGTTCAAAAGTTGACAATCACTTTTTTAAATGTTTGCAAATACTCATGATGAAAAGTCAAAAATAAAGATTCAATAATTCTATAAATGAATAGAAACAGGATTCACAGCAACAAGTTTTAGCCATCCGTGAAAAGTGATTTATCCCGAATAAGGAACAAATATCATATCTTCAAGGAAATAGAAATTTCACACTTTGATGTCCCACTAAGAAAGCTAGTGGTAATTGGTCCTCATTCTACACACACTTCCAAGAGTAAAGAAGGTCGAGTTCTTTTCATCTTAATAAATTTCCAATAACATATTGCCAAAATTACTTGTAAAGAAAATAGCAAAAGCAGCAGACAGAGGTCCCTAGATGTTGGGGAAAAAGGAAGTAAAGACCACAACCAAGAAAAGGAAGTTAAAAAGGAAAAAACAACACAAACAAAATATAGGTCCCCTTTACATTTTTTATATTATAAAGGGATATTGCAAATGTTAAAAAAAAGAAAAAAAAAACTATGAGGTGTGAGCTAATTACGAAAAACCAAGATGATTCAAAATTAAAAAAACTCCCTCAGGTTTGATTATGTTTTAAATTTAAAGGGTAATTATAATATTTCTATACATATCATGGGGATTTAATTTGAAATATTTTTTGCTATAAAGTTGAAAAATGTAAGACTTAATCTATGTGGTGCACTTATATACTTTAGCAGAAAATGGAAATTGATACAGAAAGAAGCTTCAACACATTGTGTTTTTTTCCACTTTTAGCCATCCTCCTTTTATTTTTCAACTTGAAAGTATAATAAGCTGCTTAAGATTTAACACTCCTGATATGCAAAACCTAACTATATGGGGCCAAAAGGGTTAATAAACTACTTTTTGCACAAAATGCAAAATAATTTGGCTTAAAGTTTAGCAAATAATAGCCTCAATGGAAGACAGGAAAAGAGACACTGCATTTATAGTAAAGTGATATAGATTGTTAACAGAAATGCCAGAGAAAATGAAAAGAAAACAATTCACTCAGAATTATATACCAGTGGCATAAGAAATAGGGTTAATTATAAAAATATCCCTGAGGTTTAGTTTTTGTACAAATACCCTTTGACATATGTATCTGACAAATTGTACTCTGAAAAGGGGTTATTCGTTAAGTAAATATAAACCTTGAGGGGGTATTTGTAATACCTTAAAGGTTTTTTTGTAATTTTGAATGATAACTCGATTTTTTTATAATTAGGCTAAAGTGGCGGGCTAGAACACATATCATAAATTACTAATAAATTACTAATGCTGAATGTAGATATGTAAACAGGAGATAGTATAGTGCAATATTACAGAATTTGTTTAATGTCAAACAATACAATTTTTGGAGATATACTCTCTCAAATTCTCACTATTTTGCTTCACAATCTCTTGGTTTTCTAATTCTGCACTCTCTGATTTTTCTTGCTTACATGGTTACTTATAAACTCATTAAACCAGCTTATAATAGATTAGTCATTACAAAAATTTAGCACTTGACAAAAGTGATTTTAGTGGCCATTATCCATGAAAAGTGCCTGAATTAAGTGGAGCAATTTCGTTAAGTGGTTTATTACAGCTCAATTTTGGCCTAAAACAGGTTCAATTTACTCCATGATTGTTATTAGTGCACAACAAATGAATTATAAATTAATTTTTCAACAACTAACTTCCCACTTGTCTAAATGCTAACCCTCTTTCAATAACAAATAGCCCCATGATCCTTTAACAAAATAAAATTTCACCCAAATTAAACATTTGCAGAAAAACAATCACATTTCCCCTGTCATTACCTCTGCTATTTCTGCTAATGCTTCTTATTGGCTGTCATGGTGCTAAAATAGCCATCACAAAATGGAAATGAGGCAACCTTTAGCAGAAACCTGTGACGTGTTCATGTCGCACTATCGTATTTTCGTGTTGTCTAACTTATTTGATCATAATATAACAATAAGTATAATTTTGACTAAATTTACAATTCCGTGCTTTCCTATTGTCTTTTGTGTCGTGCCGTACCTTATGATATCATTTCTCTCTATAATTCATGTTTATAATCGTGTTGTGTTACATATTATTATCCCTAGGCATCGGCGTGCGTCCACTTGGCGGCGTGGTATTGGACAAAATAGACTTTGATATCGAATGTTGGACGAACGGACACTGGGACAAGATCGCCCGATTCCTTTAGCAAGGGATGTAACGAAGTGTAGTTGACAGCAGCCCTTCAGTGTCCATTTGCTGATGCATGGATGGGAAATGCTCTTAAAACGAGCCTTTTCGGCTACGTTTGGGTGCACTTTTATAATAATAATCCTCCTTGTCAGTATAGCAGTGGAAAATATATGTAATCTTGTGAATGCATGGAAAAAATGGAGTTTAGAAATTAGAACTACAATTATGCAGCAGGTAGTGGCTTTATTCCGGCGGATGATCTTATTTCTAAAGTAGTACTTCCTGTAATAAAGGGATCTTACAAGTATGGAGGGGTGATGCTTTGGTCCAAATACTATGATGAAAACACTAATTGCAGCTCTTTTATCAAGATGCATGTCTGAGAAGCTCTGTAAGAGTTTTTGGTTTCTTTATTTTTTTTTAATAAGTTGGGAGTACTGGTTAGAGGAAAAGGGATAAATTTCAAAGAAAATGAAAGATACCGGGTTCGAACCCTGGTCAACACCCTTACAAAGGGTAAGCAATACCACTTGAGCTACAAGCTCGTGGTGTTTGTTTAGGGATGTGAATGGGTTGGGTTCGTGGGTTCACGGATCCGGGTTCATGGATTCGCCGGTCAGAATAAGCCAACCCAGACCCGACTATTTAATTATTCGTGTCAGAATCTTGAACTTAGACCCTGTTAGTCCAAGTGGCTACAATAATCTAGAGGGGGGGTGAATAGATTATGCCGATTTTTCGCAAATCACCCTCTTTTTCGAAACAACGAGTAAATAACAAGAATGTAAATGCGGAAAATAAACAACACTCGTTGATTTAAAGAGGTTCAACCCACCTAGGGCCTAATCCTCTACCACCCCAGTATCTCCGGGATGGATTTCAAAAAGAAAAAAGTTTTTATTAATTTACCAAAAATTAATACAACACCTTGAGGATTACCACAACCCTCTTTCACCACCTTGAGGATTACCACAACCCTCTTACACCACCTTGAGGATTACCACAACCCTCTTACAACACCTTTAAAGATTACCACAACCTTCAAACACCTATCACCTAGATCACCCAAGTGTATTCTTACCACAAGAATACTCACAAGGATGTCTTGTGTTGAATGATGACCAAAATCAAGATTACAACTCAATAATGCTTGATACAATATGAGTACAAGTGTAATCAAGAATTGAAAGCCTAGACCTCAAATAAGTGCAAGTGAAAGTGCTTAGGCTAATACAACAAGATATATGAAAGTGTTTGCTCAATTGCTCTTTGCTTGTATATTGTGTGTTGTTGTTTTTTGTTGCTTGAATGAAGCCTCTATTTATAGGAGAGGACTTGGCTTTCATTTCGGACATTGGCTCCTCCTTGGGGAGTGATTTCTGCAAAAGAAACCATTTAAAATGATCAATATATTTGTTAGAAATCAATCCACAAAATAGGGAAAAGTTGTGCAAAAGCGGATAGTGTCTTTGATAAACATGGGGTTCGACCGGTCAGAGAGATAAGATTGAAATTGAATTCTGCGAATTTTTACACAGGGGACGGTCGAAGGGGTGTGCGCCGGTCGCTCTTAGTGACGGACGGTTGCCCAGCGATTTTACGAAGCGAGAGAAGTCGGAACAAAAATCCAACTTTGAGTGCACAGTCGCCACGGTCGACCACACCGTCGCCCGCCACGGTCGACCACACCGCCGTCGCCCACTGGTCGGCCGTCTGCCGCTACTGTTTTTCTTACGTCCCATTTTTGTTTCTCGGCTCAACTCAGTGCGGGTTTATAGGGCGACCGTCGAACTGAAACAAATGTGTTGTCCAATGTTTTATTGAAAATAAACTTTAAGAAATACTCCGAAAAATAGTAAAAACATTTTAAGTTGATCGGAAGTATTTAGACAACATTTAGGGACATAGTTTTGGTTTAAAAGCATATTAGAACAAAATCGAACATAATCATCAAAATCATGATAAAAACATTTATCTAACAAACTCCCCCTTTTTGATGATTACAAACCAAAACATTTTTCTAGAGAACGATTTGAAAACCAAATAAAATTTTCGATTTTATGAGTAAACTATCCGTTAGAAGTATTTCATACAAAGCTCCCCTATTTATGAGCATATCAACAAACGATTATTATAAGTAAGAAGCACAAGCTATAACAAGCTTATATAGATTGCATCATGAGCTAAGAAGCTCCCCCTGTCACAAAACTTATAATCAATTTCATCCGAGTCCAAAATTCAAGCTATGGACTAGGTATTAGAGTCCACAATATTTATTGCGAGCTTTTATTAGCTTTCTTGAGCTAACGAGCCAACTTCCTGTTTCTCCCCCTTTGGAATCATCAAAAAGAATGTTAGAATGGTGAAAACACCATACAATAATATCAAAGTGCGCCAAAGGGACGGTTTATTAACCGTTGAGCAATTTAAGCGTAATAATTCAAGGAAAATGGGAGAAATGTAATATGAAGAGTTCATACGCTTGTTTTGTTTGTCAAAACATGATCTCAATAAGTATAGAAAACGTTTGAAAGCAAGAGAATCATGTATAAGTTGAAATATTCATTGTGACATATCATCGAACACCTTGCGTGCGTTAAAAATAAAAGAGGTTGTATATAGCCTTTGTAAATGGTTCAAGCCAAAAAATTTCAACATCAATTCAAGCCAATCATCATACATAACAACACAACAACCAAGCTCATCATGATCATACGAAAATTACATCAAGAATTTTCAAGAAACTCGAAAACTCAAGGGTTCCACCCAATTGAGTAAAAGAAGCGAAATTCTTACCATTTGATCGGAAAGAGTGAGCCATAATGATGATGATTATGCTATATAATGTCCATGTTGTTTAAGAGATGCATGAAAATCATTTTTGAAAGAAATTTGAGTGAATTTGGCAAAGGGGACGAAAAATGGCCAAAAATTTGTTAAAATGAAGAATGCTGAAGACAGAACGTTTAAAAGCCAAAATATAGCTTAGGGCGACCGGTTGCCCTCAACTTCTTCAGCCCACTGTTTTGTCATTTTTACAAAATCCGAATTTTCAACCAAAAATCCGATTTTTCGCCCCTAAGTTTTGAAAACGTGCAAAATGCAAACGTAAGCTTCATTCAATATGCATTATGCCTAACCGAGCTCGTATTGAAGAAAAAGTCTCGGAAGATAGCGGTTTTGTGAAAATATCCGCTAATTGATCTTGAGATGGTACAAAGGATATCTCAATTTTACGTTTTGAAACACAATCCCTTAGAAAATGATGTCGAATCTCAATATGTTTAGTACGGTTATGATGAGCGGGTTTTGAGCAATATTTATAGCGGATATATTATCACAAAAGATAGGTACATTTTCAAAAGAGCATTTGTAATCCGCTAAGGTTTGTTTCATCCAAAGAAGTTGAGTACAACAAAATGCGGCGGAAATATATTCGGCCGTTGAAAGAGAAACACAGTTTTGCTTCTTTGGAAACCAGGAAACTAGGCAATCGCCTAAAAGTTGACATGATCCGGAAGTACTTTTCCGATCATCAATATTTCCCGCATAGTCCGAATCACTATAACCTTTAAGAGAAAAATTTTCATTCTTTGGATAAAATAAACCATATTGAATGGTGCCTTTCAAATATCGAAAAATCCTTTTAACGGCACTCATGTGAGATTCTTTGGGATTGCTTTGAAAACGAGCACATAGGCATACGGCATGAAGAATGTCCGGTCTACTAGCGGTTAAATAAAGTAAACTACCAATCATACCTCGATACTTTGATTCATCCACGGACTTGCCTTTCTCATCTTTGTCAATTTTGACATTTGTTGCCATAGGAGTAGAGACGGTTCTTCCTTCTTCAATGCCGAACTTTTTCAAAAGTTCTTTTGAATACTTTGATTGTAGATATAAATACCTTCTTGACATTGCTTAATTTGAAGTCCAAGAAAAAGTTAAGCTCCCCATCATACTCATCTCGAATTCTCCTTGCATTAACTTAGAAAATTTCTTGCACAAAGAATCATTAGTAGCACCAAAGATAATATCATCAACATATATTTGCACAAGTAAACAATCTTGCCCTTTTTCAAAAACAAATAGAGTTGTATCAACTTTACCTCTTATAAAACCATTTTGTAAAAGAAAGGAACTAAGTCTATCATACCATGCACGGGTGTCTTGTTTTAAACCATACAAGGCCTTTTTAAGTTTATAAACATCATTAGGCCTAGAAAAATTTTCAAACCCGGAGGTTGTTTTACATAGACTTCTTCTTGAATAATACCATTTAAAGAAGGCGGATTTGACATCCATTTGGTAAAGTTTGAAATTTTTAAAGCAAGAATAGGCAAGTAAAATACGAATAGCTTCTAAACGTGCTACGGGTGCAAAAGTTTCATCATAGTCAATACCTTCTTCTTTACAATACCCTTGAGCTACTAACCTTGCCTTATTTCGAACAATGTTGCCTTGATCATCAAGTTTGTTAGGAAAACCCATTTTGTGCCAATAATGGTTTGAGAAGGAGGACAAGGTACCAATTCCCATACATCATTTCTTTCAAATTGATTCAACTCCTCTTGCATCTCTAGAAACCAATCCTCATCCTCAATAGCTTCTTTAGCATTTTTAGGCTCTTTTTGAGAAATAAGAGCTTTCTCGGCAAATTTTCTCCGAGTCATCACTTTGTCAAGGGATCACCAATAATAAGATCTTTTGGGTGATTTCCTTAAATTTCAATGCAACGGGAAGATCCGAGATATCACCTCTATCTTCTTGAGGACCATTTGAAGTGGACGGTTGATCATTTGATGTAGACGGTTGATCATCAATTTGAACAATTTGTTCAATAGTATCCTCATCATCACTTTCATCATTAGGAATTCTTTCCACTCGAAGCTTCATTGAATTTAACATGGATGGATTCTTCAACAACTTCACTAGTCTTATTGTAAACCCGATATGCTTTGCTTTTAGTTGAATATCCCATAAATATCCCTTCATCGGCCTTAGGATCAAGTTTGTCCAATTGATCCTTGGTATTCAAAATAAAGCATTTACAACCAAATATCTTGAAATAACTAATATTTGGAGTTCTACCCTTCCAAAGCTCATATGGAGTTTTATTCATTTTAGGACGAATATAAACTCGATTAATGACATAGCAAGCCAGTACTTACGGCCGGCCCAAAAATACTTTGGAAGTGAAAATTCATTGAGCATGGACCGACTCATTTCTTGTAATGTCCGATTTTTTCGTTCGGCTACTCCATTTTGTTGAGGTGTCCTTGGAGCCGAGAAATTATGAGCATATCCTTTGGTTTCACAAAATACTCTAAATTCACCGTCAAATTCTCCACCTCGATCGCTTCGAATAGACTTGATAGTATCTTCTTTTTCATTCTCAATAAGTCTACACAACTTAACAAACTCATTAACAACATCGTTTTTATTGGTAAGAAAGAGAGCCCAAGTATATCTCGAATAATCATCGACTATAACAAAAGTGTAATGTTTTCCACTTATACTAGCCGTACCAATATCCCCGTACAAATCAAGGTGAAGCATTTGTACGGGTTTGGTTGTAGAAATTTCATTTTTGGGCTTAAAACTACTTTTGACTAATTTGTTCTTTTGACAAGTGTCATATAAGCCAAGATTTTCGAAATTCAATTTGGGTAGTCCTTTCACATGTTGGTTTTTGTAAATATTTTTCAAATTCTTGTATCCAACATGTCCAAGTCGCCTATGCCATAAACTAGTTAAATCATTATTGGCGACTAAACAAGAAACATTTTGACTAACCAAATCACTTGTACAAATTTTGTAAAGATTGCCTTTTCTATTTGCTTCACAAATAATTTCACCATTTTTAAGAATAAGGCATTTTTCTTTATTAAAGGAAATATCATATTTTGAATCACAAAGTTGGCTAACACTTATCAAATTAAACTTAAGTCCTTCAACTAATAGAACATTACTAAGAGAGAAAGAAGAGTTACCAATTTCTCCATTTCCAAGAATTTTTCCTTTGCCATTGCCGAACATGACCATACCCTCTTCTTGGAGTTTGATGTTGGTAAAAAGTTCTCTCCTCCCAGTCATATGGCGTGAACATCCGCTGTCCACGAGCCATTTTGAATCTTCCATTGTGGTTATAGCCCCTATTACCTACAAAAGAATTTCTTTTAGGTACCCTATAATTTTGGGGTCCATGGGGGTTAGTCTTGAGACCTTTGGGTCTCCAAACATGTCTTGAGCTATTTCTCAATTTGCAATTATTAGCATAATGTCCAACTTTGCCACAATAAAAACAAGTAGGAGTATTATAATTATTAGCACGTACAAAAGTCGGACCTTGGTTATTTTTCTTAAAAAACACTTTGAAATGGCTTATAACCAAGTCCCGATTTGGAATGCTCACCTCTTTGTGCATCTAAAATTTTTGTGACTTTATCCGTACTTATGTTGAAACGATGCACATCATTTTTCAAACATTCAATATCTTTTGTGAGCAATTCCTTTTCGGTTTCAAGAGAATGAATTCTAGTAAGAGTAAAAGCATGAGCTTTGTCTACAGATTCATAAGAGGTAAATAATTTTTCCTTTTCAACCTTAATCTCCTTATGCTCCTTTTTCAAATTTTTGTATTTAACGATTAAATTTTGAAACTCAATTTGCAATTCATCAAAATCACATTGCAAGTCATCAACTATGGATAAAGTATAAGAATTTGAGTGTACCTCATTGTTTTCATCGTCTATAGCCATGAGACCGTGTTCGGTTTCTCCTTCCTCATCGGTTGTTTCGAGTAGTTCATCCCATGTTTTGACTTCCGCATTTAGAGCCTTCTTTTTTGTGAAAGGCTTCCTTTTCTTTTGCTCCTCTTCATCGAGCTTTGGGCAATCGGCAATGAAGTGCCCGGGTTTTCCGCATTTAAAGCAAGCATTATCTCTTGGTTTTCTTGCTTTATTTTTATTCACAAATTTTGCAAATTTTCGAACAAGTGCGGCCGTCTCCTCATCATCATCATCATTATCATAGTATGCATTATTAGAAGAAGAAGAAGCAAGACCTTTAGGAATAATTTGCATACCCGATTGATTTGTGGATGGTTTGGAATTTTTCCTCTCCTTGAGATAGACTTCATAGATGAGTAGGTTTCCAATAAGCTCATCAAACTTGAGTGTCTCAAGATTTTGTGCCTCCGTGATTGCCGTTACTTTTTCGGACCATGAGCCGGGAAGTGCATTTAGTACCTTGGTCACCTTGTCTTCTTCGGAGATGACTTTGCCGAGGGCCACGAGAGGATTGACAATATTGTCAAGCCTTTCCACCATCTTGGAGATGCTTTCGCAATCATACATGTTAAAGTTTTCGAAGTCTTTAACAAGCATGGTCTTTCTTGCTTGCTTGACTTTCTTAGTCCCTTCATAGATTGTCTCCAATTTTTCCCAAACCTCATGTGCCGACCTTATGCCTCTTATGCGATTGTACTCGGTGGCGGTAAGAGAACAATGCAAAATATTTAAGGCCTTACCGTTTAGAGAAAAAGCCTTTTTGTCGTTTTCATCAAACTCCTTGAAAGGTTTAGGAGCCAAGGTGCCATCCTCCGATTTCTTTGTTGGTTGATCAACTCCTTCAATGACCACATTCCAAATGTCGAACCCGCACCCTTGTAGGAAGCACTCCATACGGTCTTTCCAAAATGCGTAGTTGTTGGCGTCGAATAGTGGTGGCTTATTGGTGGAGCGCCGGTGGTGAGATGAGCATCATTTGTAGCCATGGATCTTTCCTCTTTACTCGAACGAGCTAGCCAAAGAGTTTGGCTTTGATACCACTTGTTAGTCCAAGTGGCTACAATAATCTAGAGGGGGGGTGAATAGATTATGCCGATTTTTCGCAAATCACCCTCTTTTTCGAAACAACGAGTAAATAACAAGAATGTAAATGCGGAAAATAAACAACACTCGTTGATTTAAAGAGGTTCAACCCACCTAGGGCCTAATCCTCTACCACCCCAAAGATCTCCGGGATGGATTTCAAAAAGAAAAAAGATTTTATTAATTTACCAAAAATTAATACAACACCTTGAGGATTACCACAACCCTCTTTCACCACCTTGAGGATTACCACAACCCTCTTACACCACCTTGAGGATTACCACAACCCTCTTACAACACCTTTGAAGATTACCACAACCTTCAAACACCTATCACCTAGATCACCCAAGTGTATTCTTACCACAAGAATACTCACAAGGATGTCTTGTGTTGAATGATGACCAAAATCAAGATTACAACTCAATAATGATTGATACAATATGAGTACAAGTGTAATCAAGAATTGAAAGCCTAGACCTCAAATAAGTGCAAGTGAAAGTGCTTAGGCTAATACAACAAGATATATGAAAGTGTTTGCTCAATTGCTCTTTGCTTGTATATTGTGTGTTGTTGTTTTTTGTTGCTTGAATGAAGCCTCTATTTATAGGAGAGGACTTGGCTTTCATTTCCAGACATTGGCTCCTCCTTGGGGAGTGATTTGCTGCAAAAGAAACCATTTAAAATGATCAATATAGTGTTAGAAATCAATCCCACAAAATAGGGAAAAGTTGTGCAAAACGCAACGGATAGTTCTTTGATAAACATGGGGTTCGACCGGTCGCGCAGAGATAAGATTGAAATTGAATTCTGCGAATTTTTACACGGGAGGACCGGTCGAAGGGGGTGCGACGTCGTCGCCTTAGTAATTGTGACGGTTGCCGCCAGCGATTTTACGAAACAGAGAAGTCGGAACAAAAATCCAACTTGCGCAGTCTGTGTCGCCGCGGTCGGTCGGTCGACCACACCGGTCGCCCACCTGGTCGCCACCGTCGCATCCGCCCTTTGTTTTTCTTACGTCCCATTTTCTGTTTCTCGGCTCAACTCAGTACGGGTTGCCCTATGGGCGGCCGGTCGAACTGAAACAAATGTGTTGTCCAATGTTTTATTGAAAATAAACTTTAAGAAATACTCCGAAAAATAGTAAAAACATTTTAAGTTGATCGGAAGTATTTAGACAACATTTAGGGACATAGTTTTGGTTTAAAAGCATATTAGAACAAAATCGAACATAATCATCAAAATCATGATAAAAACATTTATCTAACAGACCCGACCTATTTATTTTGCAGGTAACCTGGACCCCACTTGTTTAACCCGTCTAATAAAATTAGTTTTATATACATTTAATATTTTCAATTTAATAAATAATTTTTTTAAAATCAATCGATATGACACACTATTCAATCAATAAAAACATATAACAATTCACAACATACAAAAATAATAATAAATAATATAACATGTTAATCATATTTTGAGGATAACATATAAAAATACATGCAAAATAATAACAACTTACATATTAAGGAGGTTTTAGCATTTAAGTTTTAAGGACATGTCTTGTTTTTTATTTTTTGTTATAATTAATTAATTATTTATTTATTTTTTCAATTTAGAAACGGGTTAAATGGGTCATAGCAGGTTGACCCAAACCCGACATGTTTAATTGGCAGGTTATTCGGGTTCGACCTATTTTCGACTCGGACTCATGAAGCTTGGACCCTTACCCATTAATATCGTTTAGGTTCGTATCGGGTCTGAAATTGACACCATATGTTTGTTTATGTTTAGCTTAATTACATAAAATAAAACTCTAGTTATCTTTCAAAATTACAAGTACCTCTGTAAGTTTTTATTTACTTAACAAATATCCACTCTTGAGGGTGCAATATATAAAATAGAAATAAATGTCAATGGAGTATTTGTAATTTTGAAAGATAACTTTTTTCTTTTGTAATTAGACTAGATGTCGGTAATATTTGTAAATATTTGTTTGAATGTGGGAATTCTTTGTTGTTCACTTGTTTTGTAAAGTCAATTTATAAAGGTGTCAATTAGGTCGGGCCGGTACCAGCTTGACCCGAAAATCCATCTGACCGATTTTCTCACGACCCAGTCTAGCCCTTATAGTGCATTTTTATATGTTGGGCCGGTCGGTCATGGCCTTTAAGTCGGGGCAAAATAGGTCCCCTTTTTAGTCACGGAAATTTTTGGCCTACCGGCTTTATATTGGGGGCGGACCCTGGCGGGCCCGAGTTGACACCTATATCACTGTGTGAGATTATATTGTTATATATCATGATGGATCATTAAATTAAGAGCAAATTGTGGGAAAATACCCACTTAGGATAGGACAAATAGTTTTCTGACATGTGAGATAAAAAACTAAGGGCGCGATTGGATATGCTTTCATTTTGAAAATTTTTATTTTGCTAGAGAATAGTGGTAAAAAAAATTGGAAGAAGAAATATGAATTTTGAGAGTATGATTGGATGTGAGATGAAAAAGTAATAATGAAAGTTGATTTGATTTAAAAATAGTAAAATAATGATTAGATATGACTGGTAGTTAGAAATGTGTGAGTGAGTGAATAGTAAAAATAGTGGGAGAATGTGTAACAATGATTAGTTTTTTGTGGAAAAATGTGTAGATGTGATTGATAAGAGAAAAAATGATAAAAAGTGAAAGTGAGAGAATAGTATATTTTTTGAAAATTTTCATAAACAATCGCATGTTTGGTCAAAAATAATTCTCCAGCGGAACGAAAATGGGATCTCTTCCATATCCAATCGTAGCCTAAGTTTTCTACCCATTTTTTTGGTTTTTTTACCCAAATACCCTTATATTTTAAATGCAAAAGTAGGTGGGGTCCAATTTCTTTATTTTTCCTTTCTCTACTCCCTTTTTGTATTTTATAAAAAACTGATTTTTTGGTAAATTTTTGAAAGTTTTCAACAATTTTCATTTTTAATCCACTTTTCATGTTGTTGAACAATTTTTGAGACTTTTAAATAAATTTCCATATTTTAGATAATGACAAATGTTTAAAAAAAGTTTATTTATTTTTTAATTTTCATATTTAAAATAAATTATAAATTTTAATATTTAGATTTTAAAATAATTATAGATTATAGATTTTTTTTCGATTTTTTTTTATTTTTTTAAAATAAATTATAGATTTTAATATTTAGATTTAAAATGATTTTGTCGATTTTTGACATTTTTTAAATAAATTGCAAATATTTTTAAATTTTATTGAAACAATTTTCAAAATTAATAGACATTTTTTAGAATATTTACATATACATTAAAAAGGCACGATATATCGTGTCTCAGTTAAAATTTGGCACAATATATATCGTGCCTCAGTTAAAATTAGGCACGATATCGTGCTTGTGCCAAATATAGGCAAGATATCGTGCCTCAATTAAAATTAGGCACGATATTGTTTGTGCCAAATATAGGCACGATATCGTGCCTCATTTTATAGTTTAGTTTATTTTATAGGCACGATATCGTGCCTCATTTTCCTACCCAATTTTAAGTGAGGCACGATATCGTGTCTAATATTAAATAAAGCACGATATGTATCGGCACGATATAGATTGACACGATATGCGTGATATGCATGATATTACACGATTTTTGGGCACGATATATATATGTATATGTACATGGGGTTGACACGATATGGGCACGATATGTGTACGATTTTCTACATAGGTGTGTGTATTTGGAGGGAAGTGTACACGATTTTCAAGGAAAACATTAATTGCACCAGTTTCAAAATTCAAAATCTTCAAATTAAATGAGGGGCGTTTTTGTCAAATTGGGTAGAAAAGAGTTTTCTTATGTCTATGGATAGAAAACAATATTCACTATCCATAGTGGGTACTTTAAAAATTCCCCCTTAAATTAATGGTCTTCCAAAATTACAACAATCCTCAAAAGAATACATCAATTCTACTCAACTTGATCCTATTATTAGTTTTGAAAATATTTTCAAAATCCTATAATCTTGAAATTACATTACATTACCTGGGAAAAAAAAAAATGAGAGGTTTACATAATCAAGTCCCAAATATAAAGGATTCAAGTGGGTCAAACCTGAGGTAATCATTGTTTCTCTCTTAGACCGTGAGGAGTCCAAGATTTCATCAACTGTCGATTCACCGCATATTTCGATGTGAACAAGAATTGTACGATCATACAGACTCTCTTATATCAGAAGTTGAAAAGGGGCATCATAACTACATTATCTTGTGCAAAAAAAATTCAAAATAGAGATAGAAAAAATAACCCAGAATTCAAACAACAAAAAAAACCCTCTCATAAGGGGACCTTTTTTGATTTAACCATCGCCCCCTTTTGTTATTGTAAGGGGGTGATTTGTTTATTTTTTTATTTTTGCCAATAATGGATGATAACAAGAAAAATTACATAACATCAGATGAATTAAAGAAACACAACAAGCCTGATGATTTATGGCTTTCAATCCAGGGAAAAGTTTACAATGTCACGGATTGGGCTAAAATACACCCTGGTGGGGATATCCCACTCCTGAATTTGGCTGGCCAAGATGTTACAGATGCATTTATTGCTTTTCATCCAGGTACAGCCTGGAAACATCTTGACAAGTATTTTACAGGGTATCACCTGGAAGATTTCCAGGTTTCAGAGGTTTCCAGGGATTACAGAAATCTTGCTACCCAGTTTGCGAAATCCGGGTTGTTCGAAAAGAAGGGCCACGGCGTGATTTATTCGTTGTGCTTCGTTTTCTTGCTGTTTTCGGCCTGTATTTACGGAGTTCTATGCTCCGACAGTTTCTTGATCCACATGCTTTCCGGGGGTCTTTTGGGGTTTGCGTGGATCCAGGTGACGTACATGGGTCATGATTCGGGTCATTATCAGATAATGTCGACCCGCGGATACAACAAATTCGCGCAGATTCTAACCGGTAATTGTCTCACTGGAATCAGCATCGCGTGGTGGAAATGGACGCATAATGCCCACCACGTCGCCTGTAATAGCCTGGATTTCGACCCTGATCTCCAGCATTTGCCCGTTTTCGCTGTATCGTCGAACCTGTTTCAGTCTTTGACATCCCAATTTTATAAAAGACAGCTCACGTTCGATTCCCTGGCGAGATTTTTCGTTAGTTATCAGCATTTCACGTTTTATCCGGTGATGGTTGTGGCGAGAGTCAATCTCTATCTTCAGACATTCTTGCTCTTGTTCTCGAACAGAAAAGTGCCCGACAGGGCTTTAAACATATTGGGAATCCTTGTTTTCTGGACATGGTTTCCTCTTCTCCTTTCATGTCTGCCAAACTGGAACGAACGCGTCCTTTTCGTCCTGGCGAGCTTCTGTGTCACCTCAATTCAGCACATCCAATTCTGTTTGAACCATTTTGCTGCAAATGTGTACGTCGGGGCGCCAAAGGGAAATGACTGGTTCGAAAAACAGACTAGTGGGACTATCGATATTTCATGTTCGTCTAAAATGGATTGGTTCTTTGGTGGTCTGCAATTTCAGCTTGAACATCATTTGTTTCCAAGGTTGCCTAGATGCCAATTGAGGAATATATCTCCTTTGGTACAGGAATTATGTAAGAAGCACAATTTGCCTTACAGGAGTTTGTCTTTCTTTGAGGCCAACAAGTGGACATTGAACACACTTAGGTCTGCTGCCTTGGAGGCTCGGGATTTCTCGTCGCCCGTACCGAAGAATTTGGTCTGGGAAGCTTTCAACACTCATGGTTGAAGATTGTTTGTTTAGGAGAGCTTTTCTGAAAAGTTTTTTTGTGATTTTGTGATGATTTGGTTAGAAGGTTTTTGTATCATTAGTGTACTTTGATTTTGGAGTGGTAGGAAAAAGGTTTGTGAGTTTTACAATTAACTGCTTTTAACTTTCATCTTCTGTCATTTGTTTTGAAATTTGTTGTTCTTAGAATATGTAGTTGAAATTGTTGTTCTTAGAATCTGTAGGATCAGAACGTATTTAAATATTTAACATCTCTCTCTTTTCTTACATAATTTCCATATATTCTGTTTCATTTAAGTCACATACAAGATCATATCATGTGCTATTTTAGTGCAAAATACGCACTCCATCTCCGTAAATTATGTACTAAAAAGAAATATGCCATAATATTTCATTTTCGTGCATATTTTCATACACTATCAATTTAAAACAAAAGGAACGAGAAAAAAAAGTAGTGCAGCTACGGTGCTGCATCATTTCTGGTGCAAAATTGTTCACATCTTCAAAATGGCACAGTGTTGGACTGCTGGAGCAAGTTTTTGCTCCAAATTGAAGATAGAGCACCTAAGGTTAATTAAAAAATGACCCCTAAGGTTTAGCTTAATTAAAAAAAACTACAATTATCTTTCAATGTTATAAATATCCCTTAAAGTGTAGCAACCCCTTGATGTTTATATTTTCCTAACAAATATGAAATACCCCATGCTGAGGGTGCAAATTATAAAATAGAGACAAATGTTAAGGATGTATTTGTGATTTTGAAAGATAACCTGGTTTTTTTATTGTAATTAGACTAGATCTCAGGGGTGGTTTTTGTAATTAACCCTAGTATGTGTACAAAGATGCAGAGTGTTCCGGGTGATAACTCCCAAACTGAAGGCTTCATTTCTATCCAAGCTTCTGCTCAATAGCAAAATACATGTTCTATATACACTCAACTTCATGCTCAGTTTTCATAGTCTTACAACAGTTGAACACACTATAAGCCAGTCGAACGTATTCGCAGATATACTATACAATGAATTCACAATCTACAATGATACAGAAAATACCTTTACCAAATCCAATCAAATAAACCGACTCTGGGAGTGTTTGCAAACTCTAAAAAAAAAGTGATTCTCAATCAATTTCTAGATAGAAGCTTAGAACGTTATCGAATCGACTGGTCCACAGCAAGTACGTGGAATTTTTGGGGTCCATTAACAGCAATGTTGTGAACTTTGTTGTGCTCATATAAATTTCCCATCCTTATCAAGCTTGTACTCTGAGATGCCATCCTAAAGCACAGAAGATCTTTGAAGGGGATATCATCCCTGTGCAAGACAGGGCGGACAAAAAAGAGTATAGAGTTTCATTTTTGACATATATATTATGATTCTTCAAAGGAGATGAAATAAAAGTTTGAAATATCTAATATAATCCCATTATTCTTTTCTCACTTATGGGGTGTTTGAGAAAAGTGATTATCAGCTCCTAGATGGAGAAAAAATAATAATAATAAAGCTAGTTTTTAGTGTTTGCAAATGACTAGTTATGCTTTAGATTCAACTTGATTTAATCAGAATCTAAAGGCAAGGTGTTTTAGATTTATGATTCTACTTTTAGTTTGACTTTTACAAACAAAGAAGCACTTTTACAACTTATTTACCAAACAAACACTGTTAATTAAACAATTCAACTTTTATATTCTATTTACAAAAGCTTCCAATTTCTAATTCTTAACTAGATTCGAATTTTTTGCAAACTCTCCCTTAATCGTATAGCATATAACCATGGAACTTACCATCTTAATTCTTATATGAATGCGATATAGAAGAACCAATCTTTTAAACACTCTCCTCAATATACAATATGACATTTGAATTCAATGATGATACAGAGCAACATAAGCAAAATGCATTTCCAAGCGCGTTGAGCAGCATATACATAACCCAATCAATCATTGCCAAAAACTGCAGTAAACTGAAGATAGACAAAGAAGCTCGAGTAATTTTAACTAAACATAGAAAATGAGTACCACGTTAGCATCTCCTGTCAACACACCATTTTCAAAAATTAAACAAAACACAATTTTTTGACACGACATAAACATGACACCAACACGCAAATTAAAAAAAAAAAATACGATACAGTAGTCTAGTCTCTAGATTGTATATTCGATACGTTTTTAAAGCACAACATTTTTTAATACCTAACAAATTAAGGGGTTACAAAAAATTTAACGAAAAATCAAATACTTCAAAATCTAATTAAAACTTGTATACTCCGTCAACTTTTCCTCTAGATGATCTGTGATTCATCGAGTCCTGGTGATGGTGAAGGGAAGATCCATCACAGGACCTTTGGCATGCTTTTGCATCAGATATAGCTCTGATCTTTAGGCATGAAAAAATCACAGACTCACACCAGTCATTTCTTAGGACACCTTCCTAGACAGATTCTTCAGTCCACATCCAACACATTTAAGAATGACCGTCTCGGTTGAAGGATCTGGCTTTATAACAAATTTAACACCAAGAAAATCTCTAATGTGCCTAAGGACTTCTATTCCGTAAGGCGAAAGCTTCCCTACACGAACCTTTGAAACATCTTGAGGACACAACGCGCAGAGAAGAAACAACAATCCCTGCAAATTAAATTAACGTACACTGTGAAATGAAACCACATAGTAATACAAAAATCAACCAGAGTTGGACGATCTTGTCAAGATCAGTTTAATAATATTGATGGATATATACAATTCCATAAATATAAGGGATAATTACACCCCACCCCTCTTGGTTTGGACTAATTACAAAAAAAAACTCGAGGTTTTTGAAAATTGCAAAAACCAGGTTTAATTTCGTCTTACATTTTCTCCCTCATTGGCAAAAAAAACATTTCAAAAAACCCTCCTGACATTTATAAAATATTACAGTTACCCCCTTAAATTTAAGACATAATCAAACCTAAGGGTTTTTTTGTAATTTTAAGGCGTCTCTGTTTTTTTTTTTTTTTGTAATTAGCCAATACCTCAAGGGTGTTTTTGTAATTATCCCTAAATATAATCCATTCTCGTTCAATTTGAATACCTACGGTCATACACGTACAGTATTTTTAAAAGCTGTAAGGTCACAAGCTACATTCAAACAATATATGATAAACATAAACATAATGGCATTAAGGGAAAAGGGTAAGCGCCTTGTAATACAAACCTGATGAGTTGAATCCACCACACCCCCCTGTTCAATCTTAGTCAGCAGGACTGATGCAATCTTTTCACCGATATCCCCTGGAGGGCTCAATTCCTTCTTCTTGTCATCAAGTTCGCCCTCATCATCCACCCGACCATAGGAAACTGCCGTATCAGCAGAGATAAAGCAACCTGATGTGGTCTCGGCGAAAAGTGAAATTCCGTAACCGGGTGACCTGCAGATGAAAGACAAATTCGAAATGGATAAATTGTGATTAGCATTGCGGTAAACAGCTCAATGGAATCCTCTTTATATATATTTGGAATGAAGCTGAGGATAAGCATACTTTCCAGCTTGATCTCCAGCTTTGTGGTCAGTAAATATGTGAACATCGGGAAGCAAATGATTGAAAATACCACGAGCCGCGTGTATCATGGTATTCTCAAACTGCACAGACACCTTAGTTGAGAAGGTGACCCCTCTAATCCTCTTAACCATGCCCTCGTCAATCCAGGTAATAGCCTGTCCAACATAAAAAAAAAAAAAAAAAAAAGTTTCTGAGTAATAATTGTTACTGTGCGTGTGTGCTTTTGAGAGAGAGAGAGAGTAAAAGGCAAGCGATAAAAACAAAGCATGACAAGATTTACTTTTAAACTATCTTGCACAATCGGGATTGAAAGAATAACTTCTCCACCACCATGAGGAGGTACACCACGGCACTGGATTTTTAGGTCGAGGCCTTCTGAAGGTATTCCAAACTGCTTCAGCATGGGTAAGGTAGTAGATCGAAACGTATCAACAGATGGGTCCTTGGAATCATTTGTAATACCTAATAGAGAAGCAGTCCTTAATTAGGAGTCGCTCAAATAGATAAAAGAATTACGCTAATTAAATAGGAGTAACTCAGATGTGGCAAATGCAACATCCCAAACTATATGCAAATAAAAGAGCGCAGGCGAATTGCAATTGAACTAAACCAAAATCAAGCTCTATTAGGCCAGTTAGTTCAATTTATTTACTTGATTCAGTTTTTGACTTTGCAAATATTGGTCTCCACTCCAGTACAGGTTATTAAAATTCTAACTGAAACCTTCAAATGGAAGGGGGAAAAAAGAAGCCTAAATTAAACATGCAAAGTTCAAATGTTCCAGCATTGTACATGAATGTTTGAGCCTGCATGATCTTCAGACACTCAACATGTTTCATTTTTAATTGTTTAGACATCTAACCCCATCGAACTGGTTATCATAGTTATTATCTTATCATGGAATTATCATCAGACCTCATAACCATAATTGTAGGTGACTTTCTTTACAATCAGTTGCTACTATTCGAGGACAGAACTGGAAAGTTTGATATCCACATTTCAACTTTTGATACCATATTTCCCTAGTTCTTTATTAAATTCTGTGAAAAGGTTAAGACATCTGCATTTAACTGGAATTTTGGTAGAGATTTCTGATTTTGTACAGACTGAGTTAAGTTCAGATAAATGCAGTGCATTCACATTGATTTCCACTTCTATTAGTGATGATGGTCAAAGAATAAAAGAAAATATGCAAGCAAATGTCAAAACCATGTGAATTGATTTTTTCCAGGTTGGTTTGGCTCACTTTCAATGTAAAGAAATAATATCGTCACATAACATTCAAATCTTTTTAGTGATGATGGTGCATCTTCCCAATTTCAATTTTCACATTACACCTCCTTTTAGTCTCACCACCAATACCATATCAACAGATGAACATATACACTACGAGAACATGATCTTTTATTCCTTGGTCAAATCATCAATCACTTAAGAAAAACACGAACTCAAGGCATACAGATTAATGCAACTGTATCATAATTGTAAAGCTCTAAACTCTTGCCTAATAGCCTAGTCATAGAACTAGTGGCTCCTAAAACAGCATTATATAAAATTAACGCACCAAACTTCGACTCAAGTGTACATATCCTCCATAAAACAAGACTACAAATCTATAATACGACAATCATTCTTATCTTCAACCAATGCAATCACCATTCATACTTTGATGTATAAGTACTAATTACAAAAGCAGCTCATCTTCTCATCATTTTCAGTCCCAGTATGACGAACAAGACAACGAGAACTAAAACTACTCGCAGCTACAGATGAACAAATAAATAGACAACAACAGAAAGTACCTTTAAGCCTGATACTAAGGGCCTTCTTCCCAAACAAACCTAACACAATCAATGGCTCCAAGAAGTAACCAATGGCTCGGCTCGTTCCACAATCATGAATTAAATGCCTCCCGCCTATCACAATCCCAGGCTTGTACTTGAGTTTTGTGCCTGACTCACAAATCCAAAAAAACTCAACAATAACATCCACAAAACATCTAAAATAAAATCAATTAAGCATTAGGCATTTGCTTTAAACTTTACCAGTTTCATTGATTTCGACAACGCAGTCATCGGAGACTTTTTCCAGGACGCGGAGGAACGACACCTCGTGTGGGCGGAGGCCAGGCCACGTGGCGTCCGCACGTATGTCCTCGATGAGAATGGGTGTTGTGGATAGCGTCGACAGAAGCAGCCGTAGCCTCAAGTTCTGGCTACCTTTCAGCCTCATATACGAAACTTTTCCCATATTTTGACTAATTGAATCCTGAAATATTCTGCAAGGTCTAGGTTTTTGAGCCAGGCAATGTGATTCCCGGAAACGGTGGCGTCCGGCGGAATCGAGCTTAGCGCCGCCTCAGGCGAGGGAAAGAAAATTATATTCTTAATCCAGTTTATCAAGCTTCCATGAACAAATAAATTAACTAATTGAAAAAAAACTCACCTACTGCCCAGTTAAAACTTCAGCGAATTGAGCCGAACTTCAGCGTTTGAAGACTGAAGAAGCCGACAAGGAAACCGGCAGCCGGCGGAGCTCGAACGGAGATGTGGGCGGAGCGTGTTGACTGATGTCGTGAGTTCGTCCGGTTCAAGAGTGTAAGTGCACGATTGATATACTTTCATTTTGAAAATTTTTATTGGGGTTGTTATTAACACCCCAAAACCTATCAATACACCCATCTTTTCAATTATAAATATGTTATCAATTGAAATGACTAAAATATTCTTAGAACCCACAAAATATCTTTCTTTTTTTTAAGTAAAAGGCCGAAGGCCAAAATAAAATAAAAAGAAAAAAAGAGTGTTGATCACAAGACCGATCAGCTAGCCTGAGGTAGGGCCTCGTTAAAACCTTCTAAAGTAAAACTCAACCTTGTGGGAAAAACCCTTAGAAGGAAAAAAAAAAAGGAGACTTAGAAAAAGAAAATGCGAACAAAACCTGCATAAACAACCACAATTTTGCATTTGATGAAGGAAAAACAAACTAATATCTGATATGGTAAAGTAAGGTACGATCCGTAGCAATAACATCATGAAGGAAATTAGGAGCGACATCCCACCAAATGTTACCCACAACATAAGCCTGGTTAGCAAGGACGTCAGCAGCGCGATTAGCCTCACGAAAAACGTGGGAAGCCCGAAAATGAATAAGACGGAGGCGACGATATAAGAGTAAAAGTCGCCCTCTAAGGACCCAAGGAACATCCACTGAGAAGGAAGAGAAGATCGAAATGACTTATGAAGAATCTGCTTCAAGCCAAATGAATTGGCATCCTTTATCCAAAGCAATTTCACAAGCTGTGATGGCCCCTTGTAACTCTGCCAGAAAAGCGAAGCCAGTACCAAGGTGCAAAGTGAAACAACCAGTAACAAAACCATGACAATTACGGAAAACACCTCCACATGCAGAATCCCCCGGAGACCCCATAGCGCTCCCATTTGTGTTAATTTTAATCCGACCTGGCGGGGGAAGGTTCCAACGGACTAATATGGGAGATTTAGCCCGTTGATGACAACCTGGAATACCCAACATCCTCAAAATGAAAAGATCAAGACAATCATTATGCATGAACCCCACAGGAACATGACGTGTTTCCCTAATGAAAGAAAGCACCTAAGCACGAATAGCAACATCCGAGAACTTGGAATCCTCAAAAACAACCCTTTTGCGACAAGACCATATCACCCAAAGAAAAGTAATCAACGTTAACTTCCACAAAAAGAGAATTTGAGAGCTTCCTTTAACATCCGGACTCGAGCATGACTCCCCATATGCGGAGGAGAAATCCAATCGCACATTGAATAGGCCGTGAAATACTCCCAACAAGACCGAACAATGGGACGGTCAACCCAGCGATGGTCGAGATCCTCGAATCGCCGAAAACAAAGCCGACAAACCGCAGTCGTAAATCCGCGTTTCTCGCATTGACCCCACAAAGGAAGCTTGTTATGAATCAAGCGCTAAACTAACATAGATCATCGTGTTGGTATACCAGGATGCCAGAGCCACTTACCCCAACGAACCACTGGAAATCTCGAGTGAAGATGCCAATAAGCAATACGAGAAGAAACAGAGCCATGAACTGATTTAGACCAGACACGAGAATCATCCCCACCCACAACAGGCATACCTAAAATATCCATAACAATATCCTCACAATTCAGAATGAACAAGGAGGTGAAGTGCCAAACACCATCAACTAGATAATCAGAAACAGTCTGAGATAATCTCTTGCAAAAACTGAGAGGAACACCCATCTTATCTGCAATACTATAACCAAGCCAATTATCCCACCAAAAAGATATAGATGTGCCGTCTCCAATAATCTAACGTGCGTCTTTCTTGAGAGATGAGATGTATGGACGGAAACCCGACCAAAGAGAAGAAGTAACCGGAGAGGCCTTTGGCTCAAGAGACCGATCCAAAAATCTGCTCCGGAGGAAACAAGACGCTAACGAACCCGAAGCTAAAATGTCCCAAGCCATGCGCATCAGAAAGGATGCATTCATAGATGAAATCGAACGCAAGCCCAAACCACCTTCAGCAGTAGGAGCACACATTCGTGCCCAGGAAACAGTAACCAAGCCCTTCCTTGTGATGTCCCCAGTCCAAATAAAACTGGGCGCAGCTCGGTCCAAACGACGAATGAGAGTGACTGGCCACCTATAGACCATCATTGAGTAGACAACCGAACTGAAAATCACATAATTAACCAAGCAGACACGACCCGCCATAGAAAGAGAATGACCCTTCCAGTTACTGAATTTGCAAATAATACGATCCACAATAGGTTCCAAATGCACCCGTCTAGGAACTCCCCTGAAGAGCGAAACCCCTAGATAAGTAAAAGGCAGACTTCCCTCTCGCATCCTAATAGCACTGAGAATAGCCCGCTTATGACGCACAAATTTACCAAAATAAATGGTAGACTTCTCCTGATTAGCATACTGACCTGAAAGCTGCTCATATTCCGTAATAATGCGCGAAATAATGCCAGCATTGGCATTGGAAGCCTGGCAGAAGATAATCACATCGTCCGCATATAACAAGTGAGATGGGAAGGAAATTGTAAGTCCAAGCGGCTACAATAATCTAGAGGGGGTGAATAGATTATCTCTATCTTTTCGATTTCGCCCTCTTTTTCGAAACAATTATGCCAAGACAATAATAAAGGTGCGGGAAGTAAACAACACGCGTCGATTTAAAGAGGTTCAACCCACCTAGAGCCTAATCCTCTACCACCCCAAAAGATATCAGGGATGGATTTCAAAAAGAAAAAGAATTTTATTAATTACCACAAT
The DNA here is from genome assembly GCA_016081115.2 of Rehmannia glutinosa. Lineage (NCBI taxonomy): Eukaryota > Viridiplantae > Streptophyta > Magnoliopsida > Lamiales > Orobanchaceae > Rehmannia > Rehmannia glutinosa. Next base: position 21,959,374 of record CM071937.1, on the reverse strand, counting down.
TAATACAAATTCAACTTACAACACTTGAAGAGCACCACACTCTTCTTCAACACCACCTTTGAAGATTACCACAATCTCCCTTTGAAGATTACCACAATCTTCCTTCAACGGCACCTGTGAAGATTACCACAATCTTCAACCTTGAAGAATACCAAATTCTTCAACACCTCAATAAGAAGATCACCACAATCTTTGCACCTATCACCTAGATCATCCAAGTGTGTTCTTACCACAAGAACACTCACAAGGATATCTTGTGTTTGAATGATAACCAAAAATCAAGATTACAACTCAATAATGAATATTACAATTTGAGTGCAAAGTGTAATCAAGAAATAAAGCCTAGACCTCAAGATGTGAAAGTGAAATACTTAGGCTATAAATACAACAAGAGTGTTGAATATGAAAGCTTGGAAATTTGCAGATTTCTTGTTGTGTATTTGCTTGTGTTGTTGTATCTTGTGTCTTCAATTCATCCTCTATTTATAGGGAAGCTTCACCAACATAGGCTCCCAACATAGGCTCCTCTATCTTCACTTTTGTCTACAAAGAGAAGATCACAAGATGTAGAAATATTGTACAAAAATCAAAAGCAAATATTGCTGTCACAGATTGCAACGGTTGGAATTTTGCTGTCACAAAATAGCATAGGGCGATCGGTTGCCCTGTTGAAGATTTCGATCGTTTGAAAAAAATAGTGCGATCCAGGTAGGGGTTGCAGGGGGGTGCGACCGGTCGGAGGGGGGTTCGACCGGTCGCCCAGGTGTGCGACCGATCGGCCCTCCCCTGGACCGGTCCCCCTGCTCCATTTTTCAAGTCCGTAAGTTCTGTTTCGTGTTTTCTTATCTTGGTGCGGGTCGACCATTTGGGCGACCAGTCGACCTCCCTTTGAAATGTTGTCCGATTTTTTCAAAAATAAACTTCAAGAAATACTCCAAAGAATTAGTAAAAATATTTTAAATCATTTGGGAGTATTTAGACAACATTTATAAATATAGTTTTGGTGTAAAAACCAATTTAAACAAAACCATCAAAAGTGTTGTCCAATTTTTATCAAATTAAAAACTCTAAGAAATACTCCAAAAATTAGTAAAAACATTTTAAATCATTTAGGAGTATTTGGACAACATATAAAAACATTGTTTTGGTATAAAATCTTATTAAAACAAAATCATCAAAATCTTGATAAAACATTTATCTAACAAACTCCCCCTTTTTGATGATTACAAACCAAAACTATTTTAGAAGATCGATTTTAAAACAAAACAAATTTTCCGGTCTTAAAACAACAATCAATTACAAACAAGATACAACATAAGTACAAGCACACAAGGATAGGAGCAAAGATTTTTCAAAATCATTTTTGCACAAGCTCCCCCTATCAACATGCATATAAAGAACAAGTATACAAGCAACAACTAAAAGCTAAAAGCTTAGCTTTCACAACTTAAGCTTGAATTCCATGAGCTTATAAGCTCCCCCTATCACAAAACATCATTAGTCAAGCATAAAAGTCCACAATACATCAAATGGACTAAGCATTGTTCACAACTTGTGGCTTTCAAGAGCCCTAGCTTATAGCTTTTCTTGCAAGCTTATTTTCGCTTCTTTGAGCGTATGAGCATTTTTCCTGTTTCTCCCCCTTTGGAATCATCAAAAAGAATGTTAGCACGATAAAAACATCATATATTCATATCAAAGTGCGCAAATTTATCGATTTATCGAGCTTATTGAAAATTGAAGCTTAAATTCCAAATAAAAGGGAAAAGTTGATCAATTGACTTGCAAAAGCTCAATTGATTGATAAAACATGATCTCTATAAACTTATATGACATTTCAAATCGAGAGAATCACGTAGGTGATGAATTTTTCATTGAAACATTTTGTCGAACACTTGGCGTAAGGCGTCGAATAAAACTAAGTATATAACGCCTTTGAAATTCATTTAAGCCAAAAAATTCATCACCAATTCAGTTTAAACAGCATTCAATACATCATAAATATTAAGCTCATCACATTCATATGAAACTAGCATCAAGAATTTTGCAAATAAGTCAAAATCTCAAGGGTTCAACCCAAATGAGCAAATGGAGTAGAATTCTTACCATTTATTCGGTAAAGATGAGCAATGATGATGATAATCGAGCTACATAATCCCCAAAATATGTAATTTATGCAATAAAACTCATTTGGAGTGAAATGTGTGCAAATGTCAAAGGGACGAAAAATGAGCCAAAAGAGCCAAAATGGTGAGAAAAAGAACAGAGACGATTTTAACACAAAAATAGCTCGGTCGACCGGTCTGGGGTGTGGGCGGCCGGTCGCCTCACCCCAATCGTCTTTGGATCCGCCTGTTTTGCAAAAGTCCGAGATTTGATCCAAAAATCGATTTTTCGCCCTAAGTTTTAAAACGTGCAAAATGCAAATATAGACTTCATTTAATATACATTATGTCACAATCAAGCTCGAGATGAGGTGAAAGACTCAGAACGATTAAAAAGTCCGCGAGTTATCCTTGAGACGTAATTAAACACATCTCAAGTTTTTGTTAAAAATGTAATCCCTTAGAAAAAGAAATCAAATCTCAATATGTTTAGTTCGATTATGACGAACTATATTTTGAATAATTTTCACCGGACTTGTTATCCCGAAAAATAAGACGCGTTTTAAAGCTTTGGATAAACAAGTCATAAGAAGAAGTGCCTTACAAATATTTGAAAATTTCTTTTAACGACACTTTAATGAGATTCGTTGGGATATTTTTTGAAGTCGAGCATATAGACATAAGGCATATGGAATGTCGGGTCTATAGGAATAATATAAGAAAACATACCTCGAATTTGTTTGTCAACCGACATGCCTTTCTCAAAATTTCTTCATTGGTAGCCATATAGTTTGAGATGATTCTTCCTTCTTCAATGCCTAACTCCTTCAAGAGTTCTTTTGAAATATAACAATCTACTTGGCATTGATTAACTTGAAGTCCAATGATGAAATTGAGCTCTCCCATCATGTGATACCATGTTCATCTCAAGTTCACCTACATCAACTTAGGAGAATCTCTTGCACAAAATATTCATTAGTAGCACCAAAAATATTCTCATAAATATGCACAAGCAAACAATCTTGCCCTTTTTAAAAAAAAACAAGGAGAGTAGTATCAACTTTACCTTTTGTAAAATCATTTAGCTACGTCTATCATATCATACATGGGGTACTTGTTTGAAACCATACAAGGCCTTTTACAAAGATCATTTGGCCTAGAAAAATTTAAACCCCGATAGACTTCTACTAGAATAAAACCATTTAGAAAATTGGATTCAACATCCATTTGGTAAAGCTTGAAATTTTCTTAAAGCAAGAATGGGCAAGTAAAATGCAAATAGCTACAAAATGTGCTATGAGTGCAAATGTTACACCAAAATCAATTACCTTCTTCTTGAAAATACCTTCGAGCTACTAACCTCGTCTTAGTTCGACCAATGTTGCCTTGGTCATCGAGTTTGTTAGGAATACCTTTTTGTCTTCTTCATCACTATTATCATAGGCATCCAATTGATCTAAGGTGTTCATAATAGAACATTTACATCCAAATATTTTGAGGTAACAATATTTGGAGTACTTCGTTTCTCATCTACACAACTAAACAAACTCATTACCGGTATCGCTTATATAAGTAAGAAAAAGTAGCCCAAGTGTAAAAATATGCCTCAATCATCAATCACAAAATATCTTGCATAAGAGCATAGTAGAAATAGACACTATATAGACCATGAAGCAAGAAACACATACTATGCAGTTAGAATATCATCAAGAGTCTAATAAATCATGCAAGTTCAAATAAGCTTAAGAAAGCTATAAAAGGTCTTTTTTGAAATTAGAAAATCCGATATCATATAGTTGAGACCTCATTTAAAAGAAGTATTTGAACAAGAGTTGACAAAGCAAATATGTGCAATCAAATATCAAATAGTGCCTTTAAAAAAAGATCTAAAAATCCTCTTAATGGCACTTGTATGAAATATTATGAAAAACAAGCACATAGGCATATGGCAATACATATATCGAGTTCTATAAGAATAAGAATAACACAAGTAAACGTACCTCGATAATTTATGCCTTTCTTGACAAATAATAACGTAAATGGCCATTTGTGAAAATATGTAAATCCTACACAATTCTTAAAACAAATTTTGCCCAAAAACATAGTAATAGAAGTGTAGGCTAAAGCAATAAAAGATATCACAATTATATTATGCTTTAAAAATTCATAAGAGATAATGAACATACAAGTTCTAAGAAAAACACAAGAGTTTATAAAATCATCATACAAGGTCTCCTTTTCAAAATATTTTAAAAATATATTGAAGACCTCAATTTAAAAAAAATTTGAAAACTCATTTGCAATTAAGACACAAATAAAAACATGCATAATAACAAAATAAAATGCATATTTAAATGGAGAGATACGATTTACCAATTTCGCCATTTCCACGGGTTATGTCTCTCCCTTTGTAGATAGTATCTTCCTCTTGAGAAATCATTTTGTTGATGATGTCTTCTCAATTTGCCCATTTCTCGAGTTTTGTCCTTCCCATTTTTGATGGTGTCTTCCTCTTTTTGGAAATTTATCGTGATGGTGTATTCTCCTTTGATCAAATGACACGGGCATTTGATATCTTCTTGGCGGTATGAATTTTCCTTTATTATTACGCCGAGTACCTAATATGACATTATTTTGTGGTACCCTCAAGTGTTTGGGTCCTTGGGGATTAGCTTTGAGATTTTTAGGTCTCTAATAGAAATTAGAGCTATTTCTAGCCCGACAAGTATTAACCGTATGACCCTTTTTACCGCAATAAAAGCAAGTAATAATTCTAGGAGCATAATGACCAACATACTTATAGACTTGATTCCTTTTCATATGATTAACAACATTAGGCTTATGATCAAGTCCTTGTTTCAATTTATCACAACTATGAACATCAATAATATCGGTCATTTTATAGGTACTCAAGTTGAATTTTGATAAATCATTTTTCATGCAATTAATATCCTCAACAAGAGTACTATTTTCTTTTTCAAGGTTTCTAACCTTGTCAAGTGTGGTGGTGTGATCACATGAAAGTGATTCATAAGAGGAAAATAAATTATCCTTATCAATTTTCAAAATATTGAATTCCTTTTTCAAATTTTTGTATTTAACAAGTAAGCTTTGGAATTCATTTTGAAGTTCATCAAAATCATTTTGCAAATCACTATAATCATTTTGTAATTCATTATCATAAGAAGTGGAGGGTTTAGAACTTACCTCGTTTTCTTCTTCGAAGCCCATAAGACATCGTTCGTTTTCATCGACGTCGGAAGTTGTAGGAAGCTCATCCCATGTTGGGTTTGTATCCATTTGAGAAGTAGATGCTTTTGAGTGGCTCCTTTCATTTGCATATATTTCTTCTAATTTTCTCCATACTTCATGAGCCGATTTAATTCCTACAAGATGATCATATTCCAAATGGTAAGTGAACAATAATAATATTAAGAGCTTTACCATTTAAGGAGATGTTTTTCTTCTCTTCATCATTGAGCTCTTTGAGGCCTTTGTGTAGTGTGTCCATCATTGGAATGGATTCTTCATTTACGACCGTGTTCCAAATATCGAACCCGCAACTTTGTAGATAGCATTCCATTTTTTCTTTCCAAAATGTAAAATTTTTGGAATCGAATAGTGGTGGTTTGGTGGTGGAGGCGCCGGTAATGTAGACTTCATTCGTAGCCGGTGATCGTTCCTCTTTACTCGCAATGTGGAACGAGCTTGCCAAAGAGTTTGGCTCTGATACCACTTGTAAGTCCAAGCGGCTACGATAATCTAGAGGGGGTGAATAGATTATCTCCATCTTTTCGATTTCGCCCTCTTTTTCGAAACAATTACGCCAAGACAATAATAAAGGTGCGGGAAGTAAACAACATGCGTCGATTTAAGAGGTTCAACCCACCTAAGGCCTAATCCTCTACCACCCCAGTATATCCAGGATGGATTTCAAAAAGAAAAGGAATTTTATTAATTACCACAATTAATACAAATTCAACTTACAACACCTTGAAGAGCACCACACTCTTCTTCAACACCACCTTTGAAGATTACCACAATCTCCCTTTGAAGATTACCACAATCTCCCTTTGAAGATTACCACAATCTTCCTTCAACGGCACCTTGTGAAGATTACCACAATCTTCAACCTTGAAGAATACCAAATTCTTCAACACCTCAATAAGAAGATCACCACAATCTTCTTGCACCTATCACCTAGATCATCCAAGTGTGTTCTTACCACAAGAACACTCACAAGGATATCTTGTGTTTGAATGATAACCAAAAATCAAGATTATAACTCAATAATGAATATTACAATTTGAGTGCAAAGTGTAATCAAGAAATAAAGCCTAGACCTCAAGATGTGAAAGTGAAATACTTAGGCTATAAATACAACAAGAGTGTTGAATATGAAAGCTTGGAAATTTGCAGATTTCTTGTTGTGTATTTGCTTGTGTTGTTGTATCTTGTGTCTTCAATTCATCCTCTATTTATAGGGAAGCTTCACCAACATAGGCTCCCAACATAGGCTCATCTATCTTCACTTTTGTCTACAAAAAGAAGATCATAAGATGTAGAAATATTGTACAACAATCAAATGCAAATCTTGCTGTTACAGATTGCAACGGTTGGAATTTTGCTGTCACAAAATAGCATAGGGCGACTGGTTGCCCAGTTGAAGATTTCGACCGTTTGAAAAAAATAGTGCGATCCAGGTAGGGGTTGCAGGGGGTGCGACCGGTCGGAGGGGGGTTCGACCGGTCGCCCAGGTGTGCGACCGTTCGGCTCTCCCCTGGACCGGTCCCCCTGCTCCATTTTTCAAGTTCGTAAGTTCTGTTTCATGTTTTCTTATCTTGAGTGCACAGTCGACCATTTGGGCGGCAGGTCGACCTCCCTTTGAAATGTTGTCCGATTTTTTTCAAAAATAAACTTCAAGAAATACTCCAAAAAATTAGTAAAAACATTTTAAATCATTTGGGAGTATTTAGACAACATTTATAAACATAATTTTGGTGTAAAAACCAATTTAAACAAAACCATCAAAAGTGTTGTCCAATTTTTATCAAATTAAAAACTCTAAGAAATACTCCAAAAATTAGTAAAAATATTTTAAATCATTTAGGAGTATTTGGACAACATATAAAAACATTGTTTTGGTATAAAATCTTATTAAAACAAAATCATCAAAATCTTGATAAAAGCATTTATCTAACAGAAATGTTGCGGCCAGCCCGAATACTTATGAGAGCATGTGATTGAACTTGCTGACTTATAAGATTACTCAGAACCTCCTCAGCAATGCAGAAAAGAAGCGGAGACAGAGGATCCCCTTGACGGACTCCTTGGGAACAACCAAAATATCCAACCGGCGAGCCATTCAATAGAACTGAGAGTCTAGCAGACTGAAGAATGCTAGTAATCCAACCACAAAACCTATCCGAAAAACCAAAAGCTTTCAAGACGTGCAACAAGAAATCCCAAGAAAGGGTGTCAAAAGCCTTGCGAATGTCCACCTTGATGGCTATATTACCACCATATGCCCGACGATCTAAACAATTAATGCACTCTGATGCGATAGAGACACAATCATGAATTCGACGACCCGCAATAAAACCAAACTGAACAAGAGAGATGATAGAAGTCGTGATCGGGGCCAATCTAGAGGAAAGAATTTTGGTGATAATTTTAAACAAAAAATTGCTAAGAACGATTGGCGAAAATGATCAACATTGACCACCTCTGGAATCTTGGGGATGAGAACCACAAAACTAGAATTAAGTCCTGGAGGAATCATGCCAGTATCAAAAAAATGTTTAATGGCATGCACCACATCGTCAGAAACCACTTCCCAAGCAAACTGGTAGAATTTCTCAGGAAAGCCATCGGGGCCAGGAGCGCTCATAGGGTCCATATCAAAGACCGCCTCTTTAACTTCATTGTATGTCGGGCGACTAGTAAGGATCTGATTAAAGAACTGTGGTGACCTTGGCATCAATGAGAGAGGAAATCTGGGCTAACGAGTGTGATATAGGAGCAAAAGACGCTGTGCAAAGGTTCTCGTAGTACTGAATGACATGGTCCGCAATAGTAACAGAATCTCTACAGAGCTCACCATCAATAATAAGAAAAGAAATGGAGTTCCGACATCTACGAATCTTAGCCGCGCGTTGAAAAAACGTAGTATTGCGGTCCCCATCCTTAAGACAAGTAATACGAATTCTTTGACGTAACATCTCGTATTCCTTGCTCAATAACTCAGCTAACATCGCGTTAGACTCCACTTCTTGACAAAAAATCTCTTCAGAATAACCCTCAGTTGCAATAGTGTCCTGAATCGAGGCAATAGATGATAGAATGGAATCTTTTTGCTGAAAGACATTGCCAAAAACATCAGCATTCCACTCCTTAAGTCGAGCTTTAAGACGTTTAAGCTTGCCCAGAATCTTACCCCAAGGAGAACTGGAGAAGATCGGTGAAGCCCAAGAATCGCGAATCACTGTATTAAGTCTGTCATCAAGAGTCCACATGCTCTGAAACTGGAAAGGTCTGGGACCAGACAAAGAAGTGTCCTCACAAGTGATAGAAATAGGATGATGGTCTGACACAGTGCGAGGCAACACGTGGCAACGTACCACATCCCATAAACCCAAGAATCCCTCTGTCATAAGACCCCGATCAATACGAGATTCCACATGATTACCCGTGTGCATACGACCCTTCCAAGTAAATTTATGACCAAAAGAAGGAATATCAATCAACTGGCAATCCTCAATAAAGCTCAAAAACTCCTGACAGGAGTTCACATTAGGAGCATGCAAACTACGACATTCATGAGCGCCCAACACCGCATTGAAATCCCCCACGACCAGATAATTAGAGCTCCGATGAGCCAACAAATCTCGCCAAAGTTCACGACGCCGCACATAAGAAGCATGCCCATGCACAAAGCCGATACGGAAATTACCTACCGATAAACTCGCTTCAACCAAAACAAATTGATCCGACATATGTAACACAGAGGCCAAAATGAAACGAGCAGAAACAAGAATCCATATATTAGAATGCATGCCAGGCCGTTGATTAACCGCCAAAATAGAGAAACCCATGGCCGACCAGAAATAAAAATGAATAGACGAGATATCTGTTTTAGGTTCCACAAGACAAAGCTAATCTGGCCTGATAAGAGAGCAATGCTGACGGAGCATAGCCTTCGAGAGATCATTCGGAATCCCTCGAACATTCCAGTGAAGAATATTCATTGATTATCAGTCGGCTCTCCATGCAGAGCCAGTTGATTATCCCAAGATTCCTCCTCAACTTCATCAGCCCATGATCTAGAAGCTACCATATTCATAGAATTCCGATTTTCTGACTCCCCAATAGGAACTCTAATGGTTGGCCTAGAAGGACCCCCCTTTCGAACAACATAAAGCTTTTGTCGAATTTCCTGGAGTTTTTTATCCGCTAAGATATCCACAGGAGAATTTTGCGAATTGTGCGACGAGGAAAATGGGATCAAAGATTGACATCCTTGTAAAATCGTAAGATCAATATTCCCAATTGCATTTCCAACGTCTGATTCAGACCCATTAGCTTCATTACCGTATGACCTATCATTCCTATTAGCCATTAAAGTGTCAGCATGGGGGACGTGACAAGCATCATCTAACGATTGTATATCCCTCGAGTCAGTCCCCGCCTCAATTGCCAAAATTGGGCTATCAATATGTGCAACCGTCTCCAGTGGCAACACATGCACGTCATCCATTTCAATATTATCTCCAACCATCCCATCAAGAATAGCAAAAGCATTAGAAGTAGAAGGGTTAGAAGAATTACCTCTAAAAGGAAATTTCGGAGCATCACTCATCTTATGAGGATCATCATCTGAAACCTGCATGTTCAAATGTTCTTCATCAGCCAAATCATTTGTAGTATTCACCATATTCCTCTGACGATTAGGCTTAGGATTCCAGGAAAGGCTACGACCCCTAACTGGCTGCAGTCCATTTGTTATTTTCCGACAAGCCGCTATTAAATGACCAATTATTTGACAATGACGACAAAAATCCGGAAGACGTTCGTAATGAAAGAAAACAAATCCAAAGTGGCCTGTACGTTCGATCATCATCTTCTCAGGTAAAGTCGAACTCAAATCGACATCCACAAGAACCTGGGCAAATAACCCATTAAACCGAAAAGAGTGTTATCGTCAATTTTAATGGGAGAGCCAATGGCTCTGGCAAGCCCCAACAACACTTCGGGATGCCAATACTCCCAACTTAGTAGAAATATTCGCACCCAAACCTGTGCTATTGATGTGGTAGTGTTATCAGGATCGAAATCCGGCGTCCAAGGCTGCAATCGAAATGTTCCTGGGATAAAGAGTAAAAACGTTTTCTCCAAACAATATCCCTATCCGGAAGATTAGCGAAATGAATATTGTAATACCCCTTACCAAGCGATATAAGACGGAAAGAAGAATTTATACGCCATAAAGATTTCAATTTTTCCTGAAGTTGCGTAATATTCAATGGTTTGCTGCCCTTAGTATATAGAGTTCGACCAATCAATGAGTTTTCGCATAATTGCCGACGAGATTCGTAAATTTCATCAGTAATATGTAGAGAGAATATATTACCTTTCTTCGTGGGAATGAGCGGAGAGGTAACCGGAACGTCGTGTGTGGGAACCTTTAAAAGTGGAGCCTGTTTAATAATATCATTGTATGTTGCAGAAGATTTAACCTTGAAATGCGTCGGAACATCGTCGTGGGTTGGCGAGGTGTTTGGAGGAGTAACAACGATAGCATGTGCAAGGGGCAAAATAAGGTTTGAGGAAGGTTGAACCTGGTGCAGCGGACTAGAACTACTGTGGGACAGAGAACCACCATGGGTGTTTGATGAAGGTGCCGGAAAAAGGACACCCGGAGACGAGGACGGAGACATGGTCGCGACTTGTTGCGGGGGAGATTCAGGCAAGATTTCAGGAAAGAGAAACTCATTAAAAACGTCCATCGGAGAAGATGATAATCCGGTCGGTGGCCGAAAAAAATTATTTACAGGCGTGATTTGTGGAGGTAACATGTTTGGTAATCTTGTTCGGCGCCGAAAGTGTAATTGGAGACAGCACGAGCATGTTTCTTTTTCTTAGAGAGAGAGAACCCACAAAATATCTAAATACACCCATCTTCTTCATTCCTTTTATATGTCTGTGTTTTTGTTACAGAAAACTTACATTCAAGATTTCTAAAAAAAAAAAAAAAAAAAACTTACATTCAAAGATTCCATCAATGTTGTTGTTCGGTTTACACGATTGAAGATAACATGATATTCAGAAGAAAGCTACAAAACGTAAATACCTAAATTCATTTTCTAACATAATCAAACAAAGAAAAGTTTCATAAAGACAAAAAAAAAACAATTTTCCTGTATATAAGTGTTCTCTCCTTTAACGTTTGACATGGTTCGGCGTCGAACTTGGGCCGTGTTTTTTGTTTGGATTTTTTTGCCTTTTATTCTCTTGCACCAACAATATCGCTTTTGTTGGTTGGATTTATGTTTTGGGGAAAGGATAAGGATTTTTTTACTAGGGGAAGGGTAAATTAGGGAATGTTAGGAGGTGTATTGAGTAAATAGATTAATTTCAAAAAAGAGCAAGGGGTGTATTAAAAAAGAGGGTGTATTAATAGATTTTGGGGGTGTGAATAGCGCATCCCATTTTTATTTTGCTATAGAATAGTAAAAATAAATTATAGGAAAATGAATTGAAATTTTTTGAGATTGTGATTGGATATGTAATGATGACAGTTGATGTGATGTTTTTTAGGAAAAATTGTGATTGGATATGATTTTTTTTTTTTGTGTTTGGATGTGATGGTTATAATTTAATATTGTAAAAATATATATTGTTGATTCCAATGCCCTTATAAGATTATGATTGTGCAAGGAGGTTTGTGCTAGGGCCGACCCGTTTAACATCTCTACTTACAACAGACCAATTGAGGTTTGTGCTAATTACAAAAAAAAAAAAAATGGAGCCAAAATTTTAATTAGCAAAAGCTCTTCTCATGTTTGATTTTGTCTAAAATTTGCAAATAACATTATTAATCCAACGTGACATTGTAGCCAGGTAGGTTATCTACTAACCTACAAGAATGAAAGTTAAATAGTACCTTTACGGGACAAGTATTTTTTTTTAATTTGTCCCCACATATTTTAAAGAATGAAATTATATGGGTTAATGTAGGAGTGTCAATTTCAGAACCAACACGCAAATCCGACATGAACCTAGCACAAAATTAATGGGTTCATTTATTTTAACAAGCTGAATATCTTTGAGTTTGAGTTTGGTTCATTTATTTTAACGAGCTTCATTAACGAACTCGAACAAGCTTTTATCGAATCGAGCTTCGAACTGGATATTTTTTTAATTATCTTATTGTTAATTATACTTTTATTTTTCTTCTGTTGTTGGACTACTGTTGAAGCATATTGCTTCCGAAAATTTTTATTCCACCAAATTTGACCTTCATTGTGATTTAGTTATTTTTTTATTTGGATCTTTACCCACAATATTAATTAACTGTTAATAAGAGAGAGATGATTTTGATGGGACAACTCCAGACATGTGTGAGACAAAAAGCCTTGAAATGGCGGCAATAGTAAATTTTAAGGGACGGGAACAATGTTGTTTAAGGGAAAGAATTACAAATTTCCATATCCAAGCACACGTTCCAACAATTTTCGTCCGTCTGGAGAAATTTTTTCATTTTTCACCCGCATCCAATCGCGGCTTAACGTTTTCTTCAAGTGAGAGACGCTTTAGCCACCAACCATTATAGGGTCTAAACGAATCGGAACGAGTCGAATATCAAGATATTTTATTCGTATTCGGTTAATTTAAAGAATATTCTTTTAATACTCGAATATAAAAATTAATTCTTATTTGTATTTATATTTGATAATATATACGAATCAATTCAAATATTATTATTCAAAATTCCAACCTCAATTTTTTTTGTCTTTTCCGACAATATCTAATAAGATTGCAACAATAATTTAAATCTAAATACTTTTTGACATATGATCTGTTTAGATGATTTCCCTATTTTTCTATTTCTTTCTTTTACTTGTACGGGCTTAAATATAAATATATGATTTGTTATGTATTAATCAATTTTACATAAATATTATATATTATATAATATTATTCGAATATTTTTTAGAATACTCGAATCGAATATAATGATATTTATATTCGTATTCACATAATATATAAATCTGACTTAATATTTTTATTTGAATTCATATTCTAATTTTTCGAATTCGAATGTCATATACAAGTTTGAATACCGAATCGAATAAAAAAGATTCACTTCTTTTACACCATTAAGCCAATATCATATTTAAATTAAAAAATAACATATATATAAATAAGGTTCGGTTTTGGTTCAATCCTGTTAACCGACATCCGAAACCGAATTTTCTTAAAGAAAACTAACCGAAAACCAAATCGAAATTTATGGTTCGGTTCAGGCCGAAATTTCGGTTTCGGTTCGGTTCGATGAGTTGTCGAACTATGCACACCCCTAAGCTTGACTAAGAAAAGCACAAAAAGGTATTCAAATGGGCATTTTGTTTGATTTTCCTAAGGGGCGAGAAGAAATCGAGGATGAAAGAAGATGGTTGGAATTTGGATTTAGGCTAAATTGCAAAATCTGCCCTCTAACTTTTGTATGGTGGCAAAAGAGGACAATAATTTGTTTAAGTGCAATTTATACCATGGACAATCTTGCCTTTATGGCCAAATAACAATTTTGGTCCTTTTTCTTTCCAAAGGTGGCAAATATAGTCCTATAACTTTCGAGAATTAGCAATTTCAATCCTTTCATACTATGGCTATTTTTCAATAAATCCCAATTTCATAGATTATGAAAATTTACATTTTCTGATACCTATTTTGTTCGTGGCATTGTTACACCTACTTAGATATAGTCTCTATTCAAAGGTTTTAAGTGGATCATGTCAGGTTTCCAGCCTATAAACTCAATAGGACATACTTCTGTAAATACTTCATAATTCTAAATAAATTCGATTTCAGACTAAGGTTTTGATAAAACAGGCATAGTCCATCACGACCATATCAGGCCCAACATGCTTCCGTAAAATTAATAAATCCCTTAAAATTCATACCTTCTTTGACCGAAACAGCACCGGGTTAAGTGACTCGCAACACCACCAGTCGGAAAATTACTGTCCCCAGATCTTTTGACAAACAGCTCCTCACTGTTCAACCTCACCCTTAGGGAAGAAGATCTGCGAGTTATCCAACTCCTTCAGCAACTGTTCAGCACAGCCTTGGTTCGCTTCCTACTCCAGGCGTATAAGTAATTTTTAAACGGGATGAATTAATGGAATATTATGAAGACATGTTGAAGCAAAAAAGCCCCTTTTTATTAAGAACTTATTGAAATATTTATTACATTAATAATCTCCTTTTGGGAGGAGAATACTGGTTTAGCCTCTCATAGATGAGGCTTTCACTCGTAAATACGTAAACCTTAAAACTAAAACACTCAAAATATTACAAATTTTTCACTCAGAATTTATTGTAAGAAAACTAAGGAAAATGTTCGATGTCCTCAGCTTCCTTCAAACCTTGTTTCTTATAGATGTGAATCCGGACTTGAAATGCGGACTCCAAATCTTGTTGAAATTTATGACATCACTGCTTACGTCATATCCTGCATTATTGCCTCGCCTTGACTACCTTTCTTTTTCTTCCGCGTGACTCAGCCCATTTGGTGTTTGTCGGGAAATCTTTTAAAAATTTGGTTTGCGTGGTCCCCGGGGATAACACGTCTTGTGATCTGGGCCCTTGTCCTTTCCAGCTGCATGGTCTTGTCGGTCGGGTTTGGGTCAGAAACCTTTTCCAAACTTGGGTTCCTTTTGTTCGGGGCATGCTTGACAGATCCGGTCGATCCAACGGCCCACATGCGCCATGTTACAGAATTTTCGGTAAGTTTCTTTGCTTGCCGGAATCTTATTCTCCCAGAGAATTCTTCTCTTCGTCTCAAAAAGCTCCTCTGCGAATCCTGTTGTTGATCCAGTCATTGAATTCAGTAGGAAAGATCCATTTGCTGAATTCTGGAAAAACTAAAATGGATATTTGACTTTGTCCATTTCTGTTAGACAAACCCAAAGACCCCATGCTCGTCGTGTAGAAGCTTCATCTTGTAAATTGCTCCTACTAACACCGTACTTCTTCCGGTGAAGCTATCTTGATATATTTTAAAGCATTTCCATCAGTCTTCTTAGCTTGATGAAATGAAAAGCTTCATTAAAACCTTTCTTTTTCTTTGGTTCGAGCCGTGACCGATAAAATACGAGTTCAAAATATCTCCTCTAGCCAAATGTGGATTATTGGCCCAAGTCTCGTAAACCGCTTCCCCAATCCATTTCGGTAATTTTGAAATTTCTGGGAATCCTGGTGATACAGTATAGATTGAAGCTAGAGCTCCAAAGGTATACCATTCATGTACTTCATTTGGATGACTTCCTGGTTTCATCCAAACTCTGGGATATTTGCCCGAGATATCAACTATTGTTTTTTATGGGATACTTGTACGGGCTTAAATATAAATATATGATTTGTTATGTATTAATCAATTTTACATAAATATTATATATTATATAATATTATTCGAATATTTTTTAGAATACTCGAATCGAATATAATGATATTTATATTCGTATTCACATAATATATAAATCTGACTTAATATTTTTATTTGAATTCATATTCTAATTTTTCGAATTCGAATGTCATATACAAGTTTGAATACCGAATCGAATAAAAAAGATTCACTTCTTTTACACCATTAAGCCAATATCATATTTAAATTAAAAAATAACATATATATAAATAAGGTTCGGTTTTGGTTCAATCCTGTTAACCGACATCCGAAACCGAATTTTCTTAAAGAAAACTAACCGAAAACCAAATCAAAATTTATGGTTGGTTCAGCCAAATTTCGGTTTCGGTTGATTCGATGAGTTGTCGAACTATGCACACCCCTAAGCTTGACTAAGAAAAGCACAAAAAGGTATTCAAATGGGCATTTTGTTTGATTTTCCTAAGGGGCGAGAAGAAATCGAGGATGAAAGAAGATGGTTGGAATTTGGATTTAGGCTAAATTGCAAAATCTGCCCTCTAACTTTTGTATGGTGGCAAAAGAGGACAATAATTTGTTTAAGTGGCAATTTATACCATGGACAATCTTGCCTTTATGGCCAAATAACAATTTTGGTCCTTTTTCTTTCCAAAGGTGGCAAATATAGTCCTATAACTTTCGAGAATTAGCAATTTCAATCCTTTCATACTATGGCTATTTTTCAATAAATCCCAATTTCATAGATTATGAAAATTTACATTTTCTGATACCTATTTTGTTCGTGGCATTGTTACACCTACTTAGATCTAGTCTCTATTCAGAGGTTTTAAGTGGATCATGTCGGGTTTCCACATTTTATAAACTCAATAGGACATCTTCGTAAATACTTCATAATTCTAAATAAATTCGATTTGGACTAAGGTTTTGATAAAACAGCATAGTCCATCACGACCATATCGTGCCCAACATGCTTCCGTAAAATTAATAAATCCCTTAAAATTCATACCTTCTTTGACCAAAAAAGATAGGGTTAAGTGACTCGCAACACCACCGGAAAATTCGTCCCCAGATCTTTTGACAAACAGCTCCTCACTGTTCAACCTCACCCTTAGGGAAGAAGATCTGCGAGTTATCCAACTCCTTCAGCAACTGTTCAGCACAGCCTTGGTTCGCTTCCTACTCCAGGCGTATAAGTAATTTTTAAACGGGATGAATTAATGGAATATTATGAAGACATGTTGAAGCAAAAAAACCCCTTTTTATTAAGAACTTATTGAAATATTTATTACATTAGTAATCTCCTTTTGGGAGGAGAATACTGGTTTAGCCTCTCATAGATGAGGCTTTCACTCGTAAATACGTAAACCTTAAAACTAAAACACTCAAAATATTACAAATTTTTCACTCAGAATTTATTGTAAGAAAACTAAGGAAAATGTTCGATGTCCTCAGCTTCCTTCAAACCTTGCTTCTTATAGATGTGAATCCGGACTTGAAATGCGGACTCCAAATCTTGTTGAAATTTATGACGTCACTGCTTACGTCATATCCTGCATTATTGCCTCGCCAGCTACCTTTCTTTTTCTTCCGCGTGACTCAGCCCATTTGGTGTTTGTCGGGAAATCTTTTAAAAATTTGCTTTGCGTGGTCCCCGGGGATAACACGTCTTGTGAGCTGGGCCCTTGTCCTTTCCAGCTGCATGGTCTTGTCGGTCGGGTTTGGGTCAGAAACCTTTTCCAAACTTGGGTTCCTTTTGTTCGGGGCATGCTTGACAGATCCGGTCGATCCAACGGCCCACATGCGCCATGTTACAGAATTTTCGGTAAGTTTCTTTGCTTGCCGGAATCTTATTCTCCCAGAGAATTCTTCTCTTCGTCTCAAAAAGCTCTGCGAATCCTCGTTGTTGATCCGGTCATTGAATTCAAAGAGGAAAGATCCATTTGCTGAATCTGGAAAACTTAAATGGATATTTGACTTTGTCCATTTCTTTAGACAAACCCAAAGACCCCATGCTCGTCGTGTAGAAGCTTCATCTTCAGAAATTGCTCCTACTAACACTGGTACTTCTTCTGGTGAAGTTGTCTTGATATATTTTAAAGCATTTCCATCAGGTCTTCTTAGCTTGATGAAATGAAAAGCTTTATTAAAACCTTTCTTTCTTTGGTTCGAGCCGTGACCGATAAAATACTGATTCAAAATATCTCCTCTAGCCAAATGTGGATTATCGCCCAAGTCTCGTAAATCGCTTCCCCAATCCATTTCGGTAATTTTGAAATTTCTCGGGAATCCTGGTGATACAAAGATAGATTGAAGCTAGAGCTCCAAAGGTATACCATTCATGTACTTCATTTGGATGACTTTTCAGTTTCATCCAAACTCGGGATATTTGCCCGAGATATCAACTATTGTTTTTCCGAGTTGATACCTCTTTTTGTAACCAATTTCTCCCATTGTCTTTGATATACCCGCATTGGAGAAATCTTAATCTCGTCGTTTGGACCTTAGATTTGCCTGTCGTGGCCTAAGATCCAACTCTCCCTCTTTTACCCCAGCAGGTCTTTGGGTTGACTTGAAGACTCGGTTGTGACAGGAGCTTCAACATTCGTTCTGATTTGTAAACCTCGGGATGCATCACCGCAACACTTGTGATTATGGTACTTGAATCCATAACCTCGGGTTAGAGCCCCGCTCTCTATTCGCCCCTTTTTGCATCGTAGGAGATGCGACGACCTGGAGAGAGGCCCTTGCGGCGCTAAGAACAATTGTCCTCGAAGCGGAACCGACATGCTCGTATTTGACTAGAAACGGTTTTTACGGTCGCCTATTGAAGTCGTCCGCAACTTCGCATGAGACATAACGCCCCAAAATCTCGTTCTAGACTCTCCAAGTTCTCCCGAGATGTCTTACTCGTTTAAGGACCTCGCCGACAACGCGTCCTTCCATCTCGTGTCAAAAAAAATGCAAGAATATTTTCATGAGATTTTATAATGACAATATCGTAATCATAATATTGACATTCAACTTGCCATCTAAGTAATCTAGCCTTTTTTGGTTTTGATTCAATTTTGTTTTTCTGAAAAGCCTTGACACTTGAATTATCAATTTTTAAAGTAAACTTTTTAGCCAAGTAAAAATAGAGGCCATTTTTTAAAAGCCTTTCGATCGCAAAGAATTCTTTCTCGTTGATATGCCATCTGGTTGCTTCACTGGGTGTGAATAAACCGCTCCAATATCTACATGGCACTTCTTCATTTGGTGTGACCTTAGTAAGAACTGTTGCCCACCAATCATTACTGACATCTGTATAAAGAACCAGTTCGTCCTCGTCTTGGGGAATCGCAAGCTTTGGAAGCTTTTTACAAACTTCTTTAAGTTGCTTAATTCCTTTTTGATGTTCATCTTCCCATTTGAATACTGCATCTTTCTTAATCAATGGGCTAAACACCTTCCTGTAATATGTCAGATTGTTAATGAACATCCCAGCAAAATTAACAACTCCAAGAAAACTCTGAAGTTGTTTCTTGTCTTTCAGTGTATCTGGAAATCCATGTATCTTTTCTACAATATGATTCTGTAGAATAATTCCAGATTCATCGATCTCAATTCCAAGGAATTCAATCTGTCTTGTTGCGATTACCGCCTTCTTTTCCGAAAGCACTAATCCTTCTTTGTGACAAACATTTGAAAATATTTCCAAATGTTTGAGATGCTCCTTCATGTTCTTTGAGGCTATCAGAATGTCATCGATATACACGAACATGAAACTAAAATAATCCTTGAAGAGATTATCCATCTTCCTTTGATATATCTGGGGTGCGTTAGCCAATCCCATAGGCATCACGTTCCAAATATAGTGTCCTTGTGATGTAGAGAAAGCAGTAAATTTCTTACTTTCTTCCTCCATCTTAATCTGGTAGAATCCAGACTTGCAATTGAACTTTGAGAAGATCTTGGCACCTTTGATACAGTTAACTAGATGTTCTCTGCTCGGGATGTAGTATCCATCGAATTCCAAAATGTTATTAATCCCTTTGTAATTAATAACAAGTCTTGGCTTTCCTCTTTTGATTTCTCCATGGTTTCTGACTAAGAATCTGGGGCTGCTATATAGAGAAACTCCTAGTGAAATTAACTTAAGGTCAAGATGTTCCTTAAGTATCTTCGGCATATCCTCACGATCCTCCTGGTTCATAAGGATTGGTTTGAATCTTACGAACTCGTACTCCTTTCCAGGTTTAACCTTTAAGGATGCTTTGAGCTCATTCTTGTCCCACCATGCCAAAGGATCTTCATTGTAATTCATTTGGATCTTCTTCTTGATATCCTCGAGTGATATTTGTTCCTCTAGGGTTACGTCACTCTGCGGACTCTCCATTAGGCTCAACATTAATTATGCAATAACCCCCTGGAGTAACTCGTTCTTCTCCTTGCACTCTGAATGAATACAAGTTATAATCCCAAAGCTTCTTATCCTTTCGAGAACCAAATTGTCTATAGGATAATAAAGCTTCACCAAATTTCCTTCGATCCGCCATTTTTGGATTTCGGAGTTTGGCTTCATCACCACGCTTGCTGCGAAAACTAATAGACATTTTTCTGTAAAATGCGTCCCGCAGTCTCTGAACAATGATCTTATGTTCACATAATGTTGTGAAAATAAGTCGTCTTGTCTCATTCTCCTGTGTAAATTGCTTGAATGTTTGTAGAAAATTATTTCCTAGCAAAATATCTGCACATGTATCATGGAAATATATGGCGTCTGCACTTTGTACCATGGGGTACCGCCCGCACCTCCGATCATGATTTCTGCTTATTTAATTCCCCTGTTAAGGATAAGAATCCTTTTTGAGAAATCTCTTCCTGCAATAGCTGGTAAATCTTCTCCGATTTCTTTAGGAAAAACATCCGGCTTTACAGTACATATTCCGGCACCTGAATCAATATAGGCGGTGAAATACTCGGCATTGTATTCAGCGTATAACATTCCGATAAAAATGTATATGGAGAATGGACTAGTGGTCATCTGATTCTATATCTTTTATCAGCCACTGTGAACTCCATTCCTTCTTGTAATCTTTCCCAAGGTTTATGATCCTCGAGAAATTCAATTCCCAGTATTAATTGTTCTGGGATTTTTCCCGCAACTCCTGTGATAAGCTCAATTTCTCCTATCTTCAGGCTTCCTTGATACCTCCCAACTATTGGTTATTGGAGATAATATAGAACATCACAAAGAAAAATATTATCATTTTGAGTGATGTCGAATATTACTTCAACTTCTCGCCATCCTTCTGGACATTTCAGCTCTCCTGCTGTTTTGAAAACATCGGGGATGCGATGAACTGTACTTGGTCTCTTTTCCTCCCAACGGCTGCTACTCACCATTCTGTCCTGCTGGAAAGACATCCTTCTGGGCTCAACTCTGAGACTTCGACTTTTGTTGAAGACTGGTTGGTCTTGAATTATCATATAAATCTCCTTTATAGTTGGAGACTCAATGATTTCTGGTAGAACCACCCTGGCAAAGTCCTCAAATATTCTTGGGACTTCAATAAATTCCTTTCTCAAGAATATTTCAGAATGATGTGTATTCGAGAGAGCATAGGAAATCTTGTATGTAATCGAGTAAGGCCTGTTTTCTTCTTTCATAAAATCAACTCTTTTAAAATCTTGATGAAGGGTTAGGACTCTATTAAAATCTCGATCTCTCAAATTGTATGCAATTCTTGGATAGACATTGAATGCTAATTTTCCTGCATACAAATTTCCTGTAACCGCTCTAAGGCATGAATCCTTGAGATGTAAGATTCGCTTGTCAAAAATTACAAGATTGAGTGGCGAATCTATTCCTTCTTTAAATGTTGCCTTAATAATGACTCTTATGGCTCCGATGTGAATCAATGAGAGTGTATTTACAATTTCTCTTTTAACTCTGCTTTTGATCTCATGTATTTCTCTAATAGGGACCAACTGCATCTCGATCAGGTTACCGGTAAACTCCATCAGAATGGCAAATTCTCTGGTTGTTACCCTGTGCATAATTTGGTGTTTTCTGTTACGAAACCCTATCTTATCTAACGCCTTCTCCACAGCTCCGATTGTAAATCCATCATAGATTTGAAGCTTTGGATATTCCTTCATAATTCTCATAAGAGTCTTATGAGACACCGTAGTGTGAGAGAGGAATCCTGACATATCCCCCGACCGTCATGAAAAATTTCTTCATCACTCGATTCTGAATGGATTCACTTCCATCATCGAATAGATCTCTTCTTCATAGATGCTTTCATCCGAGGGAATATCCTCAAATTGATACACTGTATTAAATCCTGGTAGTAGATGCTTCTTCGATCTCGGGTGTAGCCTCGGTATCCGACTCTCGTCTTTGATTGTCCTGGGAAATGCATTTGAGATATGCCCCATCGCTTCCGCATGTCCAACAATTACGATCTTTGAAACTTTCATTTGCCCTGGTGTGAGCTCGCCGAAAGTTCTCCTTCCCGGCGTTCTACTGGTGCTTGCTTGATTAGAACCTGATGATGAGGCTCTACTCCTGGTTGGTGCTGGTCTTTGCCCTGATTTGTAACTTCGGGCCTTTTGTTTTGACCAAAACCTTTTAGGTCTCCATGAATACCTGCTTCTTTTGTTGTTGCTTCTTCGGCGATATGGATGGCTTTTATCCTTCTTTTTCTTGTGTCGCCTTGGTTGACTTCCCACCACTGTTGGGATATCATCATCTACGCAACATAGAGGAACTGCTTTGTTAATTCCTCGTAATCTCTTGTAATTCCAATACAGTGATGCTTGATAGCACCATTCAGATAACTTGGCCTTCAAGAAAGACATTCTTCTGGCCACGGTATCTAATTCTGCTCCATCCTTGTATTCCCTGATTAGCATTTCTCTCCAGGGACTCAGAATCTTAGCAAAGAATAGCTGTGAAGCTTCTCTGTCTCCAATCTTGGACTTCCACCTATACTCGGTGAACAACTTGATATATTCGTCAATATGACAAATATCATGTAACTCAAGGCTGTAGAGGGCTTGTTTATATCTTTTTCTTTTTTCCTCCTCTAATCCTTCAAAGTAACATGTGCCGATAAATTGGATTTTGAATAATTTTGCCATATCATCGACAATTCCTTTTAGTGATTCTCCTGATGTAACCGCGCCTTTTGTATTTGCATCGGTCATATCCCAGGCAATCTTTACAGATCCCTCAAGACTTATTTCAAGGAGTAAAATGAATGAATCATTTGTAAGATCGAGGGTTTTCGCCGCAATCCTCATAGTCAAGCCCATTCATCAATGAGAACTTCGATTTTTAAAACCTGGAATGTCCAGATTTAACATCAACCCATATGGATGTATTGGGTCAAGGTGCGATCTTCCATAAGGCGTTTGATAAACATTTGGCCTTTTAGAAGGTTGTCGAGTTCCTGCAAGAGGTTGTCGAGCTCCTGTTCTTGAAAGTAGTTCACTTCCCGTTGTGAAATCTCCGACGTGATGCACTCTCTCGTCCTGGTTTCCCGGATTTGAACCTGCACTTTCCTCAACATTGGGATTAACTGGTGGCGGTGATGGTGGAATTGGTCTCCCTTGTGGGTCACAGGTAACTAAATCTGATACATCTCCCACGTTCATCTTTAGATCCACAATCCCTAATCCTGCGAAGGATTCTGCAAGGTCATGTAGATCTTTAAGATTCATTTTTTTCCATGTCCATCACTTTTAATGTATGACGGATTTTCCTTTGATGATAGCAATGAGCTTTTCATTATCTGTTATTTTCCGTATAACTTCGGTTGGTTTTGCTTTTTGGTGTAAATAGGGTACTATCCCGAAATCAATACGTTTCTTTTCTCTAGATGAACTTGGTTTGTCCTCCAGGTTCTTGACTCGTTTCTGGATATCATGAAGGATTTCAAGAGTTTCCTTCTGATATTTCACCATCGTCTCCATCCGGTTCTAGATCCGATGAACTTGTCTTTGGTAGATGAATATGGCGGTTGCCATAATTCGCACTGCCGTCTTCGGATTTCTCTAAGATCTGCCTTTGAGATCTTAGATGTATCGGGAAGTATCTCGTTCCATTTACGGTACTCCATCGGGAATCATTATTCGATGGGAATTCTCATGAACTCGCTTATTGGCGATTCATCGATCTACATATAAGGTCCGGTTTTATCCCGTAAACTCATATGATAGGCTGCTCGCATTTCGCATTACCTCAAGGCTTCCCTATCGGCTCCTGCGCGTTCTTGTATCTCATATTGGTGATTCTAATATGCGATCTTATCCTAATGTTCTTGTGCATACATCGTCAAAATTTGACGATATGTCCTGTAAGGTGTACATCTCGGACAATTGTCCGGATCCATATTCTCGGAAATAATTTTCCTCACCAATTGTTAATTACATAAATATAATAAATATAACCAAAAAGTTCTTAATAAACCTGGGCTCTGATACTATTTTAGCAAGACACTTAGTCAAATTAGCAATATGTATGAATAAGGGTATAGTTGGTATTATGGAAATATTCAATTATCCCATTGGACCAATTTTGCAATAATTTAAAACTTATAGGACATAATTTGCTTAAGTAAAAACTTATAGGACCAATCTTGCAACACTTTATAAACTTACAGGGCATATTTTGCAAACTTAATAATTACAGTCCTAAAACGCCACTCACCTAAAGTTACAAGGCATCTTTTGCAATTAGGCCTTTGGATTTATGAGGTTTAATAAATTAGTTAGCCTGTGGAATCTTTCGATTGGTGAAACTAGTGGGCTGGGTATCGGTTTGGAGGTCTAGGGCTTCACATTATCCGGCCCATATATTTTGTTTTTAGGCAATTGTTTGTGTTGGGTTAGGTCGTCCTGGCCACATTTCTTGTCTCAATTTTACTTTTTTTTTAAATTTTTTAAAGCATATATTTAATTTATTTGTTACGGGAATATTAGGAAAAAGTCATATACATATTATGAAGTACTAGTACGGATACAGGACACGGATATAATATGATATGGGTACGGGAATACGACATATTTTGAAATTTTAAGGATACAGGTACGGTATATATACATATAAAATTATATATTTTTATATTATTGAAAATACAGATGTACTAATTACATTTAAAAAATTAATGTTTCAAGCACAAAAAATTAAAATTTCATAACTACTCAAATCTGAAATGTGATAACTCACATAGATATACAAAAAAATGCTAAAAAAATAAACATTAGAATAAATTCTATCTATTTTCATGTGTAGATGTATCCACGAAGTATCGGACAAAGTGTCGTATCGGATACATATCCGGTACGGGTACAGCATCCTCGGAGAAATGTATGTGCTTCCTAGTATACATATAATAGCCATTCTTTTGTTGGTGATATTCATATTCACTTGCATGTGAAAATTTATAATTTTTATATAACTTTAAGATATTTAACAATACTTCAGTAGACGTCAATAAAATCTAACATAAGATCAAATAAGTTCCGAAAAAAAGAAGCCAATCATATTTACCATGTCTCCTTTTCTGGCTTTTCATTGTGTTTTTAATTAAATATCCTTCATTTTCTCTTACTAGGCATGGCTTCTAATATTTTTTGGAATTGGTTTAACCGTTGAATTATTATTGTTTTATGTTTTAAGCACATCAAATTTTCTTATATCTCCTTTTTGTTGCTTAATTGATAAGGGTCTTTTTATGCACGTTTTATGTGTATATTTGAGTAGAATTCGAGTTATTTTATTGTTAGTTTTGTAAATTTTTGATTGTACATAGTTCATATTACTCCGAGGTGCTTTTATTGATGTAGATTGACCATTCGGGGCTAATTTTGGTGAATTTCGGACCATGGATTCATGTCAAAACATACCGGGAGTTTAAGGATGCAAAACGCTCGAAATTCCAAGCCAAACGCTGCGTCATTTCGGGCCTTTTTGGTCCAACACGGGCAGGGGGTGTCGGGCAACACGGCCGTGTTCACGGAGCTAAAAACTCGATTTTTCGCACAAAACAGCCTCCGACACGGCCAGGCCGTGTTCCCCAACACGGCCGTGTCAGAGACACGGCCTGGCCGTGTTGGGAAGCACGACCATGTCTCCTGGTTCCTGTGTGATAAAAAAAGACGACCCGGCCGTTACGGGCGACAGGCGTGTCCGGAGCTCTTTTTGCAACTTTTCTTTGCGGAATTTGGGGAAAACTCACCAACCAACCCATTTTGGCCACTTTTGTACACTTTTAACACCCTATTTTTTTTGAAACATGTCTCCATGTCCCCTCCTCGTCACTTGAATACAAGAATTCACCAACCAACAAGGAAAATGGGGTGATTGTTTAATAAAAGAGAGTACTATCAATGTATTGGTTGCCTATAAAAGCCAAGAGTTGAAATTGGGGAGGCATTCATTAGATACTCGGGAAATATTCATTGTATTCATTTCATTAAGTAGAATTGGGATCAAGGGGTCTTGGAGGAGAAAGCTTGGGGCAATATTGGAGAAGAAGGCTTGGAGCAACATCATCAATCAAGAAAGAAGTCAATTGAGATTTTGAGAAAGATAAGTACACCATATCTACAATACTTAAATCTTCTTTGTGTAATTTATTCTTTGGTCAAAATCATGTGTAGCTAAACTCTAGTGTTTGAATGTAATGAACTCTAGAATGGATTTGTGATTAAGGTGTGTATGTTTTTAATAAAATCTTCATATTTTGTGTGATTCACTTATATTATGCTTCATTCATTCGAATTGATATATGCGCAATATTGATTTGAAGTTTATTTTCATCCGGGAAATCGATAGATTCATGGTGAAATAGAACCTATATAAGTGAAAAGAGTTGCATGCAATCCTAGATATAGGACGGCATAAATCTTCCGGATTAGGGTCAAACCTAATATGGGAATTCACAAATCGTTATAATGTTATCTTGGGGGTTTTAACTAGAAAGAGATTTGATTAATCAACTTGAGATTAGAAGTTTTTCGCCTTGAGAAAGGGTTTAACTTAAATTGGGAATTTCTACGGTCCACAAGACATGAGATTTTATTAAAAGAGGTTGGGTTTTGCTTAAGGGATTACGGTTGTATTTTTAACTTGTCAAATCACAAAAATATTCTAGAGGGATTTACATTCAAACAAATTTCTATCTCTTGATTTCTTATTTTACAAATCTTCCTTCATTTTTACAATTTATAATTTGTTTTCCTTTTTCATCAAACAAAAACTCTGAAAATTGTTAGATTAAATAACAAAAAGACGGTAATTATTAGTACTTACAATTCCTCGTGGGAATGACATTCGGTACTCAATAATCTATACTATAAACGATAGGTGCACTTGCCTACGGTTTTAAAGGTAGCTTTTGAGCCATCAAGTTTTGGCGCCGTTGTCGGGATTGTAATATTAAGAACGCTTTATTTTTGTTAATTTAATCATTTTTTTTTATTTTTTTACCATTATCTTTATTTTTATCTATCTTTGTAAGTCTTGCTTTATACTTATCCTCTTTGTTTCGCAGTGTGTATGCCTACTCGTCGTCGAATTTGGAGCGCGACACCGCCTGGGTAGCAACACGGAGGAAAGTACTAACACGAACCACGAAGAGGATACTAACGAAAGTAAAGATTTCGTCATGGAAGATGAACAAAGAACTATGTATGACTATGCCAAACCATCCATGGATCGGCACGTCATCTAGCATCGTAAGGCCCATTGTTGCCGCCAATAATTTTGAAATCAAACCGAATGTCATTCAAATGGTGCAACAATTCGTTCAATTCGACGGACTACCAGGCGAAGATCCGAATAATCATATCGCAAATTTCCTCGAAATTTGCGATATATTCAAAATCAATGGGGTCTCGATGATGCCATCCGTTTACGCCTATTCCCATTTACTCTTCGGGGCGGGCTAAACAATGGCTAAATACTTTGCCAAAGGGAGCGATTACAACGTGGAACATCATGGCGAAAAGTTCCTTTTAAAATATTTTCCATTTGGCCAAAAGCGCACGATTGAGGAATGAAATCTCTTCATTCACTCAAGAAGATGACGAGACCTTGTACGACACTTGGGAGAGATTCAAAGAATTGTTGCGGAAATGCCCACATCATGGTCTTCCTATTTGGATGCAAGTCCAAACATTTTACAATGGGCTACTCGTCAACAAAGCAAATGATTGATGCGGCGTGGTGGGGAACTTTGAACAATAAAACACCGAGAAAGCGCCCAAGATCGATAGAGAGAATGGCCATGAATGGCTATCAATGGCAATCTGCGAGGTAAACCCGAGCAGTGGGTGTTTATAATGCGGATCGCAAGTGGTTACACTAGCTGCACATGTCGAAGCTTTGACCCAAAAGATCGACGATCTAGCGGCTCTAAACCACCACCACCGCATGTTTTATCTTGTGAAACTTGCGGAGGATTGCATAATCATCGGGACTGCCACACACAATACCAAAGTGAACAAGGCTAATTACGTTGGGAATCAAGGCATAAATTACCCAAGTAATCCTTACAAAGAACACATATAATCTTGGTGGAGACAACATCCTAATTTCGGTTGGGAAACCAAGGCCAACCACGACCTAATCCCAATCTTGATCTACACACGTCTCCGGATTTCACCAAATCAAGGTAAGCCTAACTTGGAAGATCTTATAACAAAGTTTGTGCAATCAACAGATACCCGATTCGGCGGTGGAAACATCCTTGAGAAATCAAGAGGCATCTATCCATAACTGGAAAATCAAATAGGCGATTGCGAAGATGATTTCGAAAGGCCACAAGGTAGTTTAGGGTAATACCGAGCCAAACCAAGGGGGAGCACGTAAAGGCAATCACCATCGTTTTCCATATGAGCATGATTATGCCAATGCCGCCATGCGTAAATACGTGGAGGATGACATGCCCAAAGAAAAGCTCATGAAAAAGAGATTGCAGAATACAAGCCCAAGATCCTTAAGGAGTCTAACCGAAGAAGATAGAAGGGAGGAAAAATTTGGTAAGTACTTGATTCTTTCAAACAATTACATGCCAATATTCCATTTGTTGACCCTCATTCAAAGCATGTTAGGGATCTTAATGACATCATTCCTAGTGAAAATAAGCTTAATAAATTATCAAATGTGCGATTGAATGATAAATGTCCTTCCAATGAACTACCACAAAAATTTAATGATCCAGGAAGCTTTATTATCCCTTGCACAATTGATGGTTTACTGTTGATAGGGCACTAGCCGACTTGGGAGCTAGTATCAACGTGATGTCTTATGAAACATTCAAGCATGCGAGAATTAAGTGAACTTAAACCTATTAGGATGGACATTCAATTAGCCGATAAATCGATTAAACATCCTAGAGGTATTGTTAAAGATGTGCTAGTTAAGATTGATAAATTCATATTCCCGATTGATTTTATTATTCTTGACATGCATGATGATATAAGTTCCCTTAATTCTAGGGCGTCCCTTTTTGGCTACCGCTAAATCTCTCATTAATGTGCATGATGGAAAGCTTACTTTGAGAGTAGGGGTGAACAAGTTATCTTTAAAATTCCTTTGAGAAATCCTATAAATGATACTTGTTTTCCTATAAACTTGATTGAGACAAGGATAAATGATTCTTTGCTTGATATGTCTTCTAATAAATCCTTGAAAGTATGTGATGTTCAATGTGCAAAAGTTTCCTGAGATAAATCCCATTTTGAGAATAACATGCAGAAAAATAGGACCATGAAGGTCAATTGTTCGAAAATCGATACGGGTGGCGATGTTGTTCAAAGAGATAAAAATTTTCATAAGTTCAAGGCTCCGCCCGATTAAATCTTCACATTTAGGTGAAATGGTCCAGCTATACGACGTTAAAGAAGCGCTACCCGGGAGGCAACCCGATGTTTGTGTGCAATTGTTTTCATTTTTTTTATTTTATTTTCTTTCAAAATAATCACAAGTCCTTAGAGTCATTTTCAAATCAAAAAAAAAAACTCTTTAACATCTTCTTGGTTGTCCAAATTGGGAATATTTGAGATTTCACGGTATTCGAGTTGTGTGTTGCTTGACTTTGATTAGGTATGAAGATGCAGTTGAAGGTCCCGTACCAAAACAACCCAATGATCGCCCAACAACGATTCCACTATTGTAGTAAGGTCGTATTTTTCTTTTTCCACCTCTTTTATATCATTCTAATTTTTTTGCTTTTTGAGTGTTTGGTGTGTGTTTGTCCATTTCTTTGTTTCACATTGAGGACAATGTAAAATTTAAAAGTTGGAGGTGGGTACAATAACATTTTCGGAATGCTTGTATGCTTGTTTGTGAGAAATGTGTTTCTTATTTTTTATTTTTAACAAATTGAATGTTGCTAGTCAATAACTTGGCCCAATTATACCTACATTAACTTGTTAATTTGTGTTTTAAAGGTGAAGCAATTGATTGTCTAGGATAGATTGCGTGGATGCAGGCAAAATTTTGATGAGATTTCTAACACCATAAATACTTGATGTGTTAATGCATATACGACGATACCTAGCGCTATGAACGTCTGAGAACTCGTGATTTAGTAGTGGTTAACTAGTTGTTAAACCAAGCTTGCGAATAAAAAAAAAAAAAAGAAAGCGAAAAATGAAAAAAAAAGAAAAAGAAAAAAATGGACCAATCGAGGTTATACTCCTCTATTTGTTGTTCTTAGTAACTAGGAGCATTCATGAGCCCCATGTTTGCCTTTTACGTAAAACGGCGACACAAATATGAGTATGGGAAACCCACCCTAGGAGGGTTTGAACAGAAATTCAAAATTTAAACCTAGTGGAAGCATGCTTGAAAGGTCCTAAAAAAAAAACGAAAAAAAAAGAGGAGAATGAATACTCTTGACTTCTCATTCCAATAAAGTTCAAGAAGCTTGGTTATATGACTAGTAAGCTAACTACAATGATCTATTGAATTCTTGTATTTTCATGGCGTTATTGAATTGAAGTTGTTCATAACTATCGTATTTGTGGAGTGATGATTTCAAGTCGAATAATGCTGCCGATATTACAAAAGTATTTCTTGTGATCGATCGTTTTACAAAACTATGTTTTTACTTAATGGTTAATTCGGGTTGAGAAGGCCAAGAACTTGACTACTTATGTTCAATATGTTGAAAAAAAAAATCATCTTTGTATGTTGTGATCCCTCTTTTTGATATAATGTTTTGCTTGAGGACAAGCAAAGTTCAAAGTTGGAGGTGGTTTAATAAGGGTCTTTTTTATGCACGTTTTATGTGTATATTTGAGTAGAATTCGAGTTATTTTATTGTTAGTTTTGTAAATTTTTGATTGTACATAGTTCATATTACTCCGAGGTGCTTTTATTGATGTAGATTGACCATTCGGGGCTAATTTTGGTGAATTTCGGACCATAGATTCATGTCAAAACATACCGGGGAGTTTAAGGATGCAAAAACGCTCGAAATTCCAAGCCAAACGCGTCATTTCGGGGCCTTTTTGGTCCAACACGGGCAGGGGGTGTCGGGCAACACGGCCGTATTCGCCGGGAGCTAAAAACTCGATTTTTTCGCACAAAACAGACCTCCGACACGGCCAGGCGTGTTCCCAACTGGCCGCGTGTCCAGAGACGGCCTGGCCGTGTTGGGAAGCACGCCATGTCTCCCCTGGTTCCTGTGTGATAAAACAGCACGGCCCGGCCGTCGGGGCAGGGCACGGGCGTGCGGGACCTCTTTGCAACTTTTCTTTGCGGAATTTGGGGAAAACTCACCAACCAACCCATTTTGGCCACTTTTGTACACTTTTAACACCCTACTTTGCTAAAACATGTCTCCATGTCCCCTCCTCATCACTTGAATACAAGAATTCACCAACCAACAAGGAAAATGGGGTGATTGTTTAATAAAAGAGAGTCTATCAATGTATTGGTTGCCTATAAAAGCCAAGAGTTGAAATTGGGAGAGGCATTCATTAGATACTCAGGAAATATTCATTGTATTCATTTCATTAAGTAGAATTGGGATCAAGGGGTCTTGGAGGAGAAAGTGGGGCAATATTGGAGAAGAAGGCTTGGAGCAACATCATCAATCAAGAAAAGAAGTCAATTGAGATTTTGAGAAAGATAAGTACACCATGTCTACAATACTTAAATCTTCTTGTGTAATTTATTCTTTGGTCAAAATCATGTGTAGCTAAACTCCTAGTGTTTGAATGTAATGAACTCTAGAATGGATTTGTGATTAAGGTGTGTATGTTTTTAATAAAATCTTCATATTTTGTGTGATTCACTTATATTATGCTTCGTTCATTCGAATTGATATATGCGCAATATTGATTTGAAGTTTATTTTTCATCAGGAAATCGAGAGATTCATGGTGAAATAGAACATATATAAGTGAAAAGAGTTGCATGCAATCCTAGATATGGGACGACATAAATCTTCCTCGGATTAGGGTCAAACCTAATATGGGAATTCACAAATCGTTATAATGTTGTCTTGGGGGTTTTAACTAGAAAGAGATTTCGATTAATCAACTTGAGATTAGAAGTTTTTTTCGCCTTGAGAAAGGGTTTAACTTAAATTGGGAATTTCTACGGTCCACAAGACATGAGATTTTATTAAAAGAGGTTGGGTTTTGCTTAAGGGCTTACGGTTGTATTTTTAACTTGTCAAATCACAAAAATATTCTAGAGGGATTTACATTCAAACACATTTCTATCTCTTGATTTCTTTTTTTACAAATCTTCCTTCATTTTTACAATTTATAATTTGTTTTCCTTTTTCATCAAACAAAAATTCTGAAAATTGTTAGATTAAATAACAAAAAGACGGTAATTATTAGTACTTACAATCCTCGTGGGAATGACACTCGGTACTCAATAATCTATACTATAAAACGATAGGTGCACTTGCCTACGGTTTTAAAGGTAGCTTTTGAGCCATCATTAATTCTTAAAAAGAACACTTCTAATTTGAGTAACTTGATTTCACATTATTTTCATTTGAGGCAGTCTCTTGTAGACGGTCTAACAATTAGATGATCCAGCCCTATGAAATACGGACACTTCTTTGAAGATGTCGTAATCGTACCAGATATGTATCCGATACGATACTTTGTCCGGTACTTCATGGATACATCTACACATGGAAATAGATAGAATTTATTCTAATGTTCATTTTCTCAGTTTTTTTTGGGTGTCTATGTGAGTTATCACATTTCAGATTTGAGGACTTATGAAATTTTAGTTTTTTATACTTGAAACATTATTTTTTAATTGTATTTAGTACATTTATTTTTTCAATAATATAAAAATATATAATCTTATATGCATATATATACTGTACCCGTATCATTAAAATTTCAAAAATATATCGTATTCTCGTACCTGTATCGTATCGTATCCGTGTCCCATAGGGATGGCAATGGGGCGGGTCAAAACCCGCCCCCGCATTAAACCCGCCCCGATGGGGCGGGTCTAGACCCGGACAAATGGGTCCCGGGGCGGGTCTCGGGTCCGAGGTTACAAAACCCGCCCGGGTCCGGGGCGGGTCCCGGGTCCTATAGGACCCGCCCCGCATGTTAATTTTTATTAAATTTTTAAATATATATTAAAATATTTTTGCATTATTTACTTTAAAATTTGAGTATTATATGTTTAAAAATATTAGTTGAATACTAATATAATATTATTTACTTTTAAAGTTTAATTTACTAATATAATATCTTGTAATACTCTACTTTGAATATTTATTTTAAGTATTAGTTGAGTACTATGTAGTATAATAGTATTTATTTTTTAAAATAAATCTTAATAGTAGCCAATTCTAAAAAAATAGTTATAATAAGTTGCATAATTATATTTATTTATTTTTTAACCTATTGGCATTTGATTACTTTTGAAAAATTGGCCATAAATAGAAAAATATAAATTATTATAAATTAAAAAATATATTTGGCGGGTCTAGCGGGTCTAGACCGAACGGGGTTTTTGAGGCGGGGCGGGGCGGGTCCGGTCTTACTTCTCCTTGGCGGGCGGGTCCCGGTTTGGCCAAACCCGCCCCAAACCCGCCCCGTTGCCATCCCTAGTGTCCCATATTCGTATCAATGCTTCATAGATCCAGCCTAATGGAACTACTCGACCCTTGAACCCAGCGACCCAACAACCCAACAAAATGTCTAATACTTTTTAGGGGATCCACTAATACTTTTCAGTGTGGCCACTAATATTTTTTTATTAGAAAACTAATATTTTTAAGGAAACTACTAAAAATCTTTTAGGGGAAAATCTAATATTTTTTAGGAGAACTACTAATACGTTTCACGGGGACGACTAATACTTTTGGGCAAGAAAAAACTACTACTTCTTAGGGAAACTATTAAATATTTTCAAGTGAACTATATAGTAATATTTTTCAAATGGACTACTAAAATTTTTTAGATGAAGTTCAACGCTCTCGTGATACTATATTATTGTTAGAGCTGACAAAATCAAACACGGCTCGCGGGTCGGCCCGATTTTTTCTACATAAAGTGTATGTATGGGCTGGTTTGGGCCAGAAGATTTTGAGCCTCGACCAAAATCGCCCCGACCGAATTTTTGGCAAAAGCCCGATGGGCTTGAGCCGGGTCGTGCCATTGTCAGCTCTAGTTATTGTCCAATATTACAAACCAATACTTTCAAGTAAATTATATACTAATACATTTCAGATGAACTACTAATATTTTCAGAGGGACTACTAATATTGGTCATATATAACAAAAATACAATTGCAAATATTACAAAAACATCTAGTCGGTTTTATGATCCGTCTAATGGAAGAGTTTTTTGCCTTATGGTTTTTAAGTAAATGAATCGAATTCAAAACTTTTTTCATATATAGGATCTAAATCTTAATCCACTTTCTCAAAAAGAAAAAAAATCTTTTACCACTGAAATAAAATATTTAAGGGGATTACTTTATTAACTAACCGTCAAAAGAAAAAAGATCTTGCGGTCTCAAATCAAATTTGAAATTATTTCATAAAGCTCACTAATTATTACTTACCAGAAAGAATTAATAAATTACATGTGAGCTAAATGCAGACCTAAATTTTAGGCATCCACACACATTAACAAAAAGGCCCACCAATCTAAGCCAGTTCAACTACCTTTCTTCTTCCCTTCTGTCCCCAAATAAATACCTAACGACGTCGCTTTCTTCCTTTTCTCTAACTTCTAACCCAATTTACAACTACAACGCACTTCCCGGGGTTGCTTCTGCTACACACACTTCACCTGACCCCAGCATTTTCATATCTTTTACCTTGCTTAGCTCCGAATCTAGTGTAAACTCAACTGAATCTCACAAATCATTGCGTAGCTATAGAGAAATTTTGGGGGATCTTTTTGATAGTAAATAAGTAGGATGTTTGTTGATTTGTGAGCGGAATTCTGTTTCTCTGTGTTTTTGTTTGATGGAGGTGAAGAGAGCTAGGGCGGAGAATCACAGTATGAGGTTTGAAGATGTGTCAATGGAGAGAAGTAAGAGCTTTGTTACTGCATTGCAGGTAAATTTGTTTGGTGTGATTTGTTTTTTAAAAGTTTTGTTTGGACATTTGAGGATCAGATCTAGGAAGGATTTTGTTATGCATGCGAGATGGTTTGTGTTGACTTTTAGTTTGACGCCATGTTTTTATAATATTTTGTGAGTGGAAGAGGAGGAATCGGAAAATGGCATTAGATTCTGCAACTGGCGTTAATTTTAGTGATTGAGTAGGTGTTATTTTACTGTGTTCATTATTTTTTTTCCCTTTTATTGTGTTTGAGTTTAGCCTAATTATTGTTATTTGAGTTGATTTAGTTAAAACTTGCATGGAGGCGATGTGTATCCTATTGATTTTTGTCCCCTTATTTTTTCCACATGGGATTTGTGGGTTTTACTTGGTCTCTTTCACCAATTTAGATGGTTCAGTTCAAATTTTTGTAGTTCAACTTAACCAGGTGCATGGTTACCAAAAAAAAAAAAAACTTAACCAGGTGCATTACTGGTTTAATAATGTCTGTAATGCTGTATACATATTTAGGACGTAAATATTTTTTATGCCAATTGCTGATCTTCAGTGTTTGATATTTTTTGTCGTGTTATATCGTTATAGGAACTCAAAAACCTCAGGCCACAACTGTATTCTGCGGCAGAGTACTGTGAAAAGTCTTATCTTCACAGTGAGCAAAAGCAAATGTAAGACTTCTGCCAACATATCTAAGTAATTTTGCTTGACTATGAACTACTTTGTTGCATTGATTATTACATTAGGACATGTTTAATTGGTTGTATGTTCATGTTCATTGGTTGGTCAAGAATGGAGCAATGTGCTGATTTAAAATTTTCTGATATTTAACATGAGTTGCTGTCTTTCACTGGACAGTCAAGAATGAGAGTTTCTTGAATTCCTAGGAAAGTTCTAAATATATTTATTTTTCATTGTCCATAAAAAACTAACCTATGTATTCTTCTGTTTTATATAAGGGTATTAGACAATCTTAAGGATTATGCTGTACGAGCTCTAGTCAATGCGATCGACCACCTTGGGACTGTTGCTTACAAGTTGAGTGATATTCTGGAGCAACAGACTCTGGACGTCTCATCCATGGAGCTGAAAGTTACATGTCTAAATCAGGTAACTTTGAACTCATTGACTTAGTGAAGATTCGATTGAGTTCTAACACATGATTGAAGCTGAAATATGTTTTCCGTGTTAGCGACTTTTAACATGTCAAACATATACGGAGAAAGAAGGTCTTAGGCAGCAGCAGTTATTAGCTATCATCCCACGGCATCACAAACATTATATTTTGCCAAGTAAGACCAGGGCCTGCTTTGTATAGTATTTGTCTTTAATAAGAATCAAGTCCTGTTCAGTCTCTCATTTAAATTTCTTTGGTTGACCACAAGCTAGATTCTGTGAACAAGAAGGTTCACTTTAGCCCACATATACAGACTGATCATAGGAAACCTTTACAAGCTAGAGCTCGTCTTTATCCTTCAGGTGGCTGATTTTCTCTGTATTGGATGATTGCTAATTTTATTGAGTTTCTGAATAATATATTATCTCCAGATTAACTTGTTTATTTAATGCCCTTCAATTTAGGTGCTTCAGCTGCAAAAACTCTCTCCTGGCATTTAGCGTCCGAAACCAAGTCGACCTTGAAAGGCTCTCCTCGTGGTGTTATAAGGTTTGCCTGGAAGTTTTTACTTAGTTCTGGCTAACTGAAAACTATTCCTATCTTTGCATCAAGTCGATCAAGCACAAAGGAAATCTGATATTTGCTTACCTTTTCAGCACCGAGGACTCAAAAGCGTCTGGAAAAACTTCTGAGGCATTCAACTTGTTAGGTATGCAAATATTATACTGCTACTCACTATTGTGGTGAATGTAAGAAGTAAGATTGTACTCCACCTTGTAGAAATATTCAGTTTGTAAACTATTCTTTGTCAACTAGATGTTGAAGTAAACGCTCGGATGAAATCTGCACCAGCTTCAACTGTAGCTATGCAAACACTGGGTGTCGCACGAGGGGTAATGTCAACATTCTCCAGAATTCATCAATTTACTTCCTTTTTCTATATGACTTCATCTGAGTAAGGCATATCATGAATCTTCCAGCATGTTTCTATTAGCAATTTTGTCATTTTAGGAGAATATTGAGTTTTGGTAGGAGAAAAGTTTCTTTTCAATTGGTTGGGATTCGTTTGATATGCCAGTTTTGGGTTTTTTTGTTAGAGAGAGGTTATAATTGCAGCTATCTGGAGAGTTCATCTTACAGATATCCCTACTGTAGTACTGTTACACTAACACTGACTAATGAACAAGTTTGGACTTGATTGTTTATGGAGGGTACTTGTAATTGTGATGATCGGAGATTCTGGCAAAGAGACCACAAATGTACTGGTGTAATTCTCATACTACCGGCATGTTTATAGTGCAATTCTCTGAGCTTTTTATCAATTATCATATCCACAACCTATGGCCAAGGAATGCTAGCAACAAGGAAATAATTGGCAAGCATTAGCACATGTTGGTAGAGGAGGAAATTTGTGAAGTACATAACGCAATTTAGAAGCAAAAGGTGAAAAGCTGTCGAGAGTGACTAGCTGTATCAAATAATTTTAGCATGCTACTCATAGTCAATCACACCTTCACCTCTATCTTCGCTATCTAGGTGGTGATTTCCGAATATGGAAGTGAGAGGTTTTATGAGTATTTTCGTTCTTGTGTGTTTGTTTTCAAGTTCTTTAGGAAACATTTTGCTGATATATTTCGTCAACTAGACCAGTCGATATCAGAGTTTGCATGTCCAGAGTATTCTTTGATACTATGGTACTTTTCTTTACACCAATGAGTGGTGGAGATCTGATGACCCTTTTGTGATCATACCAACTGGTTTCTTATAGTCCGAAAATGTGCGCACCTCTAGCGATAGAATAGGCTTAGCATCAGTTGACTTTTGCTTTTATAAAGGTCAATTACAAAAAGAGAGGCTTGAGGTTTAGTCTAACTACAAAAAAAGACTAGCTATTTTTTAAAACTACAAATATGCCCTCGACATTTGTTTTTACAAATTGTACCTCAAGAGGTATTTGTTTCTATTTTACAAATTGCATCTCAAGAGAGGGGTATTTGTTAAGCGAATACAAACCCTCAAGGGGGTGTTTGTAATATACCTTAAGATACTTGAACTTTCTTTGTAATTAGGTCAAACCTCAACTGTACTTTTTGTAATTATCCCTTTTTATAAAATGAGCTAACTCCTAGTAGAAAGGAAGAGGGTTAAAGAAAAACCATGCACCTCATATCTTAATTCTTCTTATGCTATTACTCGAACTGTAATATTCATGCATGTTCAAGAGCTGTGAGATCCTAAGAGGTTTCTTTTGCAGGATTCTTTGGAAGGTTCCAAACCTATGACTCCATTTAGGTCATTTGGCAATCCCACTCAGAGGGAAATTGTTCGCCCCCCTGTTCGCAGTAAGAGCGTGCTTTCGGCCTTCTTTGTCAAGCAAAAGACACTAAAACTGAAGTCGAGCGCATGAATTCTAGGACAAAACATCATCTATCTAGGTTTTTACATCATCAAATGTTTCATCAGGTTTGAGGAAACTGTCTATATTCATCTGTCGTCCCGTTTGACTATGGGCCACTTTGATCAAGCATTAATTGGCAGTTGGTTGTATGATATCATCCAATCTTTGTCTTCCGTGTATCAATAAACTAGCAGTTTTTGTATAACAGTCAGCTAGAGAAGAAGTTAAGTGTTTTCTCCGTGTTTGTCTGTGGACGGTGGCTTGTACATGTTCGTATGATCGGACACTGTTGTCTTTTCGTATGTGTGCTCGTTGTTTGTTAATATTTTGTTGTTAAGAGACAAAAAGGGAATTTTGATTAATGCTAGAGTACGAGGAGAGATTTATCCATCTATTCTTAGAAAATGTTTTTCATTTACAAACCATACCAGCAACTCTCAAGACTTCAAATTACTAGTGATTGTCTGCGCAGTTGAATTGTGAATGTGGATGTTGCTCTGTTGTAGTTGAAGCGAATCAAGCTGTTGCTTATAGACACATTATTATATTTTAAGGTCATAATAATTTTATTCTATTTAAAGGGAAGAGAATACTTAAAAACTATTTATTTATTTAACTTTGATTCTAAAATACTTCTTTCTTGTTACTTGTATTGACACCAATCAAAGAAATGTTTTTGTTGTCCTTGTGGGTCAAAGTCCAAACTTTTCTAATTCAAGTGTGCAAAATGGGTTTAATCCAAATCAATACCCTTTTTCCAATTCGTTACCTTTTTTTTTTTTTTTTTGGAAAATCTTAAAGTCATTAAGATCTTATTTAAACAAAAATAGTTATTGAAAATACTCTTTATAAATTACTATTCTTTTTAAAAAAAAAATAACTCCAAAGCTTACAGTTTTTCTCTTATTTTATCTCCTCTTATGGAAGCTGAAGAACTTTAACTAAAGAATCCCCATTCATCAATCATCCCAAAATTTATTTTGTAGGGATTGGTTCAAATGAGACCAAGCCCTTTAGGTGAGACCGTAAGGGCATATCGTGGCCATTGGATCTAAACGAATAACGGTCCAGATTTTTCCTCTTATTTTTAGTAGGCGCCGGATTATTAGGGAGCATTAAGGGTAATTTGGTATTTTCGAAATTAAGATCCTTAACAATTATTGGTAAAAAAATCTTACCATAACTCTCTCTCTTGCGATTTAAGGTATTGGTTACATTTTCAAAACACATGCCTATTCAAGTTTTTTTCTCAATCCATTTCACGTCTCTGTTCAGTTCTAAGTATACACAATAACAAAACTATATATGCAATATTCATATTTTAAATAAGCACACTATTAAAATTTAATATAATACACTTTGTTCATACTAAATATGCAAATTTGGAACACTATATATGCAGAACTAAATATGCAGTATGCAGAGTATAAATTATAAGGACCAATGCCTAATGTATTTTAATATTTTACTTGTTTTGTTCTAAGTATACACAATAACAAAACTATATATACAATAATTCTAGTCTAAATAAGCACAATATTAAAATCTTAATGTAACACACTTTGTTCATACTAAATATACAAATTTGGAACACTATATATGCAGAACATAAACATGCAGTATGCAGAGTATAAATCATAAGGAGCAATGTCCAATGTATTTCAATATTTTTCTTGTTTTGTTCTAAATATACATAATAACAAACCTATATATTCAATATTCCTATTCTAAATAAGCACACTATAAAAATTTGGGGAAAATACAAAATTAGTCCTGTATCTATAGGGGTATTGCAATATTAGTCCTGTAACTTTTGAAATTGCGATATTAGTCCTGTATGTTTTAGATTTGTGCAAGGGAAAATTAGAAAATTGGTCCTACAAGTTGGCCTGTTCAGACTTTTGGTCCTCTAAGTTGGCCTGTTTGAAAATTAGTCCTCTAAGTTATGAAATTTTAGACTTTTGGTCATCTAAGTTGGCTTTGTTTGAAAATTAGTCCTCTAAGTTATGAAATTTGAAATTTCGTCCGATTTTCGGAAATTTTTCAATCTCAGGAAATTGTCGACTATGATCTAAAAAACGGCGTCGGACGAGCACAATTCTCTTTCAAGAGTATGCAAAACATCACCTTCCACGCTGGCAACCATAAAATCTTCTTTCCAGGATTATCAATCGTCAAGAAGTCCAAATTTGTGTTCGTTTTCCACACGCAAGTATGGACTTCGGACGATTGATAATCCAGGAAGAAGATTTTATGGTTGCCAGGCGTGGAAGGTGATGTTTTGCATACTCTTGAAAGAGAATTGTGCTCGTACGACGTCATTTTAGATCCTTGTCAGCAATTTCCGATGGATTGAAAAATTTCCGGTGAAAATCGAACGAAATTTCTAAAATTTCATAACTTAGAGGACTAATTTTCAAACAGGCCAACTTAGAGGACCAAAAGTCTGAAATTTCATAACATAGAGGACTAATTTTCAAATAGGCCAACTTAGAGGACCAAAAGTCTGAACAGGCCAACTTATAGGACCAATTTTCTAATTTTCCCTTTGTGCAATTCTGAAAACAAGTAAAAATATTTTTAAAATATTTTTGGCATATTTTTGCAATTTTAGTCCTGTAAGTTTGATAAATAATTATTCTTAATATGCCAAAATATGCCAATACAGAAAACAAGTAAAAATATGCTAAAATATGAAAATACAGAAAACAAGTAAATATATGCCAAAATAATTATTTTTAATAATATGATCAAAATTACCACAACTAAAAAATAAAAGACTAAAGTTGTCAAATCTTAAAAATTACATAATTAAAATTGTTGTTTTTGCTAAGGGATAAAATTGTCACAGGACTAAAATTGCAACTTCAAAAGTTACAGGACTAATTTTGCAACACCTCTATAGATACAGGACCAATTTTGTAATTTTCCCTAAAAATTTTAATGTAATATACTTTGTTCATACTAAATATGCAAATTTGGAACACTACATATGCAGAACATAAATAT
Organism: Rehmannia glutinosa; assembly: GCA_016081115.2. NCBI lineage: Eukaryota > Viridiplantae > Streptophyta > Magnoliopsida > Lamiales > Orobanchaceae > Rehmannia > Rehmannia glutinosa. Next base: position 21,917,520 of record CM071937.1, on the reverse strand, counting down.
GCAATATGCATGGTATAAATTATGCAGTATGTTGAAGAAATAGAAAGGAGGTTGACCGCGTGATTGAAGGAACGTGATCAATAACAGACCATGCTCCTAATTTATAGGAGTATAATGAGGGCGGTTATTTTTGGTATGTTTTTCTATTCCTATTTTACCCCTACACGCAATTAATTATTGCATTTATTAGGTGTATCTTGGCCATTCAAATTTTTTTCTTCATGGTGTAGATCTGTCCTTACGGTCTCACCCACGAGAGTGGTCTCACAGAATCTCCTCCGTTATTTTGTATATATTTTAAGAAAGACACAATAATTATAATTAATCATATGAAAGGCATTTTAGTCAAGTCACAACTTTTCCTGCAAAAACAGAGGAAATAACGGGCCTGGCCCATAAAATTGAGCTACGTACTATTACTCACAGTTGTATGCAAACCTGGCCCATAAAATTGAGGCCCGACTGCCATCCGAATTCCTGGACTGAATATTACGCCTGGAGTTGCAATATTTCTGAACTGAGTAAAACCTGAACTTTCTGTGAATTTTTGTTGCACGCATCAAGATGGGAAAAGCAAAGAGAAACCCCAAATTTGCCGTCATGAAGAAAATCGTCACCCATAAAGCGATTAAACAGTAAGCTCTTCTATTTCTACCATACGTATTGTTTTTTCATGAATTCATGAATCACCTTTTTTTAATTCGGTTTTTTTTTTTTGTTGCAGTTACAAAGAGGAGGTCTTAAACCCTAACAAGAAAGATTTAACCAAGGAAAAGCTTCCCAAAAATGTGTAAGTGCTCTGTTTTTTGTTTTTTCTTGTTTCCCATTTTTATATTTAGTTTCTTGAGTATGTGACTTCATATGTTGTATATTGGGTTTCTTAGAGTTGAATTTTATGTAGACTCCTTTTTTTTTTTTTTTTTTTTTTGGTTAAATGTGCAAAACTTATGCTATGATGTGTGAAGAGATTTTGTGTTGAAGTTGATATAGGTTATCATTTTTTCTAATGCAGACCTCAAGTTTCATCTGCACTTTTCTTCAAGTACAACACTGCTTTGGGGCCGCCGTACCGAGTCTTAGTAGATACTAATTTTATTAATTTCTCCATCCAAAATAAAGTGAGTGCTCCAAACTTCTTTCTTTATTTCTTGTGTAATGCTAAATTAGTAGTAAATCACACATTTTTGGTGGAACTATTGAAAGCTGAAACAATTAAGGTTTGGTAGAGTTTCAAGAGGAAAATTTTGGTTTGAGATGTAATTTTGCCAGTTTCTTATGTGGCCCCACTCTCGATACGTATTATCATCATAGTCAACTATAACATTGTTGAAAACTGTGTGACTCTTTGATCTAGTGAGTAGTGACATGAATTCCTTGAAATAATATAGTGTTAATCACAAGCTGTATATGCCACTGTTTTTTTTTTTTTTTTTTTTTTTTTTTTGGGGAAATGGTTGCATTACTTTTCTCTTACGGACAAGGAATTTTTGGTTCTGAGTTAACTGAGTGTGTTTCTGGTTAAGGGGGAAGAAAAAAAAGCAACTCCACTAAAATCTATGTTTAATGAATTATCATTTAGGACCATCTTTAGCTTTAGTAAGTTGTTGTGGCAGTTTGTACAGTAAAGTATCTCTGGAGAGGGATATTATGCATTAGTTCGACGTGTTTTTATTTCTCTCCTATTTGATTATGCACTTGAGATGAGTAGGAGTTAAACCTTCGCAAAGAATTGATAATGTTATTTAAATTCATAGAGATTTCTATATTTTTGGGATTATTGCAACTAGGCTATTGTCATTCCCCTCATTCTTTTCATATAGCTGCCAGTCATTGAAGTGGCAGCTTTTGTCTTATATTCAGATGACCATTAAATTTTATTGTTGTTATTGATGTATTCCTGTGTAGCTTCTTTTTTTAATGTTTTAAATCATGTGCAGTTGGATTTGGAGAAAGGAATGATGGACTGCTTATATGCAAAATGTAAGTTACGGTTTCCTGTAGATAATTTCAAGTACTCCTCTTTGCAGCATTGTTTTTTGTTGATTTTTTGTCCAACTAATCTTTACAAATGGTCTATTATGAGAAAATTGGGTACTGCTTAGGCCTTAGATCATCTCCCCATCATCATAATTATTCTAAATCATTTTTGCCAACACATCCATCAGAGAATTTCTCTCTCATAGAAGAGTCACACACCTTAATCAAATATTTAATACGCTCAGGGTTGATATAGAACTGGACTTATAGTTTGGTGGTTTTAATAATTTTGATTATAAGTTTTTTATAGATTTATAGTGCATCATGCATTCATGCTGCAATCCTCTTATAGGCTACTGATAGAGAATTCATTTTGCTGGTCTAGAAGCACACTATGCTGCTTGTTATTTTTCTGTTTTGCTTGTTATCAAGACTATTAAGTTTACTTATCATTTGTTCCTTTATAGGCACTCCTTGTATCACGGACTGTGTTATGGCCGAGCTTGAGAAGTTGGGTCAGAAATATCGAGTTGCTCTCAGGCATGTTGTTCTCTATTCTTTACCTCATTTAAGTTTCTTTATCTCAGGTATGCCTTGTGTCATCAGTTTCTCAGAAAGGTTGCGTTATAAACAAATTTCTCATATATTATAAAGGATGAGAGTACTTAAAAGCTTGCTAGGGTATACAGATAGTTTCTGTTGTACCTTTTTATGTTGTACTCAATTCTAGTGGTTATCAATACTGGAAACAATTATTTCTATGAGATTGCCATGCCAGTTTTCAATAACCTGTGTTGGAAAACCATTTCGTTTGCCCTAAATTTGTTTCATGGTAGGGATGGCAATGGGGCGGGTAATTAAATACCCAGGCCCGCCCCGTGCTCTTAATCCTGTGCCCCGCCCTGGCCCGTCCCCCGCCACGGGTCCAGAACAATTGGCCCGTGCCCGTCCTGTGCGGGGCGGGTCCGCCCCGCCCCGCCCTGTTTTGATTTTTTTTTTTTTAAGCTTGAAATTGAAATTACTTCTGCCGATCCAACAACACACCAACACTTGATATTTACAGTTATCAAATAATTCAAAATAGAAATTACCTCACTGTTTTTCAATGAATAAATCAGTCTACAGATTTGTTAACTTGTTTGTTGGTGATTAATAATAAAATATATTATTTTGCAAAAGAATAACAAGATTTGCAGACAACCAAATCTTAGAAAGCTTATGTGAATGATATTTTAGGATTCACAACTCATGATTAAAACCCTCACCCACCAAACGTATGTTGCCTTTTGTTTTTCAAAAAGCCAATTCTTCCTGGAGAGTTGAAAGAGAAAAAGAAGAAGAACCATTTTTTGCCGAGTGGAATAGGCTGAAATTGTGGTGGCGGACTGGCGGTGGTGGAGTTGGACCGGCCTAGTTGCAGATTCAGATTGTTGATGTTCTAAAGTGGGGAAACTGCTGGGAGGGAGATGATATGAGTCTTGGAAATTATTAGGGCTGCACTTTAATATGAATGTATTTTATATATAAAATATCCTATAATATTATTATTATATATAAGGGGCGGGGCAATCACACTATCCAGACCCGACCTGCCCCGTGCATGGGTCGGGTCTGACCCGCCCCAAATGCTACGGGTCGGGTCAGGCCAGGTCGGGTCAGGTCCATATTGCCATCTCTGTTTCATGGTAGTGCAATGTGAATTCTTTTATGCTGGAATCTCATTTGTTTTGTAGTAAATCTATATTTCGTAGTCTAACAATGATTCACCGCCATTGGTCTTATTCTGTTTCCTTTTTAACTTTGTCTATCAACAGAATTGCCAAGGATCCTCGATTTGAAAGGCTCCCCTGTACTCACAAGGGCACCTACGCTGATGATTGTCTTGTTGATCGGGTAACACAGGTAAAACTGAAATAACAATCAGCTGAATTTTGATTTTTCGAAACCATAACACTGAGAAACAATTTCCATCCTATTACTGCTTTTGTTCTCAACAAGGCACTGAATGGTTGAAATTTCACATTTCGACATTTCTAGAAAGTCTTTCGGAGTATCATATATGCTTGTTGTCACTTTGTCATTTATTTAATCAAAAAACTAATGTCTGCTTCCATGATGACCAATAAAACAGCACAAGTGCTACATTGTTGCAACGTGTGATCGAGATTTGAAGCGGAGAATTAGGAAGGTACGATGAATTAGAGAGTACATGAGTCAAATTACTAGCTTATCCTATTGTAAAAAAAATTCCATGTCGTGAAATTTGACTGTGATTGGGGGTTGAATCGATTTTCAGATCCCTGGTGTACCAATCATGTATATTACCCAGCACAGATATTCCATCGAACGGCTTCCTGAGGCCACGATTGGCGGAGGTAGGATTAAACATATCTATATTGTAACTCTTAATTAATTTTCATTCATCCTCTAAAATTTCTTCTCAATTTCAATGCGTTCACTTTCCATCTCTTATTAAATTATCTTATTGTTTGCATTTTTGTGCAGCTCCAAGAATCTGATACTACGAGGTAATTTAAGGAGGAGAAATTCTTCCCACAGAAGTATTTGGAACGGCTTATGTGCTTGTAGCATTATATGCTTTTGGGTTGAACATGTTCTGTTTTGTGAAATATTAGCTTACAGAGGAGGGAGGTTATGTACTATGAAAGCGAAAAATATATATTTTTTGAAGAGGATATGTTTCAATTAATTTCCGAAATGGCACGAATTCTTGTCTTTCTGATACAATTGAAATTTGCGATTTTCTGGGGATTAAACTTTCATTGCCAGCTCCATTGTCATCACACATGTACTAGTCCCATACACCTGTAGTTTCTTACCTGAAGTTTAGTCTGCTTGCAATTTCAAAAAAATCCAACTATCTTTCAAAATTAAATTAACCCTTTGATATTTGTTTCTATTTTGCAAACTACACCCTCACTACTAGTATTTGTAATTTTGAAAGATAATTGGGACTTTTTTGTGATTAGGCATAACCTCAAGGATAGGTTTTGTAATTATCCATAATGTTTGTCTATAATATCATTTTCCAACATGACACAGGTTATTAATTGGTTTCAGAAACCCAATGAAATCCAAAATGGTCCTTTTAAAGTGTAGGATTCTTGTTCTAATCAAACCATATATCCGATGCATGTAACTAGAAACCAATGCCAAAACATCAAAACAACTTAAGAGGATAGAGTTTGTTTTTTTTAATGTTGCAATAAAATACATTACCAGATCTCCCAGACAGCAGAGTTCACAAGATAGAAAAAGTTCATCTACAAGCTACATTTATACAAGTTCAAAAGAATGAAGAAATAAAGAGGGTAAAAAATTGGTATACACTTCAAAGAACCTTATACAGATCAGAAAAAGGATGCAAAAACTAAATACATCTCAGATACATCTTACAGTCCTAAGCACCCAAGTAAAAATCGAAAAAATCGTACAAAAGAATTAGGTAATTAGTATAACTGGAACCTCAATGATTAGTACTACCTCAAAAGCTTGAATTCAAGAACCGTAGAATTAGACTCCTCTACCGGAGGAGGCTTCACATACTTTCCGAGGGCTCTTTGATGAGTTCGGTTTCTTATCCGTTGAATTTTATCTTTACTCTGTTGTCTTTTCTTTTCTTTCTCTTTGTTTCTCAAATTCCTCTCCTTTTCATATATCCCTTGCCAGAATATTTCGCCCGTTGACGGCCATAGCCACCGTCTTTTGGGGCGGTCGGAGTCGAATTCTTCAGCTAAATCCTCGTCCATTGTCTTAAGAGTGCTGAATTGGAAAAACTTAATCCACATTTGACCTCTTCTGTTTTTGAGGTTGTGTTGTTCTTGCATGAAACCTGTCTCTGGATCGACATACACTATTCTTCTTGCACTATGGTACGCCCAAACGTTTACGAGTAACTCGAGTAGACGCGAGTAGCAATGCTTGTCCTGTCGATCATGCATGTTTATATGTTTCAGAAGAAACAAATACTAAATAGAGTTGATTGTACTAAACCCTCTAAACTATGCGAGTTTTTGCACTTTGCCCCCTTAACTTTTTTTTTTGTGACATTTTACCCCGTCAACTTAATATTTTCTGTATACTTTACCACCTCCAGAAGGGGTATGGTGCGAGGAAAACGTATACAGAAAAACGTTTAGGAGGCAAAGTGAAAAAAATTGCATACTTCAGAAAACAAAGTGTAATTTACCCTACTAAATATACTATAAGAATATAAAGAGAAAAGGAAACAAGGGTTTCGTGGATTTTCTGTATGCTAAATACTATACATCAATCACATAAAAATGTTTAGCCAAATCCGGCATATGGGTTTCATGGATTTTTTTAAATAGAAAATCTTCCGGCATGGCGGAAGATGAATCCCTCTTGCTCCGATGTTTCAACGTTACTTGATACTTTCAAAAGAAAGTGGTTTCGGTACTTAAAACTCAATTTGTCAAAAAGTGAAATTTATCAGCTTCATGCGAATTCAAGCATTTAATAATAGGGTAAATAAAGAAACTACCCATGAGGTTTAGCCTAATTATAAAAATAATCCAATTATCGTTCAAAATTACAGATATCCTCTTGAGGTTTGCATTTATTTAAAAAGTAGAAACAAATATCAAGAGGTATTTCTAATGTTGAAATGTAATTGGGTTGTGTTGTAATTAGACAGAACCTCAACGGTATTCTTGTAATTAACCCTTAATCGTAACATGATTCAACTCTTTCTAAATGGATGGGGTTACGACAACCTTGTAACAGTGCGGTCTCAACTTTATGACAAGTCAACATTGCAAGTTCGAAAGGCGAAACCCGGCATTGGAATATGAAATCGTACTACAGGTAAAAATTGAACCTGCTATACAGAGGAACAGTACCTTGGATACACTGAGATAACATCGCCCATTTTTCTGGTGATCGTCATAGAATTGCGCATCAAGTGCGTCCACAAACATTCTGAAGATGAAAAAGATCACTTACTTAACATCATATTTATAGAAAACGTTTGGTGGGCATAAAGGGTGAAATAGGCATTGCATCAGTAAAAAGATTTAGAAGTTTAAACCTTGAAAACATAACAAACTCCATAAAAGACTTAGTCGGTAAAACCCAGGAATGCATGACAGACCAAGTGCCTTCGTTCGAAGGCATTGTGGGAAGAGAACTCAAGTTATGCTTTATGCCATACATCTGCTTCAGAGTCTCAGCGAATACAAACCTAAAATCCGCACAAGATAAAAAAAAATAAACAAACCAGGTCAAAACCCTTCCAGGGTGGCTGACAAAATTTCATAACCTTTCGGAATGTTAGCATAAAGTGAACAATTTGTTAACATTATAATACGACTAGCATTATTTTTAAGGGATAATTACAAAACCCCCTAGGGTTTGGGCTAGTTACGAAAAAACCCTGAAATATTTTAAAATACAAAATACCCCCTCAATTTGATTGTGTCTTAAAATTAAGGGGGTAAATGTAATATTTCTATAAATGTGTGGGAGATTTTTGAAATGTTTTTTTGCTTATGAAGTGGGAAAATGTAAGACGGAATCAAATCTCAAGGGGTTATTTACAATTTTCAAAAACCTCTGGTTTTTTCTTTTTGTAATTAGACCGAACCTCAGGGGGCTTTGTAATTATCCCTATTTTTAACTTGATACTCAAGCTGGATTGACAAGTAGGGGCTACCAAAGACCTTATAAGTCAATCACATTAATTTTGATTCCCACTGTGTGGGATAAAATGCAATGGAAAGGATAAAATTGGCATGAGACACTTACTGGCAATTCCCAGCATTTATAGCATCACAAAATGACCAGAAATCCTGTTTCAATGGGTTTCTCGGGTCCATGTCCAGACGGGCCCAGAAGTACAAAGTGTCCCCATGCCTTCGTGCTTCGATAGCATCCGACAATGATCTTTCAGCAGTTTTAGACAAAGATTTCTGTTAAATTAATTGTGTTAGACATGAAACAGTATCTCTTAAGGAAAAATCATTTACAACACTAGTATTGTATCCGACTGCAATTTCCAAATTATCACAGATCATACCAAGTTAAGATAGAATGATCGGAAGTCTCATTAGGTTTTCAGAATTCTTTTCTTTTTTAATAGGCTGATTGAATTTATTTTTGTTTCCGTGCAAATTGCAATTTCAATCATGTAGCTATAGAGGGTTTGCAATAATAGTCGTGTAAAAATCACAATTTGCACAAAAAGTACTGCAAATTTAAAAATTGCCGGAAAACTCCATGTGTCCGGGTTTCTAGCTAAACCTACTGATGTGAAAACTAATTTCACTTATACAAAGATCCTCAAAGTGAGTTGGCATGTTGATGGGACAAAAACTCAGGAAAAAATAACTCATCTGGAGGATGTACGCATTATCGGTTTCCACATCAGCAGGATTGGCTAAAAATGTGGACATATGGGTTTTTCGGCAAACTTTTAAATTTCTAGAGACCAAAGGACTGGCATCAAGAGCTTTTTTTAAAACTTACAGGACTTTTTTGCAAATCGTGATTTCTGCAAGACTATTATTGCAAACACTCTATAGCTACAACAGTAAAGTTAAAGTTTGCCCGTTTGTTTCCTATAGGGTCATTAATAACATGCAGACACTTTAAACCGGTTAAGAATATTACAAACATCCATACAAGTTATTATCAACAACTCAATTGCATAGTCGATATGAATATGCATGCACATTTGTTCAGTTTTTCATTTCTTTCTCTCTCTTTTTTTAACATCTCCAAACATGATGTTATTTCATTTGCTTGACAGTTAATAAATACCAAACTATGTATTCACACTGGTAATTTAGACAAGCAAAAATTAGTAACGGAATGAAAACTAGTAATAGTATATGATTAGATAGATGGAGAGAAAAGTAGTCCGAAATAACAGATTTCATACCATCCTTGCTGTAGCTCTCCAAGATTGAAATCCTACCCAAGCATTTTTATGTACGCGGTCGATCCGATTAGCAATGGCAAAAAAGGCTCCATATTCTCCTAAGACATCGCGATAGTAAACATTATTCAATAGCGGGAGACGAGAAGGCGCATCAATATCATCAGCTCCAGGTCTTCGACCTTTTGTAGACTACAAAAAACCCAATTTACACATTGCATAAGATTGACAGCCAAAAATATTAAACTCGCAGCAAACATGAAGAATTCTCAATGTACTTACAAACAAAACTATACACCTTCAAGATTGTTCTAGCCAGATTCCACGAAATGACATTTATATAATTACCGCCATTACTCCGGAATTGATCGGAGCAATTATGATGGCTTCCAAATTTAAGATCTACAGTTCAACTTTGCTCATCATATTTTAAATGGATAATTACAAATATTACTCTTAAGGTTTAGCCTAATTACAAAAAAGCCAATTATCTTTCAAATTTGCAGATACCCCATTGACATATGTTTCTATTTTACAAATTGCACCTATTAAAAGGGGTATTTGTAAAACAAACAAAAAGCCTAAGGGAGTATTTGTAATTTTAAAAGATAACTGGGTTTTCTTGTAATTAGGCGAAACCTAAGGGTTCATTTTTGTAATTATCCCTAGTTTAAAAGAATCAGCAACATAAAACTCCGGGTGCTGGTATTGACATGCCAAATTGCTAAAGGCACAGAAAGTGCTAATTGGCTGACCAAGTTAAATACATGATAATAAGAAGTGGAGCAAAGATTATGATAAAATGAGAAGAAAATACGTTTAGAGAGAGACAATGAAAGTCAACAAGAAGAAACTGTCACAGGGAATAAAAGGTCCCACATGGTTAATCTACGCATATAGACATTTGACCATTTGTCAATGTAATGTAACACGAAAGAGTCAGTAAGAAATGCAAAAACATAAGAAATTATCATGAATGCCATAAATTAGCGTGAAACAAACTTGCAAAAATTGCACATATGAGCACATTAGGGAGAGTACTTACCAGCCCAAGCCCTCTATATAGTGACGTATGGTGCAAAAAAGGCCACGTTCTATTCCAAAGTAAGGTTCATATATACACAATGGTTGGCCCGACCTTTCAAGTTCTCCTTCATCTCTTTCGTGCAATGACCGATCAGCTCTTCTAGCATTTCGATATACCTCATCCCATGTTCCCCGAGGTTGATCAGTTCTATCCTTCAACTGCATTAGTTTCCGAATAAAATGAAACATTGCCAACAAACCACATAGGAGCTTGAGTTCCATATAATTTTTTGCTTAATCTTATGGGATAATTACAAAAACTACCCCTCAGGTATATCCTATTACGAAAAAACTCCAACCGTCTTTCAAAATTACAGATACTCTTTCAAAGAATACACCCCCTCTTGAAAATGCAATTTGTAAAAGAGAAAAATATCAAGGGTTTTTTTTGTAATTTTAAAAGATAACCGGATTATTTTGTAATTTTAAAAGATATCTGGGTTTTCTTTTGTAATTAGACTAAACCTCAGAAGCAGTTTTTGTAATTAACCCTAATCTTATAAATGGAAACAAAAACCAAGTTTACTTTACCTCTTCATCTTCTCTTCTTTTTCTCATGTAATTCATATCTATATACTTTTGCTCATCCCAAATGGCATACAAAAATGTTTCATTTGGTGCAATCAAAGCCATAGAATTCTCTCCATTGGTATGATTAAATTGCTTCTCAACTTCATCTAAAAATCTCGTCGTGGTTTCGTCTGGAGAATGGCTATCTGCGATAGCTTCGAAAAGTTGCCATTTCCATTCAGCTTTCAGTTTTGTAGGAATGTTTTTGGCAGCCTTGGGAACAGCAACCTCGGACGGGAGTGTGAGAATGTTTTCCAGCAGCAACGCATATCCTTCCACGCTTTCTGAAACCATTAAGTTTTTAGCCGTACGTCTTCCGATCGATGCAACATTGCGTGCTACAAGTGAGAGTTTTCCATTAGAGACCATTTGAAACATGACCTTTGTCAGAACCCTCGTATCCTCCTTCGGAAAAAGATAGCCATTCACCTTGTCACTAACCTAAGATTGTCACCAATCGAGCGAGTAGGTTAGCTTAGAATGACAAAGTCCATAATATTCAATCAAGCTTTCCACAAAATTGGACAAATCAAAGGCCAGATAAAGTAAAGAACGGTATATTTTAATGTTCCGTTGACCAAGCTCTAATCTGCATGAGATTATTTGTAGGGCGAGTTTGTAATACCTTAAGGGGGTATTTGTAGTTCTCAAAAATAATTATAGCTTTTTATAATCAAGCCAAATCTCAGGGTTGGTTTTCGTAATTTACCTTAAAAATTTAGTTTGTTTAAATGTTAGATGCAATTTCAGGTTCTCAGCTAATAGAAACTGTTTTCAACTATCAATGAGCAGCTAAAGCAGCTAACTTGGGCACTGCATATAAGAGAAATACATGAATAACACATGCTACAGATACCTACATATTTCCGTATTGTTGGTAGATCTGGGGCTATTATGGGTTTCTCCAAACACATGGCTTTCAGCAAAATGTCTGGAAAAGAATGCTCTTCAAGGAAGGATCCATATATCACAATATCCACAGTACTTATCACATTGTCCATGTTTTCATTAACAGCAACATGATTCACCATCTCCTTTGGATATCCCAATTTTAGAGCAATAGTCTGCGTCAACAAATTTGATGCATTAGCATTCAAGGAACAAAAAGGCACACTCTCTTTAAATGCCTTGAAAATAATTGCTTTAAGAAAAGGGTCAGATTAAAAAAAACTGTCCCTAATATTTAGCCTAATTACGAAAAAATCCAGTTTCTTCCAAATTACAAATACCCCTTTGAGTTTGAGGTCTGTGTTTGTTTTACAGATACCCTCCTCAATAGGTGTGCAATTTGTAAAATAGAAACAAATGTCGGTATTTATAATTTTAAAAGATAATTGGGTATTTTTGTAATTAGATAAACCTTAAGGGTAATTTATGTAATTTCCCCTTAAAAAGTGAACTATTGTAAACATGGACTGCAGGAGCAATAATGAAGCACATCATGCCTTAAACACTGTCTGTGGATATTTATACAAGATATCATGCAGCTATTCGAGAGGGCAATAATAAACTGCTCTCACCTCCACAATTTTGCTGTAGTTACTCGTTGAATCGCCAGCTGAGATGATGATTTTAAGACGAGAACTTGAATCATGGAAGTCCGTAAGAAGCGGATATAGAGCCTGTAAGACAAAGGCATGTTCCAGCCACAGACCTCCATATGATAGCTGACTTCCCACAACTGCAACAACAAAGTCATCTGGTCCATATGCCATTTCCAGCCGTAGATTATTTTTCACTGAAACCAATTGCTTATCAGCTTTCCAAGCTTCTTCAGGAGAGCCCGGGATGACAAAATAGTTTCCAGGATCACACACCGAATAAGCCATCTGGAGGATAATTAATATCAATAAGGATAGCTGTCCTAACATTTTCATAGAATATGACGTCTAAATAATTTAAGGGTTAATTATAAAGACTACCCTTGAGATCCATTCTAATTACAACAAAAAAAAAACAGCTATCATTCAAAATTACAAACCCCCCTCGATATTTGTTTGTTTATATTTTACAAATTGCACCCTCAATAAGGGGGTATTTGTTAAGCAAATACAAATCTCAATGGAGTGTGTGTACTAATTTAAAGGGATATTTGTAATTTTTGAAATATACCCCTTTTTTTTTTTTAATTAAGGTAAACATCAAGGGTAGTTTTTGTAATTTAACCCTAATATTAAATGAAAATCAAAATTTGTTTATATGCAGCATCCCAATGAATTATTTTAGGTGATGCTTTTTAGATAACGTACATCCTTATGAGGTGAATCATGCATATCAAAAGCAAGAGAATATATGAAACTAGAGTGAAAGCAGGACAAATTGAGGTTATGCCATAAAATAAGTTTTGCAGGCAGTTCATAATTACCTAAACGGAACAAAAGATACTCAAAGCTCCTAAATCAGTAACGAGTGAAAAAAACAATGGTTACCGGCAGAATATAGTTTGGGAAGACAACAACAGTGGCTCGCGAGAAGAATTTTCTCCAGGTATCAACCAGCTCATTCTGGCCACTAGAAACATATTGTCTCAATCGAGCAGCAAGTGTTTGTTCATGGATGGTCCATACAAGAGGGACATTCTTAAAAGGTTCCTGCATAAAACTGTAACAAGTAAAACCTTTTATTCCATTGGCAAAGGATATCATCAACAACAAAAGGCAAACCTTCATAAATAAGTAAATAAGAAAAGGAAATAAACTATCATTGACCAGTCAAAGTCTCATAATCTTAGCATATTTACCTATCCGTACACAATGCCAAGTATAAAGCGGAAAAAATGGGGGTGGGGGGGAGTGGGGGATTCTTGCTTGTGGGTATGTGGAGAGATGGATTATAGGCTTATTAACAAAGAGATCAGCCAATGCATCTTATGTTTCATACCTAAATAAAGACAGTATTGTACATGGCCAAAATGTGCAGTGACACAACCAAGAGTACATGTAATAAAAGGCTAGATAGCCAGCTTTAAAACAAACAATTCTTGTATTGTATTAGCCGCTAGATTAAAATTACGGGTAAAAATTTAAAAAAAAAAATAGAAAAAAAAAACTACATTGACCCTATGAGGAGTTAAGGAAAAGGAAATTCATATATACTACTACTTTACATAAAGCTATTGGATTGAATCAAAATGTAAGTATAGAAAACTAAGGTCAAGTATGATTATGTTTACATTGTCTATTTCCAGTTTCTAGTGTTGAAAAATGAATTTTGATAACTTGTTAGTTTTTGTGCGAAAAATGGAAATATGTTTGGATTAGTGAATTAGAATGAGTTTTATGTAGATTTGGGAATGAGATTATGTTTCGTAGTTTTGGAGTAGTATTTTATGTATATAATAATTTGAAAAATGGATAGTGGTGGGTTCCACTTATAAAATAAATATTGAATATATAATATTATATTTGTAAGAATGTAAGTGGTGAGTCCCATTAGATAGATATAATTTAAAAAATAGTAATATTTTAAGTAGATGGAGTTGATAGTAGTGGATCCCACTTATAATTGGGATGAAAAGATGATAATAGTGATTGATAAGTGATGTAAGGTAGTATATAAGGTTGAGAATGAAATTATAGGTTTGAGATGTTATTTTATGTGAAAAATGGAAAGTGAAAATGATGATTTCCACTGAAAAATTTATAAACAAACATGATTCCATTTTTATGAGAGCAACGTTTTGCAATCCACGAAGATAAAAGAAGGAACAAGTTACTAGCTCCACAATATTTGATGGATTACATAATGAAAAGATGTTGCTTACCAAGACAAGAAACCTGCAGCTTCAAGGGAATTCACAAGTACGCCATCATAGCTGAAAAGCAGAGGCCATAAAAATTAGAATGTATAAAATCAAATTTTACCTTCTTCCCCAGGCCACAATTTTACTTTTCTCTCTGAGTAACCATTGTAGCTTATCTTACTTGAATAAATTAACAGGTCATTCTGAAGGAAAGCTCTATCAAATATACAGTAATAGGCACCAACTTACAGTGCAAAAGATATGTAGAGATCGTAATTTATTCCCCAGACAGAATACTTAAGAGTGGAATTGCTTATTAAACAATATTAAGTACGCAGATAAATCCACCAAACCACAAAAAAACACAAAAACAAATTGCAAACTTAGTATTTTGTGAAGAGTAAACGAAATTGGAATTTAGTGACAGTAATTATGTGCTCCCCCCGCATAAAATAAGAATAAACATAAAAATATTTTCTCATATTTAAGTTTAATTCGAATAGGAGCGAAAGATTATTGTAGAGAAAATCAGAAACGGTTGGCCATATCAAGATCATGCAATAACCATATTGCGAAAATCTAAACAATAATAATAATAACACAAAATTTATACATATGTATATCGAGGGTGAATGCATACTTTAGCCAATCTACACTGCACTTCATGTTCTCATCTGCCGTGTTGACACTGAGAGGAACTCCTATCTCTCTCCAGATAGCATGTGCTGGACCATTTTCCAGTGAGAACACCTGCAAATACACCAAGGTTAAATTATGTCAGCTTCAGCTCATGCACACACTCAAGTTGGAGGAGAAAAAATAGAGATCAGCATAAGTTAAAATTTTAGTTCCTTCATATTTTAAACATTCTCTCCCTCGGTAACTCATATTACTACCCATCTCAAATTTTATTTGTTACATGTGTGCTCCATCATACGAATTTCCATCCGAATTCTTCGTACTTCATGTTTCTCAAACATAACAGACGTGAAAGATTTTGCTTTCAAAACACACCTAATTTGATCCTAAGGGTGCGCTTTCTTACTCACCAGGTCTCAGGGTCAATTAAGAGAGAGCACCATTAAAGATGAGTAGCATGCTTATTCATATCTAATACGTCTACTAAATGTCAAGCACAAGCAAAATCAGCCCAAAACAGCTAGCGGGTAATACATCAGCCTTTATGGTAACTAGAGAATTTAAAGGTAAAGCTTTAGTAAGTTTAATGCACTAATGGAAATTCACCAGATTTCAAATAAGTGACATTGACAAATTTTCAGAAGTGCTACTCTGATTAACTTATCCTATAAAAATATTTAGAGTAAAATTTGCTATGAAGTTAGGTTTCTACACCGATTAGAGACTGCAATTCACTTATAGTACCATATATCATTTGCTATGAGTTAGCATATTAGGGTGGGGGGGGAGCAGTACAGAGCTTTCCGAAAATTCAGTCAGCAGCTCAGATTAAAACGGGTCTAACTTAGATGAAACTGAATACAATTCTACACAATGCCTCCAGAGTTATATGGTCTCTCGTACCCATCTCAGCTCACAAAAATCGCCTTGACTCACCACTAGATCTCTCAGTAAATTTTGCAGTGATACACAAAAAAATTCTCACAGCAAATTTCCTCAAGCCCACCCAGAAGTCATAAGTATTGAGCAAGATAAAATTAGCAAAAAGGTCTGAAGTAATAAAAAGTGCATGATCTTTGATAAGTTCATTGTGTGTTACTCTGCACTTATACGAGAGGCATACAATGAAAGTTATCTACATTACATCTTAACCATAATATATTTGAGCTTTGTTTTCCTAATGATAAACAATGAACGAAATGAAATAACTGGTTACTTCAAAAACTGAGAAGAAAAGATATGCAAAGAAAGGGGCATAATCACATTGACATGAGAGACAATTATCTAAACCTCCACGGAGACCACAAGAAATAGGAGATGCAATTAATTGATTGGTTAATAACCTCAATTTCATATCCAATCTCCAGCAAAGTAGTAGCAACAGTCACCATTAATATCTGATGTTGATCAACCCACAGATCTGCGAAAACCTACAAACACATGTCAAAATACCCTCTCTTAACAACAATTCTCCAATGTCTAAGCTACACAAAAACTCAGAAAACACACACACAAACACAATTTATGCTAAACCACACCAAACCCCAAATAAAAAATAAAACCCACAAACTAATTTTTGTTTCTTGATGGAGTTAACAAACTCAACAAATCAACACCAAACTAATTGAAAAAAAAAAAAAAAAAATCTTCACAATGCTTACCAGGGCAACCCTTGGTTTTCTGTACCCAAATCTCACAGCAACACTTTCATTCACCACATTAGCCTCCTTATGAAACTTATCCATGATTTTCAATGGCTCAAACTTTATATCATCACCAAAATCGAACTGTTTCAAGAATGACAAGTCCCCAAAATTCTCTTCACCATAATAATCATGGGGTTTATCAGATTTACTTCCATCCTCCGTCACAGAGCCCGGTAAGAAGAAAATCTGGAAGAGAAAAACAAAGAAGAAAAAAACAGCCACTGCACAAATCAACTGTAGATAGTCAATCTTCTTGCAAAGCACCAATCTCGCAAATCTTGATCTGTTCCTGCTATTATTACTGTTAAAACTATTACTATTATTCCTAACAGATGAAGAACGCAGCAAATGGTGATCCCTCTTCAATGGCAGCCCATTTTCAAGTGAACCCATTTACACTCCCATAAAGAAAAACACTAAAAATTCAACCTTTTTAGCTCTACATGAGCGTACATCTGTATATGTGTTCAACAACTGTAGATGTACGCATATTCTACCCAAAAATATGGACAAAAATAAAAAAGACAGCTCTTTGGGGATGATGAGATGATGGGATTTGTATTTTTTATTAGTGCTTGTGTTTTTGCTTTTTCTTTTCTCTTCTTGCATAAATCTTTTTTTCTGTATTAGAGAATTCAAGTAGATGCTTGTGAGTTTTAGAGAGAGAAAAAGAGAGATGGGGAATAGATTATTACGGGCATGCGGGCAGCTGACCTGGCAATGTAGTAGTCATTCATTGTCAAAGATATATACACACAAAGTCGCATGTGTTGATGAAAATTGAAATGTGTATGTATAGGATGAGAGAGAAAGAAAAGACTTTTTTTTTCTTTTTATCAGTAGAGATATAAAAATAAATAAAAAATAAAAATCCCTGATTCACAGAAATGTCTGTCTGTAAAGTAAGTTAGAAGGTTAATTAATTATTTAGTTATTTAACTTATTTAAACAGTCAAATTTTGGTCATGTTTTTCCTCTAGAGCTAAATGGCATGAGAATCAAATCTTCTTTCTCTTTTCTTGTTTAGCAAATATCAATTTATCAAAACAAGAAATATAGTTAAATCAATTTATGAGTGTTGTAAAAATCGGACTAGACGCTAGCTCTAGATGTCCCTGGGCTGGATAATTTTGTCCAAATCGGTAAAAAAATCGCCCCGACCAAAAATACGACCTAGACGCCGTAGACGAGTTATGCGGCTAGAAACCGGACTTCAGGGTCCGACAAAAATTGGATTCGGAAAAATTAAAAAATATTATTGTTCGATGCCCAACTAGTGTCTAACATTTCTGCAACCTTGGAATTTATCAAAATGAATTTTTCTTTGTACATAAACTATTATTTAGAATTCAAAATATGATTTTTTTTACTTACAAAAATTTTATTATATAAAAATCTTTCACTTTAAACAAGAGATTTACAAAAATTTAAGAGGTCAAAATCATATACACTACTTTTTTCTGAAACTCCAAAAATAATCATTTTTATTCAGTTGAGATAGTGAGTGTAATAATTGTCTAGGATTTGATTGAAATCTGTTGAAGTAATTTAGCTAATTGTTGACCTATTACCAACTGATCTTTAGCATCTCTAACAAGGTCCAAAACTCTATTTACTAGATTTCACATAAATACAATATTTACTGGCAAGAGGACAGATTTCATAATACAAGTGTTAAAAACCTATTTTCGATTATTTGACCTATTAATTAAAACTTATACATTTTTACTATCCAAATTTATTGTTCATTTTTCTTAGGAGGTTTTCTTTAAATTACCTTCCCATTTTATGCACCGATGAGGCGCCGTTAACTCAAATTTTTTTAATTTCAAGAGTAAAATCTTTCATAATAGCCAAAAAAAAATATTACTAAAAATTTATGTCATATTGGATTAAGAATTTAAGATAACAATGTCATTTTCAATATTGAAGCTGTCATCTTTACCCTACAAAGAAAACACGAAAAGAAAAGGGGGTTGAGGTGGTCATGTCGAAGGGGTGATCATAAATCGCTCTGATAATGACTTAATCATTTATTTTCACAATTAAAGCAACAACCAATGCATGAACCCCATTTGCACAATCTTGCCTAGATTTTCATATTATGTTTCATTGTAGGATTGTGTGTGCAAAATCTTGTTATCTGACATTTATTATTTTGTTTATCTTTTAAATGTTACGCAAAGCTTTCACATCAGCGTTTGTAGTCCAACGGTTAGGATAATTGCCTTCCAAGCAATAGATCCGGGTTCGACTCCCGGCAAACGCAATTGATTGTTTTTTTTTTTTCTTTTCATTTTTTATAGTTTCTAGCTCTTTGCAATTCTGGGGGCCTCATGGTTCTCTCAAGTTAAAGGAGCCTGATAAAAAGATACACAAATTCAAAAAAGTCCCTAGATCCTTTCATGCTCTTCTGAAAACTTGCTAAAGCAATTTGGCCTTTTGGCTTCACAGTTCAAATGACACTGTAATAAAGAGACCAAAAATGAAATTGCGACTGCGATTCGATGTGCTTTTATTCTATTTATTTTCTTCATTTTATTCATTTTCATTTTTTGAGTAAATAGTGATGAAAAATTAATTTTTGAAAAGTAATGAATTTTTTTTAGAATACGATTGAATGTAAGATGAAAATATGATGAAGATTTTTTTAGTAAAATAATGATTAAATGTGATTGATGATTTAAAAATTAAGAGAGTGTGAATAGTGTTTTGTGATGTAATTGTGTAATAATGATAGTTGATACTTGATAGTGATGTTTTTCTAATAAAATAATAAATTGATGTGATTGATGATTAGGAAAATGAAAATGAGTGGAATAGTGTATTTGTTGAATTATTTTTACAACCAATCACAATTTGGGTTAAAGAACCTTAAAAATACCAATAACACCGAAGTAAGAGGGAAAAGAACCTTAATGCAAACCTATGATATACCTGTCTATAGATTACCAGTCTATGCAAACAACAAAAATTTCAAGAACTCTTACAGTTACAGAGGTTCTCATTTCTCAAATGTCAGAACCACATTTCGTTAATAATCAGCAGATAATGCTTAAGAAACCTGACAATTGCATCATGTCAATGAAAAAACAAAATTAAGACCACATTCATTAATGAAATTTCCGTGTTGAACTTCTACAACAAAAAGAATAAAATTCGACGTGCTATGTTGAGGCTTATCCGAGTCCTCTGCCTATCCATTGCCATCTGCATCAAATTCAAGCCTCTAATAAAGACATTCCGAAACTTTAAGTCAGAATAATGAACGTTGTCAGAAAATGCCCAATTGCTTTGTGGATATAAGTATTGTCTTGGTCCAACGAAAGGCTGGTTGAATAAGGCTCCTCAAATTCGTTATAATTTGCCAAGTGGTGACTCAGAGGCGTGATCATCCACCAACCAGAGACCATAATCACGAAATCGCTTAATCTTCTTTTCGAAACCAATTATGTAGTTATTGTGGATGATAACATGCATTCCCTTGGTTTCTTGTACCCACGTCTTGTTCTTGAAGTATAAACCACCAGTTGGGAATGCGTTTTGAGGTAGCAGGTATACATCCACCTGAAATGAGATCTCAGACATTATAAATAAGTAAAACGGCAGCGTTAAGTGTTGGTAATTTCTAAATCAAGCTATGAGGAACACCACGGACATGATTCATCCAATAGATTTGCCTCGCACATACTTATGAAGAACCGATAAGGATTTAACCATTTTATGATATCGCACACCAGATCTGCACTAGCATCATCATAAACATTTATAATGGCATCACAGTGTTTCTCTGGAGTCTCTAGGACTTAATGAAATCCAGGCACGAACATGAACTAAAAAATAAGGAGTTGGCAAGAGTAACACATGCAATGTGCATCTAGTTGTAGTGGCCTACATCATAGCTGCAATAAACCAGGCACCAATCCTTGCAATTAAATGTAAATCTTAATTGTGCATAACATACTTCTGGTTCATATAGTATTGGCTAAGCAGCGAGTTTTAAGTGGAAAAATCAGAATGAATATCCAAAGATGAGAACAAAAAGACGGTAAACAAAGATGTGACATCAAATGGTGCTGCAATCAGCAAGAAACCGGATAAGCAGCAAAAATGAAGAGATGGAAGATAGACAAGTTCCTTAGAGACACTCTCAAGAGATGACAAGTTAGATAATTCGGCGTGCATTATGTAACTCAGACTTAAAAGTATTATTATAAGTCAGCGGACAATATTTTTGTAGTGGGCCCAGTAGCATCTGAAAGACTTCAACGGAATAATTGGTGCTGCAACTAAATAGAAGCAGGTAACTCATACTTCATTTGGCAAAACGGTCAGTGTCTAAATTGAGTATTCTAAAGAACCCACTATGTGTTTCATCACCAAACAGATGGACCACAGCAGGAGGGATGGAGAAATGTATTATAAGTTAAAACTCCGATCACCCATCTGTTATTCTGTTACTTCCAAGTTCCAAGGAGTTGATTGACCAATCAAGAACTTGCCTTAACCCAAGTAGTGGCAGGAAGAAAGAGGAAACGAATCAAAGGCATAATGCTGAGAATTATGTATATAAAACTCAACATAAAATGTCATGAACAATTATGCAAACACACGCTTCTAACAATGTAGTCACCCAACCAATATGGAAAAAAGGCTGCATAATGGAGCATCACATATGTACCTGCCCAGAAGTTTTATTCAATGCCCAATTAAATGCAGGCTGGTCATTGGCTTTCTTTGCTCTAGACCAAGGTTGGTCCTGTAGTTCGTCAATCCACTTCTTCATTAGTAACTTTGCTCCAGTAGTGGGCGCAGATAAATCATGCAGCTACAAATGTGGTACGGCCCTTTTTCCCTGGAGGCGGCAAATCGTGAGAATGATTAAGAGGTTTCACCTGGAAGTTTCAGTGGGCAGAAAAAAGTTCCATCATTCTTAAAATAAGTTCAAATTTCTAAATAAGAGGTCAGTCAGATATACTAAATCTGGATCAATTCAACGCCATAAATGGGAATCTTTGTTCCATACACTTTCCATATGTTGATTCAGATACAGCTAAGGAAATCAAATTACATAATACAGAGTGATTTCTTCTAGTGGTTCTTTTTGGTTTTATCTATATATACCAACAACCAATCCTTCTTAGCATATATTTCTCAGAAAATGGATCTTTTGGAATTTGGTAGTTCGACTTCAGAACCTCTTGTAGTTGTATAGATATGTTTACTTCACACATGAATCAACTTTGGATTGAACTATCAAGAAATCAATTCCTTGGGTCCTAATGAAAAGAGTCAGGAATGATCCTGCTGAGAAGAGTATTACGAAAAGCCAATTGAGAGTAGGTTGCTGAATCCAGTTTCAGGCTGAATTGTTCAGAAACATATAAGGGGCAATAGTTCATATTGATTAATTTGGATTAAAAAGCAATTAGTATACTTACATAAGCCATGTCATCCATGAAGTACACATCATGCTCGCCTTTCAGATAAGGAAAGGGATCTGCCAACCAAACCATGTCAACATCATTGTACATAACGTTATAGCCCAGCTCCAAAATTTGCAGGAGATGACGGGGCCTTCTAGCTGTAAAATTGAAGAAACCCTGCAACATGAATCACCTATGGTAACTGAGGCTCTGTGGTTGCACACCATTCAAATTTCAAGCATTCATCGCGAATTAATAACTCAAGCTTTAGCAAGCCATTAACTATTTCACCACAAAACACTCATGCTAAACAACGAGCTTTCTCACCAGTCCACTAAAGAATGACTCTTAAACAACTAAATCACAATTAGCTCCCTGCTCACATAACCCAAAAAGGGCAATTCATATCAATCCTCAAACTACAAAAACAGCATTAATCCACAGTCTCACATTATCGCTATCTCGTGCAACATAATACTGCCTCTATCTGCGTCAAAATGCCTTGTTTTCTGTAGTACAGAATCAAACTGTACAATATTTTGACCATTTAATACATTAATTTATATTTTTAAACTTCCCATTTAGTTATTTAATATAATCAAACTGTAATATTCCAACCCTCAGAAATAAGTTAACTAGATCTTTGCTGTTGCAACTCAAAAACAAAATTGAATTAATTAGCAACTTCACCATCACAACATTAGTTTCTTTGCAAATGGAATACAATATACCAAAAATTAAACAATAACAAATATCATATAAGCAAAAAAATCCACAAAACTTACCTGGGACCCAAACTTATGAGCCGCGGCCGCCTCCAAAGCAGGGGGCACCAAAACCGCATGCCCCGGCCACCGCTCATTCACCTTATAAAGCGTAGCATAATCCTCAGCAATCACCAAAACCTTATCCTGTTGCTTTTGCCGCGCGATGCTAATCAGCCAGTTGTTCAGAAACGGCAAGTAAGCCTCGCTGACAGCACACACGATCAGCGTGTTGTTCTTCGCCACGTAAGCAGCCGCATCGTGGAGTGTGTAGCCCCGCCACTTGGGATCGGAGCTCCTGGAATTGAACGAGAGGAGGGAAATGGGGGACTGTATGTAAGGAAAAAGTACGCCGACGATTATTAACAGCGAGAGGAGGAGGAGAAGCAAGGCGGGGCCGCGGCTGAGAAAAGAGGCGGCGGGTTTCTGGTGGCGGGATCGAGGTGATAATTCGTAGGGGTCTGATGAGGGAGTGTGAAGTGGCCTTTGATGGAGAAATGGTGACATTTTCTCTGATCTTAATTGCTTTTTTTTTTTGTGATTATTTAGGAATTTTCCTGTTACCTGAAATTTAAATACTCAAGTTATATGAAGCTATGGTGGGTTTAGAGAGACGGAGGAGATAGAGGGGAGAGATCTCAGGTGAAAGAAGTGGCCGACGGTCACTAGATGGGCGGGTAATAAGTGTACAATGGGCTAAGTTAGATAAAGTTGTTTGTGGACCAGCCCAATAGAGATATATTGGGCTAGATTAAGAATGTCATTCATTTACATTATATCCAAATTTAAAAAGAGTAATTGCCACGCCTGCCCCACTTTCCGGTAAAATAACACAAAATACGCTATTATTATTTTTGTATTTTTTTTACGCTCCTTCATATTTTTTTGGTTATTTTTATATTTTTTTCATTTTTTTTTGTTCCTGTATTGCTTTATATAGTTATATACATTGTATCGATGTTGTTTAAATTTGTTTATTTGTTATTTCTTTTTTGTTTCTACGTTGTTTTTTTGTTGTTTCGATGTTTCAAAATAATTTTTACCTATTTTTATGTTATTTTTTGTTCATGTATTGTCTTGTACATTGTTTCTATTGTTTCTGTGTTGTTCTATAATATTTTCAATGTTGTTTTAATATTTTTTTTGTTGTTTCCATGTAGTTTTCAATGTGAAAATACAGTTTTTATCTATTTTTAAGCTCTTTTTATTCATATGGTGTTTTAAATATTTTTTTACGTTGTTTCTGGATTATTTTCATACCTTTTTTTTAATGTTATTCTGATATTTCTTTGTTGTTTCCATGTAGTTTTCTATGTTTAAATACAATTTTTACCTATTTTTAAGCTTTTTTTGCTCATATGGTGGTTTCTATATTGTTTCTAGTTTGTCTCTATATTGTTTCTTGTTTTCATGTTTTTTACATTTTCATGCATTGTATCAAAATTGAATTGTGTTTTTTTATTTATGGTGTTTTTTATTATTGTCAATTTGTTGATATGTGTTGTTTTATGTGTATATTTCTTGATTTTTTTATAAAATTTCGAGTATATAAAATGAATTATTTAACGGGGGAAAAATTTATTTTTTCACTGAAATTTTATTAGAATAAACATGTTCGAAATAATCTTGAAATAACAACGTGAAAAAGTCCAAAAAAATTTGGCAGGAGCATAAATTTGTCCGAAAAAAGGGCGAAAACGTAAATTTATCCAAAAAACACCGAAAAGCATAAAACGGACATTTTTTCCCAAAAAGTGGGGCAATAATATCCTTAACCCATTTAAAAAATTGAAACTAGAAGGTAAATTCAAATATGTGATTTGGTAAGGTTGTATAATTATTGGTGGTTGAATTTAAATTTTATTTAAATATCGGATGGACTTGGAAAGCTTTTTAGTATTGTTCCTAGGGCATCTCCCATGGTTAAGACATCAAATTTGTTTTTTGTAGTTCCACGTTGCCATATCATTGTCATATTAAAAGAAGAAAAAAAATTCACTCATTTCTCCACTATAATAAAACCTCATAACAACTACGAGGGTTAGCCCACTGGCCACCATAAGTAAGAGTGTCCATCAAAACGAATTTTGAATTCTTCAACTTCCTAGAATCAGATTAATCGAATGGAAAATTTAAAACGTCAACTCAAAATTCAATCATAATTCGATTAATTTCGAATCAAATTTAATCGAATTGGATTTGTCGATTTTCGAATCAAATTCGAGTCAATCCAAAAATCCAAATTTGTCGATAAATTGGGCACGGTTATATTCAGGACCCACAATCTATAGTCTTCAAGTAAAATTTCAATTTTAGTTTAACAAAAGAATTCTACAATGAAACAAAAGCATAATCAAACCATATAAATTATCAAAACTATATTGTTACTTTACAAATATTACAAAAACTAAAGACAAAATACTTTCAACCCTGAAAATCTATCAATAGCATATTGTTTTTTTTTTTGAAATAAAAACATAGTTTAGACTCATTACAAGATAATTCAAAAACTATAAAAAAATGTTGAGATTTTGAAATGAGATTGAACCGTGAAACTCGTATCTGCTAAAAAAAAAAAATTCTAAAATTTGATTATTAAATGTTTTGTCTTGATTGATGATCCTCCTCACTTCACTTAATAAATTAATCACTACTCCGTCCGTCCCAAATATATAATCAATTATTCTTTTTTGGAATGTCCCAAATATATAGTTCACTTTTTATATTTAATAGTATTTTTTCCATTCATTTACTATTATAACCCTATTTAATATGCATTTTGTAATTTACACATTCATTAAATAAGGACAAATTCAGTAAATATTTAGCATATTTGTAATTTCCAATACTTTTCTTAATATTTAAGAAAAATCAATCTGGGATATATATTTGGGATGGAGTGAGTAAAAGAAAATCCAATAATATGCTCTTTCTCAGTTATAACTATACTTAAAACTTCAAAGATGTAAATTATTAAATTAAACGTCTTAGTTATTTTGTTTTTTAAAAGTTAATTTAGTTATGTACCTTCGTATCTCGTCCTATAATTTTCCAAAAATCATGTATTAGCAAATATTAATTAAACTTTTTTAAAATCAATTTCGCAAAACTATTCAAGTAATTAATTAGCATAAATGTCCTAAAATAATCAATATGCGGAGATATTTTTAGTTCTATCAAATATCAACGACTTTATATGTCCGAATAATAAAAAATATAAAATGTTTAAGTAGAAACATCTCGTCACAAAAAAAAAAAATTAAAAAAAAGTAGAAACATCTAACGTAATTGATTTAAATTCTTTTGCTTTCCACCAATGAAAACTCGCCAAGTCATCTGAGTTTGCAAGCGTTTCCAATCACTGCCTCTCAACTCTCTTTTCGCAGTACGCCCGCACACACTATATCACTCCCTCCTCATCCACCACTATTACACGTGGCAAGAAAAATGTCAAAATTTTCTCCAGACATTTCGAGCGATGAAACCGCGGGAAAGATCTGGAAATCCGTCGAATACTCTAAAAAACGGAACCATCGTCATTGACAACTGTATTTAAGCCTTCAAGCTTTTGAATTCAATAATCTCAGACCAAATCGACAAGTCCTCGATCACAAGAAAAAAGCTCTCGAAGTTTACGAAAAGTTCATTTTTTCTTTTTGGGTTGGTGGATCGTTTTTTGCACCGGAACTTAAGTCAATTGGATCTGCGGATTGTTCGGAAGGATTTTCTTCTTCTTCTTCGTGTGTTTCTTTCTGCTAATTGTAAGTTATTATTTACATGTTATCATCTTTTCTGTTTTTTTTCTTTTATGGCAATGTGTTGATAGCTTATCTTCTTTTATGCTGCATAGATGAGAATGCAATTTGGTTTCTTCTGCAAGAAGCAACTACTTAATTTTATTCGGAATTGTATTTTATAAATTGAGTTGAAATTGTGCTTACTACAGTAGAAGGATCTTCATGAAATTATTTGTAGAAAATTTTGGATTAGTGTGAGCAATTTCGTGATATAAACTAGAGCATTGGTATTTCATCTCAGATTAACAGATTATCAGGTCTGAAATGCTAGCAAGCCTTTCTTCATGTTACATTATTGTTTTTTTTTTTTTTTAACGTTTGCAGGAGATATATTTTTTTCCTACATACTTGGTGATTTGGTGAGGAAACAAATCCATAACTTATCATATAAGGCCTTGTTATTATCCCAATTGGAGATGGATCCTTTATATAGGAACATGCATTCATAT
Source organism: Rehmannia glutinosa (assembly GCA_016081115.2). Classification (NCBI taxonomy): domain Eukaryota; kingdom Viridiplantae; phylum Streptophyta; class Magnoliopsida; order Lamiales; family Orobanchaceae; genus Rehmannia; species Rehmannia glutinosa. The sequence goes on along the minus strand of CM071937.1, from coordinate 21,890,445 downwards.
CCCAACCAGAGGGATCAAATACATCACGGCCCTTGTTTCTATCCAGGAGCTGAAACTATTCCAACTCAAATGTATGTGAATCCCAATCGACCTCCGATAAATTATGGATGTTGGCCTTGGGGCAGCAACTACGGCTATGCGTCCCCGACCGTATGCCATGGCTGCTGCAACCATACTTATATGCCAGCCCATTATCCATGGGGATCTCCTTATTCTCATGTTCCACCGCCACATTGTCCGGTAAGTTATCCTTCTTTTCCGGTTCAATATGCGCCTCAGCCGTGTTATAATACTATGGAACAGCCTCGGTACGAATATGAAAAGAACGTGCCGACCGGTCATCATTGTTGTGGGTGTCCGAATCATCCGTCGCATCAGAAAGAACCAAACAATGTAAGGATTGAAGAGGAAGAGCCTGATTGGGAAAGGAGAAAAAATGATTCTCTGGTTCCTCTTCAGTTAAAGAATGCACAACCTTATCCTATTGTGTGGTCACCAGATTATAGTAACAAGAAAGAGCAGGAGAAGTCTGATAATTCAGGGTTTTGGAAAGATGGTGCCAAAAATGGATGGTATCCTCTTGATTTGAATAAGTTGGTATCGTCGAAGCAAAGGGGAGAAGAGGAAAGAAACCGGCAACAAGATGATGATGATGATGGTGATGAAAGGGGACGTTTTCCATTTCCATTATTCTGGATACCTTATAAGCCTGAGGGAAAGGAAATGGAAAAGACTAAATCGAATGATTCCGATGGAAAACCAAGATTAGAATCGGAGAAGGGTTCTGGTGGTGAGAAAAAATTCCATGTGATTGGAGAAGATATTGGTAAGCAGGCTGCTTCTAAGGCCATTTCTCTTCCCTTGATGAAGGAAGTGGAAAAACATGACGAAAATGGGAGTTCCAAGAACCATGAGAAAGAAAGAGAAGCCTCTGTGAAAGATAGGATTGATAGTGGAGAGGAGAAGCTGGATAATGGAGAAAGAAAGTTTGCGAAAGAGAGTGTCAAGGGGAAGTCTCCTTCTCCACCAAAATCATCAAAGCTACCTCCTGTCTGCTTGAGAGTTGATCCATTGCCGAGGAAAAAGAATGCAAATGGAAGGTCGCGGTCTCTGAGTCCTCCTGGTGACAAACAAAAGCGGGATCTGTGGCCCAACGAAGCGAACAAGGTTCTTAAGTCATCGGAAGATAGCAAGCTAGACAAGATCCCTGCCGATGAGTTTAAGGAAAGCAAGGGCACGAAAACTATTGAGGTTGTTGATGGGAAAACTTGGCAAAGGAAAAATGTGGATGTGAACATGGAAACTCCTGTCATTCTCCCTGTTAAATCTAAAGATGATTTTTCGACCAACCAACCAGAGGAAAAGCCTAAGGAGGAAAATGTACCTCGGGAATGCACTGGTACTGATGCTGTAAAAAGCCAACCAGAAGAAGCTGCCATGGAGAAGAATGAAGAAGGGACAGTAGATATGGCCAAGGAAACCAGTAAAAGAGAACTGTCAGAGGAGGAAGCTGCCGTCATAATTCAATCAGCGTATCGTGGGTTTGAAGTTCGCAGGTGGGAATCCATAAAGAAGTTGAAAGAAATAGCCAAAGTGCAAGAGCAGATTGCTAATGTGAAACATATGATTCAAGCAATTGAGTCATCTTCTGATATTCAAGGCAGTAGCAAGCAAAGAAATATTATTTCAGAAACTATCATGAGCCTACTGCTAAAACTTGACACCATTCAGGTATGTAAACAAAAACTTAGATCAAAGAATGTTAGTAGAACTCTGATACTTGCATTTTATTTTAATTTTATTTTTCCTTATATGCCATTTGAATTATGAATTCAAAAACTTTGATTATTGAACAATATGCTACTCACCCATAGACCCCAGTACACAATTGAGGGGCCGGCCTTAATCCGATTTCTTGAGATTTACGAGATAATGGATCTTATGTAATTTTATATTTCCCATGTTTATATTGGTTCAATCTAGTTTAAAAAGGGACCTCTTATTAGTTGCTTGCTTTTCTTGAAGAATATTCTATGTTTTAATTGTACAGTTGAAGATTTTGCTTTTGGTTCTACGGGTGCAACTTGGTGAATCTGTCTCTTTGTTATATTTTGATTTTCTTGGTATTGTTAGGACCTGGAAGTAATGTTGTGCTCACAAGCACACACATTTAATTGTAATCATCCATGACAATTGATTTGGATTGTTTTTCTTTATTTTTTTAGGGATTGCATCCTAGTATCAGGGAAGTGAGGAAATCTGTGGTGAAAGAGCTTGTGAGCCTTCAGGAGAAACTGGATTCATTAATGCCTGAAAAATCAGGCCGATCACCTGAACAGGATTCGATTTTGAGATGCGCAGAAGATTCATTGGACAAAATCAAGGATGTTACTCTATCCCAGAATGGCAATGAAACCCCATCTGATTCATCGGAGGCAGCGCCGAACCAGTTTGACGGAGCATTTAAAAACGGAAACCTGGAAATTTCAGAAGCCAAACTGAATGTAGAGGAGGCGAGGGAAACACAAGAGAAGGAAGCTGAGGTAAATGAAAACGAGATGAGCATTAAAACTGAAGATGAGATCAACAATGAAGTTCTTGAAAATGAAGAAAAATTAACTGCCGAGGACAATCATGAGGACCTAGTGCAGAGCACTGAACTTTCAGAGTTGCGGAATTCTTCAGATAAGCTCGATAGTGATTTGGCCGAGCTTCCTCAAGGAGTGTTGGATGATCTCTATGCTCAGGAAAGCACAAATCACAAAACGGTCGATTCAGATACAACGGAAGCTTGTCAGGAAAAGCAGCTAGAGGAAGGGCAGGTAGAAGCACCTATTACTTCAGAATTACATGATGATGCCACTGGTAAAGAAAATAAAGAACACGTTGAAGAAATTCACGACGTATTGGATCTTCTTCCAGTTAGTGGAGTTAATGTTGACTCGGACAAAGTGGATATCAAAACCGAAGATGACAAATTTGAGCCTGAGGAATGTGTGGATCAACAATCACAGAACGTGGTCGCTGACATAATCGAGCCATCTGAAGCTTCTGGCAATCGAGAACTTCCAACAGCAGAAGTCTGTAATGAATTTGATACACTTCCAGAAAAGGAAATGTCCAATCAGCTAATTCATGAAGGTAATTTGGAGCAAGAAATAGGTCTTGTCAATGAGTCTGCAAAAACTCATGAGGCAGAAGATTTGATTGGAGTAAAAGACATGGCTGAAAACAAATCTGATCATGGAGAAATTCATGAAGCCTTTAAAGATGGAAACGGAGACGAGGAAATTACTGTTCAGGACATGAAGGATAAAATAATGTCGGATGAAGCTAAAGATGATCTGACAGAGAGCAACAGAAAGCTGATTGAAGAGAATGAGAGGTTGAGGGACATAATGGAGAAATTGATAAAATCAGGTCAAGAACAGTTGACTGCCATTTCTAGTCTTTCTGGAAGAGTGAAGGATTTGGAGAAGAAACTATCCAAGAAAAAGAAATTGAAGGTGAAAAAAAATAAGAGCAACAAGATGAAGACCCTTGTGCCCGACGATGAATGATGGCTCAGCTAGACAGAGTTGATTATGTATTGTATGTGGCCAAGACCACCGAGATTGTATGTAGTGTGTGTTTTGTACTGTGTTTTCTGTGTAATAAATAAGATATTCAAACACTTATATTCAATTTCGCTTGTCTTGTGCATCTAAAGATTATTGGATCTTTTTCAACTAGCCAAATGGGGGCAAGTATAAATGTATAATCAGTCTTTCTTTGTTTGGGATAAATTTAACTAAATGAAAGGTAAAAATTGATTGAAAAGAAAAATAGTGTTTTGAGTGAGAGTTAATTTGATGAAAGTATGAGAGGCAAGAAAGAAGAGATCTGATGGAGGATTTAGATTAAATTGAAATGTATCAACTTCAAAAAAGACTATAGACAGACAGAAGGATGAATGCGTGAAGATAGAAAGGAGAGACTGAAATAGTTAGGGGGTCGTAACTCGTAAGAACGAAAACACAATACAAACCTATTACATTATAAGTGGGTTAAAGTTGAGTCTTGATGAATTGGAGTTAGAATAGGGTCGGAACAAGTTGGATTATGGTTAACTCATTTGATGTGGTTGCAGGGCCGGAGCTGTACTTCATGGGTCCCTAGGCGAAATTTAAAAAATGGGCCTTTATAGTGACTAAATTTTTTTATCTTAAAAATATTATTCTAAGCCAAAGACCAAATATTATGTATGCATGGGTGTGTTTTTTTCTGCCTTTTTAATTTTTTTTTTCATTTTTCTTGAGGTTTTCTGAGTTTATGAACTGAAACAATTTTATCACAAATAGGTTGGAGGTTTGCTCTAAATTTATCAAAGTTTTCAGTTGTACCAGCTTTTTGAAAGATATAAAAGAATAAAGAACTTAATAATTTGATCATAAACACAAAAATGTTGCTACGACCTTACTTGAACATGATTCTATAGGCTCTACCTTATCCTTGAGTTCTAAGGAGACAGGAAATCAAATCAGTGGATGAGATATAGCCACTTGACCAGAGCGTGATTAACGGCTCCTTGTATGAGTAGAGGATCGTTCTTAGCTAGGGAGTGGGATGGTCATGTGGTTGGGCCCCAGACTAAAAAAAAAAAAAAAACACAAAAATGTTCTTTGATTGGATGCTATTTTTAAAATACAAAATTGGACCCCAAACAATTGTATGTGAAAAGAATAAAAAAAAATTTTGGGGGCCCCAATGCTGGTGCATGCTCAGCATGCCATCACGCCCGGCTCTGTGTGGTTGTGTTTTTTTTTTTTGGTTGAGAATATGTGGTTGTGTTGTTATTATGTCATTTTTTGCAATATTTTTGATTGGACAAATATGTTGTTAGTATAATGATTGAATCTCCAAACATTATTAGATTGTATGTAATTATTTTTCGGATTAAAATCAACTCATACAACTCATATCGTCTATATAAATAAATGAATTATTTAGATTTTAAAATATACAGGTCCCTTAGGTCGACTCGAAAGAATTTTTAGAATATTTTCATTAAGAATATAATTAACAGGAGATTACCGTTTTGCTAAGAATATTTTCTATTTTTGTCCTTTTTATTTTTTTCATTAAATTTTTTGTTAAATAAATTAAATTTCCATTAAGATGTTTTAAGCTATGATATATGAATTAAACAACAATTAAATAGAAATTTTATATTGATTCATTATACTATCAAATGAATATGAATTACAATTAAATATGAATTTTTACTTTTATTTAAAAATATTTGTTTGTCTGTACATGTGATTTATCTATATAATGGATACTTATTTATCTTTATTTTTAATTATTTATTAGAACTCCAAATATTACAATAAAAATAAATTATTAAATCTTCCGTGCATCGCACGGGTGGAATACTAGTAAATAATAAAAATATATGCTTAGGGCTGGCTTAAAATTTTGGGCCTAATGGTCAGGACCAAGTAGATCCAAATCCTTCGGGTGTATAATATTGCAATCCGGTTTGACAGCTCTAAGTTTACAACAGTAAATAAAAGTAAACTCACGGAGCCAAAGGGGCCTCAATTTCTGGGCCCAATAGTTAGTTTTAGCATCTGAAATAAAGGCCTAGCTTCGATACAAAGCCCAAAAACAAATTTCAGGGCTATAGAAGTCTATTCACGAGTATACCGTCCGTCAGAGGGAACGTCACTGTCACCCGCAACGGCTCGCACTCCTCTGAGTTCTCTCTCTCTCTCTCTCTCTCTCTCTCTCTCTCTCTCTCTCTCTCTCTCTCTCTCTCTCTCTCTCTCTCTTCGTTTCTTGTTGAAGATTCTTGAATTAATATGTATGTAACAATTCATATATGCGTGTGTGTATTTAGATAGGGAGAGCTACTTTTAGAGAGATAATTGAACGTACCTATGGAGGGGCTGATTCTGGAGATCAACTTGATCTCCGCCCAGGGTTTAAAGGCGCCGTCCGCTAACTTGCGCCGGATGCAAACCTACGCCGTCACCTGGATTAGCCCGGATACGAAGCTCCGAACCCGTGTTGACTCGCTCGGCGGCGAAAACCCTACCTGGAACGACAAGTTCCTCTTCCGAGTGTCTAATGAATTCGTGTACGGGGACACCTCCGCCGTCTCCGTCGAGATCTTTGCCGTCGGATACATCAAGGATTTTCTCATCGGCACCGTACGTTTTCTTCTCAGCACGTGTCTCAAGCGAGCCACGCCCCTGGCCTCCGCAAGCGAGGGATCGGTTGGGACCCCGGCGTGCACCGCCGCCGTGCAGATCCGTCGCCCCTCCGGCAGATTCCAAGGGGCTCTCAACATTTCCGCCGCGGTGTACTTCTCTTCCCACTACGCAATTCTGGAAAAAGTCTCCGCGGTCAGTTTTCGCGACCTGATGGAGAAGAATGAGCGCGAGTCGCGCCGGCTGCGGATGCTGAGCCGCGGCGGGTCTAGGCGGAGCCAGCAGTCTTCCGGTGGAGAATCTTGTGATCTCTCCGACGGCGCGGACTCAACGACGTCGTCTTCGTCGACGGCTTCGACGGCGTTGAAGGAGTGGAACTGCGTTCGAGAAATGGCGGGAAAATTGAAAGGGCACAAATCTGAGGGTGGGGGATTGCTTTGCGGATTGAAGATGCAGAGGAGGATTCCTTTCTGTCCGTCGGATCAGAATCTTGAGTTCTGGGCGGATTCTTTTGAAGAGAATGGTTGATATGCGGTCCAGAATTGTTTCCTGGAGGGATAGAAATTGACGGCTCAGATCACATGAAAATGGGTCCGGCGTTATGTGCCAGTAAACAAAGCTCTTTCCTTTTTCTGGTATTAATCTGAATTACTTCTATAATAGAAGTTTTAAGTGACTAAAAATTGTTTTTGAGTAATTCATTTTTAGCTATAATTAGTCTCGAGTTTTAATCTCCTATTCAATACAATTCTTTTTGTATTCTTTTACTTTATATTTTAGTCACTTTATTTCAATCTATTTTCTATTTGATTCTTGAATTTTGGCATAGGTCTGGACCGGAGAATCTCAAAGTGTGTATAAAAAAATAAATGAAAAATAAATAACTATTATCCAAATTTTGTTGTGGTATCAATTTAACAAAGCCAAGTTGAAATGATCGTTCTTCTTATATGTGCTTTGAAAATGACTTAATAATATGATTAAGCTTCTGCAGAGCCTTTAAAAATATTTAAGTTTGCCAAAGATTAAAATTATATAACTTACAACATAGATGTGGACTCTCTCTCTTTTTTTATTTTCTTTTCTGTGTCAAAAGTTCCAAAATTATTATTTAGTAGTCGACGGTAGTTTACTCCTTGTTATGACTTATGTCCCACTTTTCGTTACTTTTTAGGTGTTTCCTCTCACTATCATAACACAACTTTTCAGGATCACTCATTAAGTCATTATCATTGACGAGTGAAGAATTTGACATTTTGTATCAAATTTTAGAGTGAGATTTTTGAATTTTAAGTGCAATAAAACAATGATTCAGTTTTAAATTGCAAGTGGGAGTACGCAACACAAGAACAATTTTCTTTTTTTTTTTTTTTATAACTCAACTTAAATGGAAGATGATGTGATCTAAGTTTTTAATTACCAAAATTGCAACCAAAGTAGAGCTGTCGATATGGACTAACCCAAAGTCGGCCAAAATCCACCATTTGGTGGGCGGTGTGAGCTAGCCTATCAAAGTGGCGGGCTGAGAAAACATCAACCTAAACCCAACCCACTTGGGCGGGCTGACCCACATATAACAAAATTTACTTGCTAGTTCTATTAATCCTTTTAAAAAAAGGTATGTAATTAATAATTTATAAACCAGTAATTATTAAGGGACCTAAAGTCTGTTTTTTAAGATTAAATGCTTTGCTGACCTGACTTGCATGATTATAACTAGAATCCTTTTAAACAAATAATTTAAGAAGTCTTGTTCTGTAAGGGGCCTAAATAAATTTATCAGACAAAATTTCCAAAGGTTGAATAAAATATATATGTTTAGATGTTCAGATAAGTTGGCAAATTAACTTCAGCTACTTACAAAGCTTAAATAAATATTCTTCCTCGTTTAAAGTGTAAACATTTTACAATTTATTGAATGTGAGTATTCATATCCTATACAGCAAGTCTCTTGTAAGACGGTCTCATGGATCTAAATCCGTGAGACGGACCTCCTAAGGGCTTCGTCTTGAGAACATAAACCATGAAAATAAATTTAAAAATAATAATGAACCATGAAGAAACAAAAATAAACCCTAAAAACATGAACTATGAAGAATAAACCCGAAAACAAAAAATAAACCCTAAAAAAAATAAAAATCCTAAAAACCCAAATCAATTAAAAATAAACCCAAAAAACAAAATAAACCCTAAAGAAACAAATATAAACCCTAAGAAAAATAAAATCTAAAAAAAACCTTTAAAACTTTGTGTAAGGGCTCCGTCTCACGGATCTAAATCCGTGAGACCGTCTCACGCAAGTTTTTGCCTATCCTATAAATCAAAAGCTGGTTAGACTATCCAATCATCAATTGTTAGTTGTAAGGATGGCTCTGATGAAGAACATAGATTTAGTCGAATGGTGTTGCTGGAAATTCGTTTAATTAAATTATAATTAGATATTTTCCGAGAGCAAGAGTTTGAGGGGGTGGATTCCACAAGCTACATCAGACTATTAAGACAATACTCGAGCACGTACAAAAAAATAAATGACAATATCACTCGAAAATTCTTGAGATATAGACACCCTTCATTTAAATTACGTCATTAAGTTATTTTATTGTTTTTTCCCCTCAAATTTTGCATTGTTTTTTCTTTGCTACCTGATCGGCTTGTGATCAGGACATTTTCCTTTTTTTTATTATATATATTTCCACTTATTTAAAAAACAAAAGAGTTTGAGGGGTGGATTGTGAGCTTGCTTCAGTTGCTAGCATCATTTGTGGTGCATAGATCATTCGATTACCATACATATAGAAATAATTGCTTGTTCTAATAATAAGTCGAGGACCGCGGGTTGGCCCGCACCGCCGCTGGCTAGCCGCTTCAACCCACAATCCAAATAGGCTGGCCTGTTTTAGGTCCACCTCTTGGCGGGCCCCTAAATTTCCAACCCATCCCTCTACCTTCGATGGGGCAGTGCGGGCCAACACGACGAACTTGACCCGTTTTGACATCTTTAAACCAAAGATCCTTTGCCACATAAATAGTATATTGTAGATACAAGTTCATTGGCATTTAAGTTAAGCAAAAAATTGGGATCAACCTTGTGCTCTAGTGGCTTAGACGTATATTGTAAGGGCGAATGACCCATATTCGATCTCATATAAGTGTGTGTGTTCCCTCCCCAAAGTCCCCCCATTGTACTAAAAAAAAAGGTTAAGCAAAAAATTGCTCCATTAATTTTAGGGATAATTACAAAAAAAAAAACTCTGAGATTCCTGCTACTTGTTCGCCAGAAATATTTGGATCTTACAACTGCAAGTGTACAGTGTAGTTTATAGAATGATGGAAAGCAATGTTGTATTCCTCAGAGATTGACTACGAAACACGTAGGCTATAATAACATCATATTCCAATTTTATTGAAGCGACCGAATATCAAGTTTTTATAAAAAAATCGAAAATAAAAAGAAAAATAAATAAATTTGCGAACCCCACAAGTATTTTCAACAACCACGGAAGCAACCTTAGGCACATAATCTCAACATGTTTTTTTAATATTAAATCCAATTAAAGTTTCAAAAACTAATTCACGCAATTCAATGAGTTCAATTCCTAAGTTAGTCTATTTCCCCTCTCGGGGGCGCATAAATAGTAGATTAATAACAATTGTAGGTCTCCCGACTCGATACAACTATTATTAACTCCCAAAAGATCTATGAATTGAATGACTCCCTACAAACAGTTGTAGGCCTTCCAATTAAGCTTTGTTTCCTGTAAAAAGTTACAAGAATACGCAGTATCATGCCCTTCTAAGGAAACCAAATAAAAACACACTAAATATACATGCAAATATATCAATTATATACCACTTTAAGCCGCTAAATGCACGTATATTTTACAAGTATCAAAATCCCCAAAACTTAAAGCATTGCTCGTCCTCGAGCAAATTAAGAAAAATAATATCAAGGAGTACAAAGAACACACAAGAACACTACAAATATTTAGTCTCATTCGACTTCATATTCAAGTAAACCATGCAATTTATTATCAAAAAGTCATCTTTCATAAGCTCGGCATAATTAATACTCTCTCGGGTACTTGACATCGCGACTCACAAGTAGTAGAGGTGTATCACTCAATTCTCAAAGTGTATGGAAAGTGTTTGCACTCAAAATCAATTCAGTGAAAGTAGAACTACCATAGGCTTGCAAATCGTCTAACATCTCGACCACTTTTGTGTGTACAACTTAAGAATAAAAAATGACTTTTTATTTGGTTGTAATGTAGGCTCTTTGATAAAGGTAGGAATAATTTGGATTAAGTGACTCGACTTGAGCAAATAGAATTTAAGTACACAGACTTGCAATTCACCAACCTAATTCATCTAGAAAGCATTTTCAATATATTTTCTTTTTCAACTCAACTCCACCATTTGTCTCATTTTTTAATTCTTAGGCCTTTTTGCCTATTTCCTTTTTTTCTTTAGCCTCAAGTTCTCAATTATTTTTCACAATTTTCAGAATTTTTCTTTTCTTTCTTCTCATTTTGCTCGAATTTTTTTTCTTCCTTTTTCGAGCTTCATTCTTCTTTCATTTACCTAGATATTGCTCATCCCTCTTTCTTTTGCCAACTTCCTCTCTTTTTTCATAATTTTTCACCACATCTCTCCGAAACTTATTCATTTTCTATAATGTAGGTCCCAAGGGGTGTAAGTGTAAGGTTTAGAAGGGGGTTGAATAAACCTTACCAAATTTTCGATTTAGGCCTTTTTAAATCTACAGAGTTCTACACATGTGTGTCCTTGATGGGGATCGAATTAGTCCCTCAAGTAGAGTTAATCTCTCAACAGACTCATTTCGATTGAGTTAATAGAAGTAACTCAATTGTTGGCTATAAATTGACTCAATTTGTGGTTTTGTTTTTTGGAAGACTTAACACCCTTAAGTTTGATTAAGCAAGTTTTTTTGACTTGATTTAGTACTTATAGATTATCAAATGGATAGCAAATTTATCGTGAGATATAAGCAATTAAAAGTGCGAGAAATTTAAATCTTTGAAATGTAAATGACACAAGAAAGTTTTTATAGAGGTTCGAAGATGGGGTAATTCTTCTACTCCTCTCTTCTCCAACTCCGGAGGAATCCACTAAGTAATGATCGTTTACAAAGTGGTACAGTCCGGATACAAGTCTTGATCACAACGGCCGACTTGATCCTTTGGGACTCGATGGAGACGCCTTGATCACTCGGTGGCTTCTCGTGCGACTCGGCTTCTTCACAGGGCAAAGGGTTTGCGCTTTGCTACTACTGACTCACTTGCTCAAGCACTTTGGATTTGATCACGAAGCCCTCCAAAAGCTTGAGACTTGGTTGACCTTGAACCTTTCTACAATCCTTCTTGGAATGTAGACCCCTTTTTTCAATATTTTCCTCTTCAAGCGATTGAAGTTCTCTTTTCCTTCACAGGTAAGTGTTGGATTGATGTACTTCGAGATGTAGGCTTGAGGATTGAGATTGTTTCGATTATTGATAAGCTTGTATATCTCACGTGTGTCATTCATCCACGCATTCTCCTTCTCAATCAAACTCCTCACCTTTTATAGTGAACTTTCAAAAATTTGCCCGTTGAAGAGATAGGCTCATTTTTGAAAATCACTTTGCAAATCGTTGGTATGCGAGTTCTTGGAATTGCCATTTCCTCGTATGAAATGTTTTATCACCTTTTCGAGTTCGACACGGTGTAGTGCTTCCCATTGGTTCATTTCTTTTGCACGCTTCGGGATCGAGCACTCCAAGAAAGGTAGTATGGAGATATTACTTGTTTAAGTAAATCTCTTGATTTAGGCAACGGTTCTTTACGATTATCTCGACTTGATCGCATTTCCTCGCTTTCCCAGGTGACTTAGAGTCACTTCCAATCATTGGATGACTCTTTTCGTCACTCGACTTGAGACTTGGCTTCTCTTGAGTTGACTTGATGATGTTCCACTGTTTGCATCTCACCGCTTCTTGATCGAGTTCTGTCTGCTCTTCTTTGTTGTACTCAAATTGTCTCACAATGAGTTTTCCTTCAAGCCTTGATTTGTCTTCTTGCAAGTTGGAGCGTAGTTGACTTAACTCGGCAGCCACTCTAATTGTTACAATACATTTCAAAGCAAGAATTGGGAGCCAACTTTCTATTCTAAGTTTTACATGGCATTCATCAAAATCTAAACAATAGAATTCCTAACAATTTCCCCCTTTTTGATGATGCCAAAACTTAAATCATACAAAGATGCAAATAACACAGATACATACAGATAGTGTATTGACATAGAATGTATGCGCATAATCAATCTTTTTATTGATCATATCATTCTTGTACTTAACACAATGTTGTTTACAAGGTGTATCGAGTATGTAAAAAAATTTAGCATTATTACGTAAGACTTACATTGTATGTATTTACATATAAAACACACGAAGGGTTGACAACAACACTTCATCTCCTTCATTGTCTCCTTCTTTCATCTTGATCAAGATCTTCTTCTCTTCTTCTCTTCTTCTCGTCATCACCGCTTCTTTTTCTTCTCATATGCCTTCCTGGCGACTTCATCTTTCCTTATTCTTTCTGTCTCTCCCGCCATAGCCGAGTTTGTCTCTTGTTTTCTTCTTCTATCCTTTTTGCATACTCAGCGTTGGTTTTAGCCACTTGCAAGTTCGCCACATGGTCAAGCCCAGCCCAGTAGATCCCTCCTTTCTTTCCTGGATCTACGTATTCAATATTCTTGGGCAGAGGCCTAGGTCCAAGCTTCTTCCTCCACTGCGCTTCTTCCTCTACCTCGGGCGTATCTTGTCTTGGGGCTTCTTTTCTTTCCGGTGAGTGCCCAGCAGAGTGACCCAGCAGAGTGATGCCGGTTGTCTGCTGTCTGTCAGCTTCTTCACATAATGTGAGACCCTTTTCCCAAGACAGTCCCAAGCTTGAGCAAGGACATATTTGCAAAATAACCTTGATTCGAGCGTTTTGAATTCGTCAACTGATCTTGGCTCTGTCCCGACATCCGAGATGGCATACGTGTCTCTGTAATTGGAATGCCTCCGTGTTCTTTCAAAATGTTCATCACCCTGGCATCCATTCTTCCTTCCACCTCCTTCATCCCTGCTTCAATTTCTTTTCTCTTCTCGGCCATAGAGCAGAGTGTTGGAGTGGCAGAGTCACCGGAGGGAGTTCTTTGCTTATAATGTCAGCTGTGACAGGACCCTGTTGGGGGTTTGTGCAATCATCAAGGTCATATTCTTTGATCCTTCCCCTCAGCAGATTTTCCTTTCTTCATTTCAAAATTTCCTCGGTGATTTTCCTTCTCATTTGTTCCTTGTCGCTGCTCCCTTCTTTTTCAGCTTCAGATTTTTTGCTTTAAGGTATTCTCTTTCCCTTTTTGGCATCATCAAAGGATAGAGGAACCCAGGGAACATCTTTGGCAAGCATGAAGTCGAGTCTCCGATGGTTGAATTTTGCTTCAAGTCTGCTGCGTTGTATCGCACGGAATTGACCGAGTAGCGTTGGATTCTGCTGAAATCAGCTTCATCTCGGCCATGAGAAGGCTGAATTTTCTTGTCATGTGTTCTTCCAAACGCTGTATATCATTTCTTTGAACCACTCCCATTGGATCGATTTCACCGTGTTCTGGAGGACTCTCCTGGTCCCTCCATCGAGTCTTTGCTCGTGAAGGATTCTTGATTCATGCAATGCTTGCTGCATCTGCAATTCTTCGCGGGCAAAGCATTCTCACGGTTCTCGTCACTTTCGGAGAAGACATCAAGGAGAGGATGGAAGTGTTACGTAGTGCTTGGGAGATAGGCGCGATCTTGCCTTTTCGCGTGCTTCGGCTTCTTGACTTGCTTTTCTCTCTCCTTGTCCTTGTAGATCTGCAGAATAACCATGCGCTTGTCTTCATCTAGAGCTGGGAGCACGATAGATAATCCAAGGAAATTTAGCAGTTCCTCTTCTTCTTCTATGAATTCAGGCCGTTGAACTGTTCCTTGACTTGCTCAGACTTCCATTTTCTCCACTCCCATGACGATTTTGGATGTCCGGGTAAGGTGGAGATAGGATCATTACATCACTATCTGCTTGGGCTGGTTCTTCTTGTGCTTCAAATTTTGTATGAGCTCTGTTGTGTCTTGAGTTGCCTCTGTGATCACCTTCAGCAGACTTGGGCCGTTTCATCAATTACATCGGAGACTCTACTTCTCCGGTAGTCTCCCGATTTGTGCTAGCCGAGTAGCCGACTCACTCGGTTTTCTCTGTTCGGATTGCTTTACAAGTCTTCTTCGTCTCTTAGTTTGTACGGAGGGATTTGGTTCGAGACGGTGTCCTCTCGAGTCTTGGGCGGCTGGGGCGGTGCTTGTGTTTGTTTCGAGGAGTGGCCGTCCCAGCTTGTCGATTCTCCTCCTTTTGACGATCGAGAGGGAATTTGTGAGTCCTTTCTCGCTGCTGCGGGGGGTGACACGGCTGCGTGGGCGGGTGACTGCTGCGGGGCAGGTGACTCTCTGCAGGGCGGGTGACTGGCTGCAGGGGGGGAGCATGTTTGGTTTTCTTTGCAGGGGGCAGACTTTGGCAACATAGCAGCTGCAGGGCAGCTTTCTTCTTAGTTGGAGAGGAACAGTTTGTGTCTTGGTGGTGATTCCCCTCATTTTGGTGTCACTCTCTCTTGGCGTACGCGACGCTTCGAGCACAGAGAGATTAGCTCGAACATCCTCTTGTTAACATGGAAGGCCTTCCCATGTCTAAGAGGTACTCCTTTCACCTCCAATAGCCGGCCAATCACCAGGCCATATCCCGAGATCCTCCAAATGACCCATCTTCTTTGAAGGACTTGTTCCCCACGCTCGGGCAGAGTCTGCTGTAGATAAACTGTTGAGTTTATCTTCTTTTCTTCGATTATTGCAGCCATCACAATCAATTTTGCCTTTGTGATTGGTCAAAGCGCCTAAATTTGATGTCGATACACTTGGCAACAATATCCAACAATTTGTGATAATCCTCCTTCAGCAGTCTCTTGTTTTCTTTGTGTATATTATTTTGTCAACAACGTCGGACTTGGCTATTTCTTTCCATGCGTCACCCAAGTTTACATCAGCTTCCTTAATTTCGATTTGCTCCTTCTGCTGGTAGTGAGCAATATTCACCAAATCCTGGCGCGTGATAGTCACCGCTTCCCGTGAACAGATGACTTGATTCCTTCATCGTGAATCTCAAAGCATTCACGTAGAATTGTGCGACCTCCTCCACATAGGTCATAGGATACTCCGATGTTAGAAACGGTTTTGATCCCGGCGTTTCTAACTTCTCCGCGATTTTCTTCACCAGGGTGTCGTCGGACCTCGCTTCATCATTCCGTCGAAATCCATTCGAACCGGTGTGGATTTGTTTTCCCAACTTGGTAAAGTTATACGTTGGTGCCATTTCTCGAGAATAATTTCAAGGAAAAGTTCGTAAATTTGATTTGAAGGTTGATAGGGTTTCGAGAGTATTTGCCTTTGCTTTTTGAGAGAGAGATTGAACAGTTTTTAGAAGTGTGAGAGAGAAACGGATGAAAAATGGTTTAAATATGGTTTATTTAAGGACGTGCAGACGGTTTTTGAATCGTGATCGAAATCAACGGCTTGGATTTCGCACGATATTGAGCGATTCATGTCTCGTATTTAATGCGGCAAACATTTATATCCAATCATAGGCTTGGTGTGCGGCTTTATGTCTGTACACATCATCATTATTATGCCGACGTGTCTCTTAAAACATTCTCGCTAAGTCAAAAACGCATTGCGTTTTTGTCACTTTGCTCATAAGTTATTCAACTTATCTCTTAGCCGATTTAACTCGCTTCTCACATTTCTCTTAGTGACTCACCTATCATTTGAATTGGTATAGTGACTTTTCGACACGGTGATTCTTGAGCTAATTTTTGTTTTCACTCTTTTTCAACTTCTTTCCTGTTCCATTTCTTTTCTTTGATTCTTTCGTGTCTCGGCTTAGCTCAATTAGCCCCAACTCATGTTTGAGTTCTTCAAATCTTGACTCACATAATGGTTTTGTGAAGATGTCGGCTAGTTGTTTGTCGGTTGAGATATATTCCAAGATAATGTCCTTCTTTTCAACATGATCTCTTATGAAATGATATCCGACATCTATATGTTTTGTTCTTGAGTGCAACACAGGGTTTTGTGTGATTGCAATTGCACTTGTGTTATCACACATGATTGGAATTTCTTTTTCTTCAACTTCATAATCTCTCATTTCTTTGTCTCATCCATAGGACTTGGCACAACTTGTTGCCCGCAGCCTATGTATTCTCGCCTCATTTTGTAGAAGTGGCTATTGAGTTTTTGCTTGCTAAACCAGAAATTAATCTGTTTCCAAGCATTTGACATGTGCCGAAGTACTTTTCTGTCCACTCGCATCCAAAGATAGTCGAGTCGAATAGCCAATTAGCTTGAATCCACCTTCCTTTGGATACCATAGCCCTACTTCTTGATTTCCTTTTAAGTATCTCAATATTCTCTTAGTCATGATCATATGGCTCTCTTTTTGGAGCAGATTGAAATCTTGCACATACACCTACAACAAAGGTGATGTCGGCGCTCGCTATTTGTGAGATAGAAGCGATGATCCAATAAGTGCTCGTATCTTGTTTGATCTACTGTGCTTGCCATCCGCATCCATGTCCATTTTTGATGTGTTCATTGGTATTTTTCTGAGAAGACTTCTCCTCCATACCAAATTTCTTCATTAAATCTCTGGTGTATTTTGTTTGACTTATGAAGGTTCCATCCTTCATTTGTTTCACTTGAAGTCCAAGGAAGAATGTCGCTCTCTCCCATCATGCTCATTTCAAATTTACTTTGCATGAGGTTTGAGAATTTTTCACCATGACTCTTTGTTAGTGGATCCAAAAATGATGTCATCCACATATATTTGAACAAGCAAAGATACTCTTCTTGTCTTGAATTCTAAAAGTGTTCTATCTACTTTTCCTTTAGAGAATCCATTTCGATTAGGAATTGTGACGGGGTATCATACCATGCTCTCGGGTGCCTGTTTCAATCCATACAGGGCTTTCTTGAGTTTGTACACTTTGTCTCCAAGAGTCTTCTCGCTCAAATCCTGGAGGTTGTTCAACATACACTTCTTCTTCCAATAATCCATTTAGGAATGCACTTTTTTACATCCATTTGATATACAATGAAATTTTTGTGAGTCGCATAGGCAAGAAACATCCTTATAGCTTCCAATCTTGCTACGAGGAGCAAATGTTTCATCAAAATCTATTCCTTCTTCTTGGCAATATCCTTTGGCTACCAGTCTTGCTTTGTTTCTTACCACAGAACCTTCCTCGTTCATCTTATTTCGAATACCCATTTGGTTCCAATAACATTTTGATGTATGGGTCTTTGTACTAATTCCCATACTTTATTTCTCTCAAACGATTGACTCTTCTTGCATAGCTTGAATCAATGTGTGTCATCCAATGCTTGTGACACATCTTTGGGCTCTATCTGCGAGATGAAGCATGTGAACATTGCTTCTTGTTGAGTTCGGATCTTGTCTTGACACCTTCTCTCATGTCTCCAATGACAAGATCGGTGGATGGTCTCTTAGCCATCTTACGTCAGGTTGAAGTAAGTTAGCTGGATTGATCGACTTGCGGTTTGTGTTCTTTGTGGTCGCTCTCTCGTGATCACTCACCGCAGATTTTCCACTGTTTTTGAGATTCGGCTATCTCATCTTCTTCGAATTGATAATCCCCCTTCGAAGCTTCAAAGATAGGGATTCTTCGTGAGGTTGGATGTTTCACTTGTCGGTGACTCTTCAATGTCTTTTCCATTTATGTTTGGCTCATCGAATACTACATGAATGGATTCTTCCAGTAACCATAGTTCTTTTGTTGAGTATTCTCAGTAGGCTTTGCTTTGGTGAGTATCCTAAGAAGATACCTCATCGCCTTTAGCATCAAAAGCCTTTAGGTTGTCTTTGCCATTATTGTGGATGAAGCATTTGCATCCAAATATTCGAAATATGCAACATTTGGTTTTCTTCCGATCCAGGATCTCATAGGGAGTCTTTGTCACCGCCTATTTATCATACATCCTGTTTTTGGGTGTAGCAGTGTGTTGATTGCTTTCCCCAAAATCTTTTGGTAACCCCTTGACTAACATGGTCTCCGCTTCCTTGAGGGTTCTGTTTCTTCTTTCTCGCAACTCCATTCTCTTTTGTGGAGTCCTTGCGGTGATAGTTCATGACCAATACCATTCTCAATACAAGATCTTGAGTTATTATTCCATTGACAAACTCGGTTCCTCTATCCGATCTTATTTTGATAATGGTTTGACTCTTCTCATTTTGTATTCTCTTCATCATTTGTGGTAGCTTTTGTAGAGTTTCTTTCTTCTTGCACATGAATATTGTCCATGTATATCTTGAGTAGTCATCTACTACCACCAAGGTGTATTTCTTTCCACTTATGCTTCTTTGGTTCCATGGGCCAAATAGATCCATATGAAGCAATAGATGCAATATTCTTGTTGAGGATGGGCATGTCTTTTCTTTGAATGACGACTTGATTTGTTTTCCCTTCGACATGCATCACATATACTTTCCTTCAGTATATCGAGTCCTGGAAGTCCTTCTACAAGATGACTTCTTGCTAGCTTATTAATTGTTTTGAAGTTCAGGGTGACTCGGCTTTTTTGTGCCACAACCAACTTGATTCAATTTGTGCTCTTTTGCTAGTAGACAGTCTTTGGGTGTTGCGATTGACCAATCCACTACATACATATTTTTTTTTCTACATCCTTGCAAAGACAACTTCATTAGATTCAACATTTTTGATTTGGCATATTCCCATGTTGAATCCAACATTGTAGCCCTTGTCGCAGAGTTGGTGATGCTTAGTAAATTGAAGTTTAGTCCTTCAACATATGCAACATCGTGATTTCTAAACCATTCCTTTTGATGGATCCAATTGCCTCTTATTTCACCAGGAGCTTCATTTCCTCCAAATATGACTTTTGCTCCTTTGACTTCCTTGAATTTTGACAGATTTCTCTTATCTCTGTCATGTGTCCGGAATGACCACTATCCATGTACCAGGTTCCTTGGCACTCACTATTTCTTGAACCCGCAATCAAGGAAATTAAGTTTTAGGTACCCATTCTTGTCCGGGTCCGAGGGGTTAGAATTATAAGATGATCCAACCAACCTATAGCCAAATGATTTGACTCTAAGAGGTTGCCATCTATCGTGCCATAATCATAATCAATCCTGGAAAATTGCTTGGGAGTCCAGTTCATACAATTTTGTCTCTTTTGTCAGTATGCCTGCATGTGTGTTTTAGCAATTGCCTTTCTTGGGTAATTGTGGTGTCTTTGAGTGTAGTGCCTAGGTGCATATGTGTCTTTGATGAAAGCTCTTATGCTTTTGGAATGGCCTTTGTTGAGTTCTAGGCCTTTGCCATTTGGGCTTGTATTCCATAAGTCTTCAGTCGATAGTTCACATTATTCCATACTTGGCTTGGATATTTTCTACCATTCCCATCATATGTATTTCTTTTATGAGTTTTCCGGGATTTTTGGTAGCTCGCTTCTTCTTTACAGAGTATTTTTGTTTTGAGTCTCATTTGAGGACTCGGTGAATCTCTTCTCACTGTCCTTTCAAAGACTCTCAAATGGCATTTTTCTTTTCCTTTGTAACCAAGGCCGCTTTGCTTAGCATTGTGCTTTGGATTGAAAGTGTGTGCATCGTTTAGAGTTTTGGATTTTTCGGACTCTTCATGACTTGAAGATCCTTTTTCCAAAATTACTCTTGAGGTTTGACATGGCACAAAGGAATTAAATCCTAAGCTGTCTTGTCTCCACATTCTCTTTGACTCATAATAAGATCATCCAATGATTTAGATGCCTTAGTGAATGAGGCAATAACATTTTGAGGTCATTCTCCTCTTTTCTATAGCAGCAATTTCGCTATTAATTTAGCATTTTCGGCCTTTAAACTTTTATTCTCATCGCCTATTTGACTTAGAGTACTCGGCTCCTTAGTCGACTTTGAGTTTTGATTTTTGAGTAAATTTGTTTTCCTCATTCAATAGTGTGTGTGAGGTTTTAATGTGCTCAAAATCTTTCATCATTTTGCCTAATGAATCATAAAGATCGAGTGGGTGATGAAGTGTATGTGTCACGATCACTATCACTAGTGTCCGAGCTTGTTGAGTTAGATTGTACCTCATCTTCTTGGTCTTGTTCTTTGGCCATTGCGGATCAAGGCTTCTTCTTCGAGTCACTTGAGTAGTCGCTTCTCGCTTCTCTCGAGTCACTTGTCTCTCTTGACTTGTTGTCTCGGCAGATCTCTGCAGCCCATCATTGCCTTTTTTTTTTTCTCTTGTCTTCTTTCTCTCAAGACCTTTCTTTCTTCTTCTTCTTTTTCGCACTTGTTGACTACAGGATATGAGCAATCAATGGCATAGTGACCTGGTTGTCTACAATTCCAACATAGATATTCAGCCTTTTGATCACTCTTTCTATTCTTGAGTTGTCGGCCCTTTGATACTCAACTTGTTGATGATCATTCTCTTGGTTGGCCTATCATCCCTTGATTTGGATGAGCCGAGTGTCTTCCGGAGGATTCACCCTTTTCTCTCTTGTAGTTCTTGTTAAAGAACTTGTTAAATCTTTTAACCATCGGGCTATTTCTTCCGGGTCAATTGCCTCTTTGACCTCGCCTCTCCTTCCATCTTTGGCAACTAGAGCAGTTGTTTTGGGTACATTTGTCTCTTCCTGGTCTTTCCTTCTCACCTCAAACTCGTAGGCTTTGAGGTCCGAGAATAACTCATGATTGGATGTCTTTGATAGGTCCATGGAGTGTCTCAATGCCATGACCTTCATTTCCCATTCATTTGGAAGACTTTTTAGGATCTTCATACACATTTCTTTTGTGTATATTCCTTTCCAAGTGTAGACACTGACTCATTTGTGATTTCAGTAAACCGAGCATCCAGTTGATCCAGGTTTTCTCCCGAGATCATTTTAAAGTTCTCAAATTTTTGTACGACCACGATAGTTTGTTTTCTTTGATTTGCTCTCGAGCCTTCACAAATCAATGTCGGTTTGTCCCAAATTTCCTTAGCGATTTTGCAAGATTTCACTTTATTGAACATGGCTTTGTCCAAGGTTTTGTAGAGAGAATGTCCTTGGCTACATTGTCCAGGTTGTATCTTTTTTCTGTCATCATTTGTCCACTCCGTTCTTGGTTTTTCAACCATGACCGGTCCGTCAGGTCTTTGATCTTCTTCCCCTTCATTTGCAACTCTTCGCATGACAATTTGTGTTCACCTTTAATATTTGCAGAGGCCCATCTTCTATCACTATCCACATCTCATCATGTAATGCCGATAGGTGAGCTCGCATGCGAATTTTCCAATCATCAAATTCTTCAATAGTGAACATAGGAATGCGTGTTAGATTTGCTTCCATGATAATAACTTTTAATGATAGAAAAGAGTTTTGAAAGTTTAAGTACTAAAGCGAGACTTTTGAAAAGTTTGGAGATCTAGTTCAAGAACTGATGCGGAGGGTTCAATGAACCAACCGCTCCGATACCACTTGTAGGTCCCAAGGGGTGTAAGTGTAAGGTTTAGAAGGAGGGGGTTGAATAAACCTTACCAAATTTTCGATTTAGGCCTTTTTAAATCTCTGAGTTCTACACAATTTGTGTCCTTGATGGGGATCGAATTAGTCCTCAAGAGAGTTAATATCTCAGACTTCACTGAAATAATTAATAGAGTAACTCAAATTGTTGGCTATAAATTGACTCAATTGTGGTTTTGTTTTATTGAAGACTTAACACCCTTAAGTTTGATTAAGCAAGTTTTTACTGACTTGATTTAGTACTTATAGATTATCAAATGGATAGCAAATTTATCACAGATATAAGCAATTAAAAGTGCGAGAAATTTAAATCTTTGAAATGTAAATGACACAAAGAAAGTTTTTATAGAGGTTCGAAGATGGGGTAATTCTTCTACTCCTCTCTTCTCCAACTCCCGGAGGAATCCACTAAGTAATGATCGGTTTACAAAGTGGTAACAAACCCGAGATACAAGTCTTGATCACAACGGCCCGACTTGATCCTTTGGGACTCGATCCGAGACGCCTTGATCACTCGGTGGCTTCTCGCACGACTCGGCCTTCTTCACAGGCGCCGCCTTGCTACTACAGACTCACTTGCTCAAGCACTTTGGATTTGATCACGAAGCCCTCCAAAAGCTTGAGACTTGGTTCAATTTTTGAACCTTTCTACAATCCTTCTTGGAATGTAGACCCCTTTTTTCAGTATTTTCCTCTTCAATCGATTGAAGTTCTCTTTCCTTCACGAGGTAAGTGTTGGATTGATGTACTTGAGATGTAGCTTGAGGATTGAGATTGTTTCGATTATTGATAAGCTTGTATATCTCACGTGTGTCATTCATCCACGCATTCTCCTTCTCAATCAAACTCCTCGGCCTTTTATAGTGAACTTTCAAAAATTTGCCCGTTGAAGAGATAGGCTCATTTTTGAAAATCACTTTGCAAATCGTTGGTATGCGCTTCTTGGAATTGCCATTTCCTCGTATGAAATGTTTTATCACCTTTTCGTAGTTCGACACGGTGTAGTGCTTCCCATCGTTCATTTCTTTTGCACGCTTCTCGGGATCGAGCACTCCAAGAAAGGTAGTATGGAGATATTACTTGTTTAAGTAAATCTCTTGATTCAGGCGGCAACGGTTCTTTTTACGCTTATCTCGACTTGACCGCATTTCCTCGCTTTCCCAGGTGACTTAGAGTCGCCTTCCAATCATGGATGACTCTTCATCACTTACTTGAGACTTGGCTTCTCTTGAGTTGACTTGATCGATGTTCCACTCACCGCATCTCACCGCTTCTTCGATCGAGTTCTGTCGCTTTCTTTGTTGTACTGTTTGTCTCACGCCAGAAGTTTTCCTTCAAGCCTTGAGTTGTCTTCTTGCAAGTTGGAGCGTAGCCGACTTAACTCGGCTTGGCACTCTAATTGTTACAATACATTTCAAAGCAAGAATTGGGGAGCCAACTTTCTATTCTAAGTTTTACATGGCATTCATCAAAATCTAAACAATAGAATTCCTAACATATAAGCTCAAGTAATTTCAGGGACAAAACTATTTTTTCAATTTAAAGATCGATGTGGCTAACAATAAAAAATTTTGGCACAAAATTAGCTAATTAAGGAATCATGAGTTCATAAGTAGGCTTTTTAGGCTAAGTAGGCTAAAACAAAGATGACATTAAAATCATTTTCAAAAATTGCACACACACATGGCTTCAATGAAGATACCGGGGCAAGTTCTAGAGTTCTAACAATCATGAATGACACACTCAAAAAGAAAAATAAGTTGCATAAGATAAAGCAGTTAAAGGCACAAAAGCTCACAGACTTATTTTTTGCAACATGCTCAAATACCCAATTTTTTAACTCATGCCAAACAAATAAAAGACATCTCCTCAACCATTCATCGCATTATTCACAAAAATATGTCATCTCATAAAATTAAATGTTCATAGTAAAAATCATACGGAAGCTATTTGCTCTTTCGAAAATCTTGATTAAAAACACACACAAAAGCAATTAAACATGTTAAAACGATAAACATGCTAAAAAAAATAAAAATAAAAATCGAAAAATAAAAAAAATAATTTAAAAATTTTATGCAAATTTTTATGCTCTACATGCAATCCTAAATGCAATGCAAAAGTACTAAATTACGCATTCTTGACAACCCCCTCCCCCCAAACTTAAAATATGCTTCGTCCCGAATATATGAGAAAATTATCAAAAGTAAAGATGAATGCGTAATAAATATTTACATGGATCATTGTGGTGGTGGAGGTGGAGGGTAGTGGCCTTGTGAAATATGTCACTGATCCATACGAGACATCATCTCGTACATGTACTGCTGCTGTTGGGTGATAGCATCGAATCTTTGTAATATTCAGCGTGATACTCATCAACATTTGACGTCAACTGATAAATATCATCTATCAATTTGCCCACATTGGCTTCCACCCTTTCTAGCCTATCACTCATGCTAAATGGTCGGTTACCTCTTATCTAGAGGATTCCAGCGCATCCCTCATAGGCTCATCTTGCTCTTCTTGAGCAACAACCCCCTGTTCACCTCTCATTAACCAATTACCCCTATTTCTTATAGATATAGCTTTTGGGTTAGTGAGCCTAACTGTTCTATCCGCCTGATTTAGCCAGTAATTACGCCCATCGAATTGAATCATTTTCATAGAAGATAAAAAAAGTCAAATCAATCAGTTTTGGCCCTGCGGCCTCCGCATGCCCTCCAAAGCTAACATTAAAATATTTAGCAATAGGAGTAATCATCCCCACAATACAAATTCCTCCCCTATCATATTTTCTTACTCTATCAAATTATCGGGCTATCATAGCCCCGTTGTTTGGCACAACCTCCGTCCCCGACGCCATACACCAAATAATAAATAACTCATCTACTCGCCCCTTTGCTTTCTTCCCTCGAAAAAATTGTTTCCGTTAATGCTCTTTGTACATAGCAGAATACGAGGTTTTGAATGCTAGATGCCTCCAAGTACCAAAGGTGTAGATTCGTTTACCAGTTATCTCCCTCCAAAATCTATCCTTATCAAAATCCTCATGCTCCTCAACCCCATAAGCCGAAGTTCTATATATTGCATTTAAATCATCAATTGACAACTCCCTCGGCTAATTCGCTAACCGGAACTGAAATCCCATCAAATTCCATTTTCGAACTACTAATCCGAACTACTCAAGAACTCAAGTGTATAAATCGAATAAGTAGCCCAATGCCCATTTAATAATTCATGCCAATCCACCAGACCACACATAGCCTGAAAATCTTCCAATAAACCCAAATTAGCAAGAGTATGTTCATCGGGATATCTTGTATTTATCCATGGTCGATAATAGAGTATCGCCCATCTAGCCCGGTGTGTTTCATTAGGCAAGATGATATTCGAGGCTTCCAGCTCGTCAGCCGCGTATCCCGATTGTGGCTCGGGTTTGGGCTTCAGAGTTGGTTCTCTTCTTCTTCTTCTTGTGTTCCTTTTTGTTCCTCTTTCTCCCCTAGAAGCCATAAAAACCAAATTTATGAGGTATAAAAATCTGAAATTGAAACTTTGAAAACCCTCAAACTTGGTGTAGAAATTGAAAAAGTTGAAAATTTGAAGGCTTTAGGTGATGGGTTTCTTGAGAAGTTGAAGAATTTGTGTTTTTGGGGTGAGATTTATAGTAAATTTAAAGAGATTTGGAGAAGAGTTTGAGAATTTTGGGAGAAAGTTTTCGAGTTGTAGGGTTCGGGTAGGAGAAAGTGGGAGAAAAATTGAGTTTTGGGGTTGAAATAAGGGTTAAAATCGCGACTGACGGGCCACACGGCCCATGTGGGCTCACCCGACCGGGCCGTGCGACCCTGCACGCCCGCGTCCTGCTTTCTGCGGAACCACACACACCCATGTGGAGCCACACGGTCTGGCCAAGTGGTGTTGGTCTGCTCACTATGTCGCACGACCTGGTCGTGTGATGTAATATTTTTTTTTTGAAACCTCGAGTTTGCCTTGAAGCCTCCTACACAACAACTCACAAAACCAAACATAACTAAAAATTAAGTTAATACTAAAAATATTGAAAGTAAAATTTAAATAAATTGAAGGCGATCAAAAAAATAATAGAAAAATAGGAAATAAGTTGGGTTGCCTCCCATAAAGCGCTAAGTTTTACGTCTTCAGCCAGACTTCAGATTTCTACAATCACTATCGTTGAACCATGTCGGTTGAAATCTATGAGCCCTCAAAGTTTGTACCATCCATCTGACAAATGACATTACATTGTTCTCTCGGATTCAGTTCTGTGTCGCTTGAGAGTGTGCCATTTTGATGTTGGCCTCCCATTGCAGTTACGATCTGGGCTACTTGTGTTTCTAGAGATTTCAATCTTGCATTTACGTTCGTGTTCAACTGAGTGACCTATTCCTCGATCTTGTCTATCTTCGCTTCATCCTTGTTCAGTCTTGCCCTAGTTTCTCCGATAAACGAGGATATCATCTCCTCTACAGATGCTTTCTTTTCATTTGACTTTGATCTGCATTGATTACCGACATTAAATCCCGGGGGTGGCTGCAAAATGTTTTTATTGTTAGCATAAGAAAAGTTTTCATGGTACCCCAGATGATAGTAATTAGGTGTCTGATTATTTCTGTAGTTGTTGTAGCATTGTTGTCCCAAAAAATTTGCTTCTTCCACAACGAGTGTTGCCTCTCTTGAAGTTACTTGATGTGTCCAATCCAGTTTCATACTTAGCATGGATATTTGTTCCGTGAGTATGGCTATCTTATCCTCATCCAGAATTTCCGCGATACGTCTGTCCTCGGATCTCTCGGATGGCCATTGGTAACTATTATTTGCCATCTCCTCTAACACTTCTAGTGCCTCCTCTCGATATTTCCCTAGTTGTGCACCCCCAGATGCATCATCTATAATCGTTCTCATGTTGCCACTCAAACCATTATAACATACTAAACATGTTGATAGTTGGGATATCCATGTTGAGGGCATTTCCTTAGCAATTCTCGGAATCTATCCCATGCCTCATATAGTGGCTCAGAATCTAATTGCAGCGTTTTGGGGGAAAGTATTTGGCTAAAAACCGTTGACTTAGTTCAGCCCAATCTACCGGTGGTGGTGTTAGAGAGCATAATCATCCCTTAGCCTTATCATGCAGAGATAATACAAAAAGGTGGCATCAATATCCTCAGAAACACCATTCATCTTAACAGTGTCGTAAATTTCTAAGAATTGCATCAGATGCGCGTTTGAATCCTCAACGGCTCTGCCCCCAAACTGATTTTGTGACACCATCTAGATCAATGCAGTTTTTAGTTCAAAGTTATTTGCATCGATCGGCAGACGGGTCACACTCCCATAAGTTCGACTAACCTCCGACTGGAAGTAGTCCCTAAATGCCCTTCTCACGGGCATTTCTACTATTTGGTCATGTGCGTCTGCCCAGGTGGGCGCTCCTCATTGATTCTATTATTCACGACATTCTGATTAGTCCCATCCGCTATTACTTTAGATCTTTTCATTAGTTGTTTTATTGTTTTCTTGATTTCAAATCAATGGGTATTGACTAGGTAGATATGGAACGAGTAATCATGCACTTAACGAAAACAAATTAGAACCGAACAAGAGAAAAAACAAATAATTGAATTAAAAGAAAAAAATAAAAATTATTTATAAAATATTTTAATTAAGATTGAACTACTTATTACTATATCTAAGCAGAGTCTTTCAATCCTCGGCAATGGCGCCAAAAATTTGTTCGCCAAAAATATTTGGATCTTACAACTGCAAGTGTATAATGTAGTTTATGTAAGTCCAAGTGGCTACGATAATCTAGAGGGGGGTGAATAGATTATACCCATTTTCTCGAATATGCCATCTTTTTCGAATGTAATAAGCCAAGACAAGATGGAAGTGCGGGAAGTAAACAACACACGTCGATTTATAGAACTTCACCCCACCTAGGGACTACGTGCTCTACCACCCCAGTATATCCGGGATGGGTTTCGAAAAAGAAAAAAGAATTTTATTAATTACCACAATTAATACAACATCACCTTACAACACCTCTTTGGAGATTACCACAATCTCCCTTGAAGATTACCACAATCTTTAACCTTGAAGAACACTAAATTCTTGAACACCTCAAAGAGCACCAAACTTTTCAATAAGAAGATTACCACAATCTTCTTGCACCTAACACCTAGATCATCCAAGTGTGTTCTTACCACAAGAACACTCACAAGGATATCTTGTGTTGAATGATAACCACAAATTCAAGATTACAACTCGATAATGAATAATACAAGTTTGAGTGCAAGTATAATCAAGAAATAAAGCCTAGACCTCAAGATGTGAAAGTGAAATACTTGGGCTATAAATACAACAAGAATGTTGAAAGTGAAAGCTTAAAGAAATTTGCAGATTTCTTGTTGTGTGTTTGTTTGTGTTGTTGTATTTTGTTTGCTTCAAGTCTTCCTCTATTTATAGGAGGGTCTTCAAGATTGGATCTCCAATATAGGCTCTTCCATCTCCACTTTTGTCTACAAAAAGAAGATCACAAGATGTAGAAATATTGTACAAAATTGTTAAAGTAAATCTTGCAGATAATGGTTGTCCAACGGTTTGAATTTTGTTGTCAAAAACATATGTCGACCGGTCGCGTAGAGATAGAAATTTGAAAATAGATCACACTATTTTACACCGGTCGACCCCCTGTTGGACCGGTTGCCCTCTTAATTTTTCAATACAGAAAAGGTCAGAAACAAAGAGCCATCTTCAGACACCGGTCGACCACTTGGTCGACCGGTCAACCACACCGGTTGACCCCCCGGTGGACCGGTCTACCCCCTTTTTTTTCAGCAAATAGGTTTTTTCTGTTTTGCATAACTTTCAGATATGGGATGCCCTATAGGGCGACCGGTTGACCTCAAAACAGAGGAGTTGCCCAATTTTTGTCGAAAATAAATTTCAAGAAATACTCCGAAAAATTAGTAAAAATATTTTAGATCGATCGGGAGTATTTGGACAATATTTAGAAACATAGTTTTGATGTAAAAATACTTTTAAACAAAATCATTAAAATCATGATAAAACACTTATGTGTTGTCCAATTTTGTCAAAAATAAACTTCAAGAAGTACTCCGAAAAGTTAAAGGCATTTTAGATCGCTCGGGAGTATTTGGACAACATTTAAAAACATTGTTTGTTGTAAAAAATCATTTAAACAAAATCATCAAAATCATGATAAAATATTTTTCTAACAAATCCCCCCTTTTTGATGATTACAAACCAAAATAATTTTTAAGAGATCGATTTTAAAACAAAACACATTTTTCCGGTCTAAAACATTAATCCACTTTTAAGCAACAATTATCATAACTAATAACGCAAGAATAGGAGCAAATAGTTTTCAAAAATAATTTTGCAAAAGCTCCCCCTATCAACATGCATAACAAGAATAGATAGAAGCAACCAATTAAAAGCTAAAAACTTAGCTTTTACAATTAAAGCTTGAATTTCATGAGTTTAGAAGCTCCCCCTGTCAAAAAGAAATCATTAGTCATAAATAAAAGTCCATTTTCCGCCCAAACCCTTAACCAGCGAAAATCGTCCCCTTTATCTCAAATCCTCATTTTTTCATCAATCTTTACAATTCTTGTTGCTAATCCACTTATTTTTGCAAGAATCTTACGTATATGGCACCTCCCAAAAATTCTACCGGTCAAAATCCCACTTCCAAGAGAAGAAAGGGCGGAGAGGGTTCTTCGAGAAATCGGCAAGACGAAGCCGGACAAAGGGATATTCGAGCTGCTCAAAGGAACGTGGCTCAAGAACGTGATGACATTCAAAATCCCGTACTCTCTCGGGCCCAAATTTCCGAGCTCCGCGGAAAAATTTCGCTCCAAAATTGTCGTTGGGCAAAAAGTAAGAAATCTTTTATACCATTAGCTCCCCGTTCTAATAATGTTCTAGATTTCATCAATAAATATGCAGAGTGGTACTATGAAGATTTGGGAATGGGTGGAAAATCGATTGCTCGCACTAAAATTTGTCGTTTTAATTCATTTACTAATGAATATCCTACTATTAGATGATTCTTTGAAGAGCAAGGTTGGATGTTTTTATGGGAGCATGCATATGTTTTGTATGATGATGATATTATTCAATATTTTTATGCAAATATGTGGGTGCAATATGATGATGATGGAATCCTATTGCGGTAAATTCGTTTGTAAGGGGTCGTCATTTTAGGTGGACTCCTAATGAAATTTGTCGGCTTCTACATGTAAGAGAGGGCGGTTGGGACTATTTTTCTTGTGTTGTTTGGAATGATGAGATGTTGGGGGTGTCTATGAAGGAAGTTAAGACTTATTTGGGCGTATGGCCAAAGTATTCATTGTTGGCGATGACACTTGAGCACCGAATTTTATCTGTTATTGTCGCCTACTGTATTTATGGAAAAGCGGGTAAAATGCCTAGCAACATGGACTATTTTTTGACTTATAAGATTGCTAGAAGGGAACCGCTTAACTTTGGCGCCATTCTTATTCAATGTCTAATTGAGTCTATCACTCAAGGAAATAAGAAGTTTGTTATGGGCAATTGGATTTGTAAACTTCTTATACAATTGGGACTACCTTCGTCGGAGTGTAATTCAGAGGTATTTCAAAATGACTTTGACATTGATAACATCTCCCAAATGGTCACTATGCGCAAGAATATGGACATCCGACCTACTAAAATGGCTAGAGGAAGAGGCCAAGATTCCGCAGATCCAAACGATTTCTTTGATGATGCTGAGGCCGTGAGATTGGCGGAGGAAGGCGAACCGAGCAATCCAGAGGGTAATACCGGTGCTCAACCACCTAGGAGGTACACCCAAGCCGAGTATGATGATCTAAGAATGTTTCATGAAGCTAGGTACGAGGCTTTGGAGCAAAAGACCTCCAAAATGCAAAACTCAATCGACAAGTTGAAGAAATTCATCAAAGATTTTATTCCCGGAACTTGCTTCTCTTCGGACGAAGAATGATGTCCCCACCCATTTATTATCTTAGCATTTTCTCTTATTGATGATGTTTTGTATGAACTTTCTTGTAAAACTCTAAATTTCACTAATGGATTTGCTTGTTTTCTTGAAAGGGTTAAGTTGAAAATGGCTTGTGGATGATCATGATATTGATGGAGTATTTGATGGTAAAAATACTCTAGTTTGGCATTATTTGATAGTTGGTATGAAGTACTTGATGGTAAAAGTGCTTCCTTTAATCTTTACTTAAATGCATTTGAGATGCCTTGATCATGTTGTTTAGATGGATAATTTGGGACATTTGTAATGTCTAATATACATTGTTTGATGCTTGACATGTATCACTTGATGGCTCTTTAATTTTTGCTTGATGGCATTGGTAATGCCTTGATCCTTTTTGGCTAAAATTATCTCAATTGGGTCGAACCCTTGAGAATTTACTTTGTTTTGAGCCTCTTATTTGATGAACATATGTTGAAAAATTGTTTTTGGGTGATGATATTAAAAACTTGGCTTAAATTCTTTTGCAAGGGCTATATACACCTTCTTTAAACGTTGACGCCCGCCAAGTGTTCGATAAATTGCTTCAATGAAAAACTCATCACCTACATGATTCTCTTATTTTCAAATGTCTTAAATTCTTATTGAGATCATGTTTTTGGCTAACAAATGAGCTTATGGTTTTTTTATGATACATTTCTCCCTTTTTCCTTGGATTTTAAGCCTAAATTGTTCAAATGGTTGATAAACCGTCTCTTTGGCTCACTTTGATATACTTGTATGATGTTTTTATCATCCTAACATTCTTTTTGATGATTCCAAAGGGGGAGAAACAGTAAATTGGCTCATTAGCTCAAAGAAGTTAATAAGAGCTTGTTATAAAAGCTAGCTCAAAGAAGCTAATAAGAGCTTGTTATAAAAGCTATAAGCTATGGCTCTTAAAAGCCATAAGCTGTGAATTATTTTTTGTCCAATTGTTGCTTGATGGACTTATATACTTGTCTAATGATGTTTTGTTGACAGGGGGAGCTTATAAGCTCTTGAACAATATGTAAAAGCTAAGCTTTTGGCTTATGGTTAATTGCTTTTTCATTATTCTTATTGTGCTTGTTGATAGGGGGAGCTTGTGCTTATTATTGAATATTTTTACTCCCTAACTTGGTTGCTTATGTATTTTTTGGAAATTTTGGTTGCTTCTAAACGGTTAGATATTTTTTACCGGAAAATCGTTTTTAAAATTGTCCTCCCAATATTTCTAAAAATTGTTTTGGTTTGTAATCATAAAAAAGGGGGAGATTGTTTGATACATGTTTTTATCTTAATTTTGATGATTTTATTCTTACACCCAAACAATGTTTTTAATTGTTGTCCAAATACTCCTAAATGATTTAAAATGATTTTAATATTTTCCGGAGTATTTCTTCTAGTTTTAATTCAGATAAAATTGGACAACACTTTTAATGATTTTATGTTTACAAGTTTTTACTTCAAAACAAGGTTCCTAAATGTTGTCTAAATACTCCCGATTGGTTTAAAATGTTTTTACTAAATTTTCGGAGTATTTCTTGAGTTTTATTTTCGACAAAAATTGGACAACATTTTTGTCTCAAGGTCAACCGGTCGCCGTATAGGACAACCCGTACCTGAAGATGAATTTTGGAACAAAAATGAGACGAACCTGAAAAATAGACAGGTCGACCGGTCGCCCAGGATGCGACCGGTACCTGAACGTGTGATATTGAAACAGAACTCCTTGTCTTGATTTTTGGTCATGGTCGACCGGTTGGGGTGGACGTCTACCGGTCGAGGTGTACGTCGACCGGTCGCCCTGTGTTATTTTACTGTGTATTTTTCAAACGTCTAATTCTATGCGAACGGTCGCCCTATCTTTTGACATCAAATTTATGACCGTTTGACAGCAGACAAACTTTCCTTAAATTATGGGATTGATTTCTAACAGCTATATTCTTGATTTTAATTGTATTTTTCTGTAGATTTTCAATCCGCAAGAGGAGCCTATGCTTGATCAATCATCTCCTATAAATAGAGGAAGTTTTGGAGCAACCAAAACAACCATTGAGATACAACACAACAAGATACACTTCAAGCAAATATTTGTTCTTCATTGTTATTATTCTTATTGTAATTTTGCCTAGCTTATCACTTTCACATCCTTGAGGTCTAGGCTATTCTTGATTACACTTTGCACTCATATTGTAATATTCATTATTGAGTTGTAATCTTGATTTTTGGTAATCATTCAACACAAGACATCCTTGTGAGTATTCTTGTGGTAAGAATACATTTGGGTGATCTAGATGATAAGTGTTTCAAGAGTGTGGTGCTCTTGAGGTGTTGAAGAATTTGGTATTCTTCAAGATTGAAGATTGTGGTGATCTTCAAAGGTGCCGTTGAAGGAAGATTGTGGTAATCTTCAAAGGGAGATTGTGGTAATCTCCAAAGGTGGTGTTGAAGAAGAGTGTGGTGCTCTTCAAGGTGTTGTAAGTTGAGTTTGTATTAATTTTGGTAATTAATAAAATTCTTTTTCTTTTTGAAATCCATCCCGGATATACTGGGGTGGTAGAGGATTAGGCCCTAGGTGGGTTGAACCTCTTTAAATCGACGTGTGTTGTTTACATTCCGCACCTTTATTATTGTCTTTGAGCATTCGGTTCGAAAAAGAGGGTAAAATCGAAAAGATGGAGATAATCTATTCACCCCCTCTAGATTATCGTAGCCGATTGAACTTACACAAAAATGATTAGAGATATTTCTAGCCCGTCAAGAATTAGCCGTGTGACCCTTTTTTACCACAATAGAAACAAGTAATAATTTTAGGAGCATAGTGACCAACATGCTTAAAGACTTGATTCTTTTTCATATGATTAACAACATTAGGCTTATGATCAAGTCCTAGTTTCAAATTATTACAACTATGAACATCAACAATTTTGGTCATTTTATCAGTACTCAAGTTGAATTTCAATAAATCTTTTTTCATGCAATTAATATCCTCAACAAGAGTACTATTTTCCTTTTCAAGGATTCTAACCTTATAAAGTGTGGTGGTGTGAGAACATGAAAGTGATTCATAAGAAGAAAATAAATTATCCTTATCATTTTTCAAAACATGGAATTCCTTTTTCAAATTTTTGTATTTAACAAGTAAACTTTGGAATTCATTTTGAAGCTCATCAAAATCATTTTGCAAATCGCTATAATCATTTTGTAATTCATTATCATAATAAGTAGAGGGTTTAGAGCGTACCTCGTTTTCTTCTTCGATGCCCATAAGAC
Source organism: Rehmannia glutinosa (assembly GCA_016081115.2). Taxonomy (NCBI): domain Eukaryota; kingdom Viridiplantae; phylum Streptophyta; class Magnoliopsida; order Lamiales; family Orobanchaceae; genus Rehmannia; species Rehmannia glutinosa. The sequence goes on along the minus strand of CM071937.1, from coordinate 21,856,274 downwards.
ATTGTTCGACTTCTTCATCGTCGGAAGTTGTAAGAAGCTCGTCCCATGTTATTGGATTTGATGTTGTATCCAATTAAGAAGTAGATGTTTTTGAGTAGATCCTTTCATTTGCATATACTTCATAGATAGCTTCTAGTTTTTCCATACTTTATGTGCGGATCAAATTCCTATAATATGATCATATTCCAAAGTGGTAAGTGATCAATAAATAATATTAAGAGCTTTCTTTTGTTTAAGGAGAGGATTTTCTTCTCTTCATCATTGAGCTCCTTGAGGACTTTTGAGGTGTGAGGTGCAATTATCATCGGGATGGATTCTTCATTAATGACCGTGTTCCAAATATCGAACCGCAACTTTGTAAATAGTATTCCATTCTTTCTTTCCAAAATGTATAATTTTTGGAATCAAATAGTGGTGGCTTGTTGGTGGAGGCGCCGGTAAGGTACACTTCATTCGTAGCCATTGATCGTTCCTCTTTAATCGCGATGTGGAACGAGCTTGCCAAAATGTTTGGCTTTGATACCACTTGTAAGTCCAAGTGGCTACGATAATCTAGAGGGGGGGTGAATAGATTATACCCATTTTCTCGATTATATGCCCCCTTTTTCGAATGTAATAAGCCAAGACAAGAATGGAAGTGCGGGAAGTAAACAACACACGTCAATTTACAGAACTTCACCCCACCTAGGGACTACGTGCTCTACCACCCCAGTATATCCGGGATGGGTTTCGAAGAAGAAAAAGAATTTTATTAATTACCACAATTAACATATACAACATCACCTTACAACACCTCTTTGGAGATTACCACAATCTCCCTTGAAAATTACCACAATCTTCTACGGCACCTTATGAAGATCACCACAATCTTCAACCTTGAAGAACACCAAATTCTTCAACACCTCAAAGAGCACCAAACTCTTCAATAAGAAGATTACCACAATCTTCTTGCACCTAACACCTAGATCATCCAAGTGTGTTCTTACCATAAGAACACTCACAAGGATATCTTGTGTTCAATGATGACCACAAATTCAAGATTACAACTCGATAATAAATAATACAATTTTGAGTGCAAGTGTAATCAAGAAATAAAGCCTAGACCTCAAGATGTGAAAGTGAAATACTTAGGCTATAAATACAACAAGAATGTTCAAAGTGAAAGCTTAAAGAAATTTGCAGATTTCTTGTTGTGTGTTTGCTTGTGTTGTTGTATTTTATTTACTTCAAGTCTTCCTCTATTTATAGGAGAGTCTTCAAGATTGGATCTCCAACATAGGCTCCTCCATCTCCACTTTTGTCTACAAAAAGAAGATCACAAGATGTAGAAATATTGTTCAAAATTGTTAAAGTAAATCTTGCAGATAATGGTTGTCCAACGATTTGAATTTTGCTGTCAAAAACATATGTCGACCGATCGCGTAGAGATAGAAATTTGAAAATAGATCACACTATTTTACACAGGGGGACCGGTCGACGGAGGGTCCTACCGGTCGACCCCCTGTTGGACCGGTTCCCTCTTAATTTTTCAATACAGAAAAGATCAAAAACAAAGAGCCATCTTCAGACACCGGTCGACCACTTGGTCGACCGGTCGACCACACCGGTTGACCCCCCAGTGGACCGGTCTACCTTTTTTTTTCCAGCAAATAGGTTGTTCTCTGTTTTGCATAACTTTCAGATACAGGATGCCCTATAGGGCGACCGGTTGACCTCAAAAGTCAAAACATAGGAGTTGCCCAATTTTTGTCGAAAATAAACTTCAAGAAATACTCCGAAAAATCAGTAAAAATATTTTAAATCGATCGGGAGTATTTGGACAATATTTAGAAACATTGTTTTTATGTAAAAACACTTTTAAATAAAATCATTAAAATCATGATAAAATATTTATGTGTTGTCCAATTTTGTCAAAAATGAACTTCAAGAAGTACTCTGAAAAGATAAAGGCATTTTAGATCGCTCGGGAGTATTTGGACAATATTTAAAAATATTGTTTTGTTGTAAAAAATCATTTAAACAAAATCATCAAAATCATGATAAAAACATTTTCTAACAGTTTATAGAGTAATGGCAAACAAGGTCGTATTCCTCAGGGATTGACTACGAAACACTTAGGCTATAATAACATCATATTCCAATTTTATTGAAGCGACCGAATATCAAGTTTTTATCAAAATCGAAAATAAAATAAATAAATAAATTTGCGAACCCTACAAGTATTTTCAACAACCACAGAAGCAACCTTAGACACATAATCTCAACATGTTTCTTCAATATTAAATTCAATTAAAGTTTCAAAAACCAATTCATGCAATTCTATGGGTTCAATTTTTCTAAGTTAGTCTATTCCCCCTCCCGGGCGGTGCATAAACAGTAGGTTAATAACAATTGTAGGTCTCCCGACTCGATACAACTATTATTAACTCCCAAAAGATCTATGAATTGAATGACTCCCCACAAACAATTGTAGATCTCCCGACTAGATACACTTGTTTATGTCTGAATTCGATTTCCGTCTTTGTTAGAACTCCTCTTCCGAATTTTGCACTAACAAATATGACATGCTAATTATTGATCAGATAAAAAATAATTAAGAATAAGTACTCGAATTCATAAAATAGAATACACGAATTAATTTAGAAAATAATTAATCAAGATTTAACATGAATCCACAGTTTTGATTATGCCCTAAGATCCAAAAGATTAGCCAAACATTGATAAAGAGTCATTTTCAAATCATAAAAAAAAACTCTTGAACATCTTCTTGGTTGTCCTAATTGGGAATATTTGAGATTTCACGGTATTCAAGTTGTGTGTTGCTTAACTTTGATTAGGTATGAAGATGCCATTGAAGGTCCCGTACCAAAACAACCCAATGATCGCTCAACACCGATTCCACTATTGTAGTAAGGTCGTATTTTTCTTTTTCTACCTCTTTTATATCATTCTAATTTCTTTGCTTTTTGAGTGTTTTGTGTGTTTTTGTTCATTTCTTTCTTTCACATTGAGGACAATGTGAATCTTAAAGTTGGAGGTGGGTACAATAACATTTTCGGAATACGTGTGTGTTTGTTTTCAAGAGATGTGATTTTTTTTTTAACAAATTAAATGTTTGCTAGTCAATAACTTGGCCCAATTGTACCTATATTAACTTGTTAATTTGTGTTTTCAATGTGAAGCAATTGATTGTCTAGGATAGATTGACGTGGATGCAGGCTAAATTTTGACCAGATTTCCAACACCATAAATACTTGATGTGTTAAGGCATATACGACGATACCTAGCACTATGAACGTCCGAGAACTCATGATTTAGTAGTGGTTAACTAGTTGTTAAACCAAGCTTGTGAATAAATAAAAAAAAAAAAAAAAATGAAAAAAAAACGAAGAAAAAAATGGACCAATCGAGGTTATACTCCTCTATTTGTTGTTGCTTAGTAACTAGGAGCATTCATGAGCCCCATGTTTGTCTTTTACGTAAAATAGCGACACGAATATGAGTATGGGAAACCACCCTAGGAGTATTTGAACAGAAATTCAAAATATAAACCTAGTGGAAGCATGTATCGAAAGGTCCCCCCCAAAAAAAAAGAACGAAAGAAAAAGGAGAATGAATACTCCTTGACTTCTCATTCCAATAAAGTTCAAGAAGCTTGGTTATATGACTAGTAGGCTAACTACAATGATCTATTGAATTCTTGTATTTTCATAGCGATATTGAATTGAAGTTGTTCATAACTATCAGTATTTGTGGAGTGATGATTTCAAGTCTGAATAATGTCTGATGATATTATAGTCTTTCTTGACAGTCGATCGCTTTACAAAACTATGTTTTTACTTGATGGTTAATTCGGGTTGAGAAGGCCAAGAACTTGACTGCTTATGTTCAATGTGTTGAAAAAAAAATCTTCTTTGTATGTTGTGATTTATTGAATCCCTCTTTTTGATATAATGTTTTGCTTGAGGACAAGCAAAGTTCAAAGTTGGAGGTGGTTTGATAAGGGTCTTTTTATGCATGTTTTATGTGTATATTTGAGTAGAATTCGAGTTATTTTATTGTTAGTTTTGTAAATTTTTGATTGTACATAGTTCATATTACTCCGAGGTGCTTTTAATGATGCAGATTGACCATTCGGGGCTAATTTTGGTGAATTTCGGACTATGGATTCATGTCAAAACATACCGGGAGTTTAAGGATGCAAAACGCTCGAAATCCCAAGCCAAACGCGTCATTTCGGGGCCTTTTGGTCCAACATGGGCGGGGTGTTGGGTGACACGACATCAGAACCGGGAACACGGCCAGGCCGTGTTGGAGGTCATTTTGTGCAAAAATTTCGAGTTTTTGGCTCCTTGAACACGGCCGTGTTGCCCAACACCCCGCCCGTGTTGGACCAAAAAGGCCCCGAAATAACGCGTTTGGCTTGGGATTTCGAGCGTTTTTGCATCCTTAAACTCCCCGGTATGTTTTGACATGAATCTATGGTCCGAAATTCACCAAAATTAGCCTCGAATGGTCAATCTGCATCAATAAAAGCACCTCGGAGTAATATGAACTATGTACAATCAAAAATTTACAAAACTAACAATAAAATAACTCGAATTCTACTCAAATATATACATAAAACATGCATAAAAAGACCCTTATCAGATAACAAATTCATAGACAAACTTAAAATCAACATTGTGACATCGTTTAAGCAGAGACAAGAGATCTAAACTAAAAAAGAAAACCCCTTCTTGTTAGGATGGATTCTCCTTCTAAGCCTTCGAATTTCTTGTGCTTCCGTAGATGAAAGGCCTTGTGGTGTTCTTCGCGATCTAGCCCTCATCTCTCGGAAGACCTTGGATCTTGTATTCCTGTGTAATTTGATGTGTTGTATGTGTTGATGATTTTTTCTTTTAATGTTGCAAATAAAATTGTTTCATGCACATATATATATAATCAAATGACTTCAAGAAAGAATATATTTTATAAATATATTAAGCAAATATAGATTCATGAAAAATAAAAAAGTTTGGCTCCGTAGGAGTCACGCCACTTGACGCCGTCCTAAGATCGTGATGGCCTCCCTCCGTGCAGGTTCTGACGGCTTACCACCACCCCAAGATAAAACCCAAGAAGGCCACGCCTATGTCTTCTATTATGAGCACGATCACAAGAAGACTAACGAACAAGACCTTATTACGTTGCCCAAACACAAAATAATAATTTTGAGAGTATAAGACTATTGTAGGTGTATGCTTGTGAGTGCCTAACTAGACCCCTAAGAACCCTATATATAGTGTTAGGATTATATCAAAATTAAATTAAAATAATGGACTATTATGGAGGTGTTACAAAATTGAATGAGAGGTTACAAAATTAAATCTATTTGAAATTATTCAAATAGCCGTTAGTTGAAGTTTTCAAAACTTAAAAAATAATAGTATGGTGTATGAATGTATCAATTTTCGTGCAGCCCTTGGATCTCTTATATAGGTGCTTGGAGAAATTACGTGTAGAATTTGAATGGGAAAAGGACACAAAAATCTGAAACAGCTCGTCACACGGTCCGATCGTGTAGCTTCACACGACCACTCCACACGGTCGTGTGACTCTCACACGGTCTGGCAGTGCGGTTTATTTTCGTCCCCTGTTTCTTCCCAACTTCACACGGACATGTCTTCATCGCACGGGCAGGTCACACGGTCGTGTGGCCCGACACGGTTCGGCCATATGACATGTTTTTATCCGATTTCTTCGTCTTTTCGATCTTTTCTTTGCACTCGTCAATCCTACCCGGGCCTTTCAACTGATATTTCTTCAATTAAGCTCTGTTTCCTGTAAAATATTACAAGAATATGCAATATCATGCCCTTCTAAGGAAACCAAGTAAAAACACACTAAATATACATGCAAATGTATCCATTATATACCATTTTAAGCTCCTAAATGCACGTATATTTTACAAGTATAACTACTTACCAAAAAAATCCATAGATTTTCAAATATTATAAAAAAAAACCCTGATTCGTCTTACATATCCCTAGGGCTACAAATGAACCAAGCCGCTCGTGAGCTATTCGGAGCTTGACTCGATGGAAGCTCGTTCGAGTTCGTTTAGTGAGGCTCGTTAAAATAAATGAATCAAACTCAAACTTAAAGATATTCGGTTCGTTAGCTCGTGACAGGCTCGTAGTAAGCTTGTGAGTAGGCTCGTATAAATTACACTACTAATTTGACTTTAATAAATATTTATACGTTTACTTATGATAAATATAAAAATATTTGAATAAATTTATTTGTTTGAATTAAATCATAGGTTTTAATAAATGTATTGTGCATTTTAGGTATTTATAATTTTATTTTTGTAATAATTTCATATATTTTTTTTAATAAGTTGGGAGTACTGGTTGGAGGGGAGGGGATTAATTTCAAAGAAACTGAAAGATACCGGATTCGAACCCCGGTTAACACCCTTATAAAAGGTGAGTGATACCACTTGAAACTGAAAGGTACTATGTATTTATTTTTGTAATAAATTGAAGAATAATTTTAATTTAGAATTAATATTTACTAAGCTCGTTTAGGCTCGATTAAGCTCGAAAAAGTTCGTGAGCCATCAATATGTTCGATAAATTCAGGCTCGAGTTCGGCTCGATAATAAACGAGCCAAAACTCAAACTCTCCAAAGCTCGGCTTGGGTCGGTTCGATTGCAACTCTACATATCCCCCTTCCTAAGCAAAAAAATATTTCAAAATTAAAGCTACATTTATCAAAATATTATAGTTAATCTCTTAAGTTTAAGACACAATCAAACTTCAAGGTTTTTTTTTGTAATTTTCAAAAATCTCTTAGTTTTTATTATAATTAGCCCAAACTGTAGGGGCCTTTTTATAATTATCCCTTAATTTTATAAATAGGATGGTCAACTCATTGATGTTATTTTTTTATATGAAAACTCAACAATTTAGTATCTTCAATGAAACTTATAGATAAATTGAATTCAAAAAAAAAAAAAAAACACATTATTTCTATCCCATTAACGAACTGAAATAATTATTGTTCATCAACGATCGTTAGATTACAAAGAGGTGAGTGATTTTCACCATGCCACTATAATTGAATAATTATTGATGAGTCGACTCATTCCATTTTTCTCGCCTTTATTTCCATCATCCACTATATATTCTACAAATTCCGGTCTAGTCTCCACCTAGGAGCTAGGCTTTCCTTAACCTAGAGATGTCAAGGGTTGGGTTGGTCTGCCAAAGGGCAAACAAGTCGACTCGTGTCGAAATTCCTTTAGGCCGACATTTATTAAGCCTAGGGCCAGTTCGTACATTAAAAATATATGTAAAATACACTGATGCGGTACCCCTAATCTTGTTTTACTTTATTGTTCTAAAAACTCACATCTAATCCCCACCTAGAAGTTAGACTCTCATTCGCCGTCTATGTTTTTTTCCAATTGGGCCCAACCTAATCTTATGTATAGCCCGTCTAATCCCGTCCAAACCCCCCAAGTACTAGGCCCCAATCTGCCACCTACCTTACGACCAACGAATTTTAGAACACTTTCATCATCTAGTACCCCAATGACAGTCACATTCATGGATGAGAGATAAGACATGAACTATCTATCAAAAGTCCTATAATTAACATGATACCAAAACATTGTATTATGAACTATCAATTCAGCCATGAAATGATGTTGTCTTCCACCATCTCTTCTGCTGGCGATTGACGGATGATAGTCCTCTATTGTGCGACTTATTGCTTATCTAGTAACATTATGATTTAGGTCATCGACAAACTTATTGAATTTGGTAGTTATGTTGAAAAATAATGAAATTAATCACAAGGATGTACTAAAAAGTAATGCAATTTTGATCACGTGAAGAGATATAATAAGAACCATTGCATTGTGTGTCTTACTCGATCAATGCAACAATTTAAGATAAGAATCACATTGAGCACATAATATAAGAATCACATTGAGCACATAATGGATGGCTAATTCTGTCCATTTTGCATGAATCAAATGACAAGAATTTCCTAGTATTAGTATATATCTATGTTATAACACTCCAAATTCACTTTTCATCTTGTTTCCCAAAATAAAATGGAAAAAAAAGGTTTATATATCATATATGATACCTTTTGCATTTTTTGTGTTTCTTGCTAAATGTTGGATATAGGGGCAGAGCTAAGAATTTTTAATTTAAGGGATGGGATAGGTATTTTGATTTATAAGTGAAGGTAGTTTAAAAGTATCGAAAGCAAGCAAGATATTGAATCCCATTTGATGCAAGCATATTTCTCATGTCGGTGAAATTATTTAAATCCCAAAAAATAGTAAGTAAGAGAAAGCAGTGAATATGGATTGTCTCCGAAAAACTTTCATAATTATTTAATATAAAGTATCATATACCAAAAAAAGTGAATTATGTGATATCTATTTAAATACGACATTGATCACATTATATGCTTATAACTCTAGTTGGGCTTGAGTTTTTCCATTTTTCGAGCTTAATAAGATATACTCATCACGTTTAATTCACATATATAAATAAAATGAGGGATATCAACATATAGTCCGATTTTCTTATTAGTTGCGTCTCTAGTTAGACATGTTTACCAATTATCACATTTAAGTATAGTAACAAGCGGGATCAACTTTGTGCTCCAGTGGTTGAGACGTGTGCTGAAAGAGCGAATGACCTGGTTCGATTCCATACGAGTGTGTGTGTCCCCTCGCCAAGTAGTTGAAGGAAAACAAATTGTGGTCGGATAGCCAATTTCATAATCAAATGCTTGGAACAAATGGCACGATTGAAGTAGGGGCCTACATTAATTTAGGGAAATTACCTGATGTGTTGTAGATAGAGTGGCAAAGGGCAAGAGGGGCCGATCCGATCCTAGCTTAATGGGCCAAGTGAAAAAATGGGTCGGCTCGGGTCGTTCCAAAATTTCTCGGGCCACATTTCTTGGGGCCAATCCACCAATACAATTTCGATCGGACCATTCGGGCTTCAGGCCATTTGAGACAGGTTAAAGTATGTCCGGTCCCCTTTGGAGCACTAAAAATAAAGTCAAATCCAACCCTATATGCGGGCTGGTTGGGTTGTGCCAATTTTGTCGGCTCTGCTATAGATTTGGGAATCTAAGTAAACAACACCCCCAAGCCCCAAGTCCCCAACCACCAATTCTCTGCCATTTTTAACTCTCAAGGACTTGAGTCAAATGGTAAAAAGGTTGAATATTTAATTTTTTTTTGAAATTATAAAGTTTTGATTATATATGTCCATTCCTCTTTTCGATCTTTAGGTAGGCATGCATACACTGATATACATAAAAAGAAATAGGTAAGTTGGGATATGAAATTAGCTTAATCCCACAATTGCCAAAAAAAATTAAGTTGAGCAAATTAAATGATCGTGAGGTAACAAGTAATATGGTATTGTCCACGCTATATATTTGCTCAAAGGTACTTATTGCACATTAATTGTTGCTTCTAGAGCTAGGGTGGGTTCATGCTATTTCATGTGACATTAATCTTTTATAATACTTGACAAAGTGGGCCAAGTGGCCATAACTTTTAGCATGATATTAGTTGTTGCATCAAATAATTTTTTCCAGCTAATTTTTTGTATAGTATATATTTCACTTGGTCTATTATTTATCGCGTGCTTAGCAAAGTGACCATAGTTTCTAGTAGGAATCTAATTTTTTTTATTTAGCAGGAATTATTTTTTGCATAAAACTTATTTTTGTATAGTACGCACAACATCTGATTTAAGTATACTCTGTTTTTTTTCAATCATTCACTTATACCTAATGTTGTAAAAAGCGTTAGGCACTAGCTAGTCGAGCGGCCGACTGGGGTCTAGCACCTGAGCAGGACCTAGGCGGGGTTGGGCGGAGCCTAAATCGGAAGAAAAACGTAGGCAGACAAAAGGAGTCTAGTGCCTAGGCGGGAATTTTTACATCAGAGCTTATACCTCTCCATCATTAAAATACTTAATTTATTTTTTGTGATGTGTACTTACATTTATTGCAATATATATATATATATATTATGAACATGCTCAATAAATACAGCCCTAACCCTAATGTGCAAAGTAAATATACATACATTTATTACAATATATATAGCATCAGTTTGGAGTAAGGTTGACAATTTCAAACCTAATTAAAACTCTTAGTCATAAAAAAAGTCTCAATTAACCTACACAAGCACACAATTCTCATGTATAATTTCTTTCATATGGAAAAAAAACATCTTATTCAATTAAGTTAACTAATAACTATACACATATCACGTGTATATACATACATATCACAATGTTTTCGGATAATTTAAGGACCCATTAATGCTATATATGTGTGGAAAGGGTTATATATGCCTCCAGAGAATAAGTGTTTTCTGAATATATGTTCATACATTCAACATGAAATAATTAAAGCTATTATCGAATTAGGCACGACTTTGAACTGTTTATTGTTGTCAATTAATTATTTTAGTTATTGATTCTAGAAGCTAATTAGTGATACCATTAATTGTAATTAATTATACTCTAGAATAGATCAATTAACTACTAGATTTTTTGGTTATTCCCAAAAAAGACCTCTTCTCGCCGATCACCTTCCAAGATGAGCTCCTCCGCGAAACCTGCACAAGGGGGGCCAGAGGGGGGCTCCGGCGTACCCTCTCCGATGCTTAAGTCAGTGACTTGGAAGAGAAGCAAAAGGCAAGAGAGAGAAAAATCAATGTAACAGTAAAAAATGAGATTAGGTTAGAATGAACCTGGGCTTGGGCCTTTTATACCTTAGCTAGGATTATAGTTTCCGTAAAATTCGGAATTCCGTTACGATTCAGTGTCAGAGTCATCATTAGATTAGGATCGGATCCCCTAAAAACCCTAATTTTACGCCCTTAAGGCCTCAGTCCCGAACTGACCTGAGTCACGTCGGGTCAACGTTTTAATATTTTAGTCCTTGAAATCTCAAAGGCACCCTGCGAGCCCCACTCCATTGGGCCGAGCTGAACCCCAATTCAGCCTCTTTCCCCATATCCCCGAGGTTCCTTTAGAAAGCACCATACCAAATATGCCCTTAAAGTACAACATGTCATATTTAAGCACCCGAGGTTTAAGAGATCGGCCCAATACAACAAGTGTTATTAGTTCAACCATACGTTCAGGGCCTAGATCGGCCCAATAAGCTAGGCCTTACGCAGATCGGCCCACCACTATGGGCCTTACAGAATCAATTGTGCTCAGGACTTAAGAGGTCGGCCCAATACAATAGGCTTCATCATTTCAGCCTAATGCTCATGAACCTCATCAGGTCGGCCCAATGCTAAAAGCCTCATCAGACCAGCCTAGTGCTCAATGCTTAACAGATCGGCCCAATGCTATGAGCCCTGTCAGGTCAGCCCAGTGCTCAATGCTTAACAGATCGGCCCAGACCGTATTTTACCCTTATCAGTTCCTCCCCCCAACAATGGATTGATCTCCTTTTCAACCATAGTTGCTGATAGGCCGAGCTGACCTATTCCTTAGGGTTTGTGCTTTTCGAATTCCCGCCGCCTCTTGGCTTTCAATATTCTTGCCGCCTTTTGGCCCTTCGAGTACCTGACAAATCGATGTGACTGATAAGACATCTTTTCAGCCCACTGACGCCTCGTAAACCGTGAGACATCTCCTCGAATATCGAGACACCTTTTTGCCTTCCCCTCTCTCCTATAAAAGGCCTTTTCCTTCTTCATTCACTACTTTTCACAACTTCGACTTTCAGAGCATTTCTCCCAAGCAGAGACACATTTCTTCTCCGGTGGACTTCCTCAGATTCCGGCAAGCTTCAAAAGCTTTAGGCTCCAGACCACTTTTCTCCTTCCATCTCCTATTTTCATCCAGTAAGTAATCCATTCTTCTTTTCCAACCTTTTCTTTTTCCCTTATTATGGCATCCTCTTCCTCTCCTTCGACGCCATCGGATCCCTACATCGCGGATTTAGAACGGTGGGCCGTCGAGACGGGTTCCGATTCACAACCCCTTTCTCTCACCGGAGTCCGTCCTTCGGATCCTGATGCCACTGAATCCAATTCTGATTCGGGCCAGGACTCCGATACAATAGAGATCCGAGCTCGGGTCATCTGCCCGTATACCCCCATGACTTCAGAGAGACTACCCTCTCAGCTTCCAATCTCCAAACTATAAAAAGAAGTGCCAAAATTCCTTCCACCTTCAAACTTTCTTTACCTAGCAGCTCATATCGCCCTAACCGACCTCCACCAAATGTCCTAGCCTTCTTCGCAGGTCAAATAGAGGGTGGCCTCAGATTTCCCATTCATCCATTTATGGCTGGGGTGTCCGACCTCTATCGTGTACCCTTGAACCAGTTAGCCCCCAATTCCTTCCGCATTCTTGCTGGTTTCTTAATATTAACCAAATACTTAGAAATAGAGCCCACTCTCGAACTGTTTTTTGCCCTGTTCCAAGTGAAGAGCTCGACCACCAAGGGTCTTTTCTATATCACATCCCGAGGTGACGCTCAATTTTTGATTAAATATCCTTCCTCCAATAAATTTTGGACGATAAGTACTTTTTCATCTCTTCTCCCCGAGTTTGGGGGTTTCCTATTGCCTGGACTTGGAGCCTTCCTCTCCAACGCAAACATAACCCCAAAGATCGGTCTCCCGAATTCCAAGCCCTAATAAATAAACTTACCTTGGTCAAGTATGACCTTTCTCGCCTTATAACTCCATCTCTCCTATACTACTTTGAGCTGAGCTCCATCATGGCTCCCTTACCCTGTGACATCGATAATCATTATTTCTTCCTTTAATTCACTTCATTTTTACTCATTTGCTGATCTCTTTCTTTTTGTGCAGATATGTTTATGGCACAGATGGTCGCTGAATAGGAGGAGGAGCGACAAGCTGCCTCCAGTTCGCTCCCTCCTTCCACGGGTACTGCTGCTATAGGCCAGGGAGGTCAGCCTTCTCCCCTTCGGCGACCTGACTCGGCCGCTATTGTGATAACTGACCTCATTGGCCCTGAGGCTCATCCTACCATCCGATCTCCTCCTCCTAAGAGGTCGAGTGCTGGTACTAGTGCCAGTGCCACCAAGAAGACCAAGACTACTGCCACTCTGGTTGCTCCCCTGACTTTCTCTCGCACTCCTATTCATACACCCAACCGAACCTTCTTTACGGGGAACTCCATCCTCAAGAATTCTGATGGGGTTTTTGCCACTCGATATGTTCAGGGCAACTGCCCCAACCTTGACTGGACTGCATTAGAAAAGCTCAGTGATGCTGAGCTGGTGAGCGCATTTTGCCTGAATCATTCGAAGGCCGAGGAACAACTAGCTGCCCTGATCTCCCGGGCTCGAGTTGGTTTTGCCGACCCTTCCACCGTTGCCGAGCTCAACACTGCCAAAAAGGAGTGCATTCGGCTGAAAGCTCGGGAGACTAAGCTCATGGAGGAGGTGCGCCGCTACAAAGAGAGGGAAGAGACCCAGAAGGCCACCGTGGCCTCTCTTGAGACTAAGTTAAAGGCCGTGGAGGCGGACAATACTGACCTCAAAACCGAGGTCAGTGATGTTCAAATCCGCTGCACTACTATTGCCGATCAGGCCCGAACTGAGGGTATTGAAGTTGGTCGCCAAGGCTTCCTGACCTCCCCCCAGGGCTCCTCCGTTGTTCAGGCTATCCGGGAGAGGGTGAAGCAGGCCTTTCTGAGCTCCAGGGAGTTCATCAAAGTCCTATCTTCAGCTGCTATGGAGTACTACGCCTTTGCTTTTGATCAAGCTGAGCTTCAGCTCAAGGAGCGCGATATCACTACCGAGCCCTTTGATCGCCGAGGTCCCAAAAGGATCCTTCCTGATCCCAAATGTTTTGTGTTTTCTGATGAAGCGAAGCATCTCAATCTAGCTTCGGTGGAGGTTTTCATAGAGTCTCTCTCTGCTCCTTTTATCCTCCATCCTGCTTCTAGCTCGGGAGGCCCTTCTCGACCTCCTAGAGGTCAGCCGACTCCCCAGTTCTCCGGCAGCACTCCCCTCACTTTCGTTCAGGAAATCCCAGATGATGATCCCAAGATCGCCCTGGTGGACGACGTGACCATCTCAACGGATAACCCGACTCCTGAAGATGTTGCCCTTACTACTTAGGGATTTTTTATATCGCTTTTTGTTGTATTTTCTTTTATGTCTTCAAATATCCCGATGTACTTGTATTCTTGTTTTGCTAAGTAATGCAAGGTTCTTCTATTTTCCGATCTCTATTCTCATTCACCTTCGCAACAGCTTAGCTTTATTTCATCATAAGCCATTTACCCGAACTGAGCTATATGTTTTTTTTTTAACCCAAAAAGATTAGTGTAGCATGCTCCTCGTGGCCCCAAGTATTTGGAGACTAGCTCGAGCTGAGCTCCAAATAGTTGTCAATTTCTTCAGAGGAAGCTGGCTCGAGCCGAGCTCCTTGCATGGCCTCGTGGCCCCAAGTATTTGGAGACTAGCTCGAGCTGAGCTCCAAATACTTGTCAATTTCTTCAGAGGAAGCTGGCTCGAGCCGAGCTTCTTGCATGGCCTCGTGGCCCCAAGTATCTGGAGACTAGCTCGAGCTGAGCTCCAAATACTTGTCAATTTCTTCAGAGGAAGCTGGCTCGAGCCGAGCTCCTTGCATGGCCTCGTGGCCCCAAGTATTTGGAGACTAGCTCGAGTTGAGCTCCAAATACTTGTCAATTTCTTCAGAGGAAGTTGGCTCTAGCCGAGCTCCTTGCATGGCCTCGTGGCCCCCAAGTATTTGGAGACTAGCTCGAGCTGAGCTCCTGTTGGGAAATTTACTTTTAGATTTTGATGAATGCCATGTAAAACTTAGACTAGAAAGTTGGCACCCTATTTTCTTTGTATTTTGCATTGTAATAGATAAATTTATTCGAGTGAGTTAAGTCGCCTATGCCTAAACATGCAAGAAGTCAATCAAGACTAGAATGAAGACTCATTGTGATACAACCGAGTATGGCAAGGAAGAGAAGACAAGAACTCGATCGAGAAGTATTTGAGATGCGGTGTTTGTGAAAAGTGTCGGTCAAGTCAACCCAAGATAGCCAAGTCTCAAGTTGAAGTGACGGATGAGTCATCCAATGATTGGAAGTCGACTCAAGTCATCGGAGAAGTTAAGCTGGTGCGATCAAGACAACTAAAAAGGATGCGTTACGTAAGTCAAGAAAGTTACTTAAACAAGTAATACTTCCATCGCCTTTCTTAAAGTGCTCGATCCATGAAGCGTGCAAAAGGAATAAACAATGGGAAGATCGCACTGTGTCGAACTCAAAAGTCGAAGGTTCATTCAATACGAGGAAATGTCAATTTCAAGGATCGCAACAAGACAAGCCAACGACCACAAGTGTCTTTTGAAAATTAGCCTATCTCTTCAACGGGCAGATTTTCAAAAGAACACTATAAAAGGATGAGGAATCAATTTGAGAAGGAGTCACCGAGGTTACCTTGACTACCTGCACTACGAACATTCAAGCTATCAATTGAGTTGTAACCTACAAATATTCTCAAATCATTCAAGCTTAATCCTCAGACCAAAACTTCGAAGGAAATCAATCCAACACCTACCTGTGAAGGAAAGACGATTTCAATCAGTTGAAGAGGAAATATTTGAAGAATCAAAGGGGTCTACATTCCAAAGAGGATTGTAGAAAGGTTCAAGGTCGAACCAGTCTTAAGTTCTTGGAGGGCTTCATGATCAAGTCCAAGAAACTAGAGCAAGTGAGCTGTAGTAGCAAGGCAGCTGCCCTGTGAAGAAGCTGAGTCGGACGAGAAGCCAACTATGTGACCAAGGCATCTCCAGACTGAGTCCCAAAGGATCAAGTCAGTTGTGTGATCAAGGCTTGCATTTGGACTGATAACCACTTTGTACTCTGATCAATACTTAGTGGATTCCTCCAGGAGTTGGAGAAGAGACGATTAGAAAAATTACCCCATCTTCGAACCTCTATAAAATTTATTGTGTCATTTAAATTTCAGCACTTCAATTCTGCATATTATCTCATATCTGCTGATAAATTTGTTATCCAATTGATATTTAACAAAGTACTAAAACTGTTCACTTGGTTTTATACCATTGATTTGGGCTTCATAGACTTGAGTTTTTTTGTGTTATTTTTGAGTATTTTGAGTCATTTGAGTAGCCAAGCCATGTTGAGAGCCAATTATATTGAGTTTATAGTCATAATAATGAATCGGGTATCAAAAGAAGTACAAACAAGCAAACAACGAGAGATTGATTTGAAGAAACGTCCAAACGCGTCTGAAATTTCCATTACTGGCAGCGTTTCGTATTTTGGCCATAACTCTCTCTACAAAATTGATATTGAGATGATTCAAGTGGCTATGGAAAGCTAAGAGACAGAGCTACAACTTTGATGAAGGGCTAAAAATCAAATTCGGACTGTGTTGGGCGCTAAAACTGGGCGGGCGCTGCAGCGCCCGTCACCTAGCGCTGCAGCGCCCGGTACAGAGTTTTCACCCCCAAAAATTAAAGTTGGGCGCTGCAGCGCCCGGGACCGGGCGCCGCAGCGCCCCTGGGCGGAAATTCCTATGTTCCTCCACCTTTTTCTTGAACTTTTGAGGGGCTATAAATACATACATGGGAGGCTTGATCTAGGGGAGGGAGGAAAGGCTGCGAATACACCCAAGAACACAAGAAATACATCAACTTCATCAAGGAAGAACCAAGGGAAGAATCGGGTCGAATCGAAGCTTGAGGATTGAAGATCAATCGAGAGATTATCCATTTCCCTCAGTTTTCTCATTCTTTGTGCTTTAATCTTTCATTTTAACTTGTCATGAATATGAACAATTTGTCTATGAGTTATTTATTTGTAATGAGTAGCTAAATATCTTGTGATTTCCGGGTTTTGGAAGTAGATTAATTGAACTCTTGTTGAATGTTTTAATCTTAGTTGAAGTTATTGTCTTGAAGCCTATTTGAGTACTTTGTTCTTATTCTTGTTTTATCATTTGGCCAATGATTTAACTTGTTTGATATATTGATTCATAATTCGAGAGATGAGTTTCAATATTAGATCTTGAGTACTTGACATGAATATTTGCATAATCGAGAGGTTTGTGAATATTTGTGAGGATATTTGATCTTTTGTGCATTTGGGAGTTGTGTATCTTATGTTGAGTAGAGATGCTAGCATAGATATTTCAATCTACACTTTATATACATCTCGAGAGGGAGGATAAAATACCGTTGTGATCGTCTTATAGGTATATTGATAATAACTTTAGCTTTGATTAAATCGGACAACAAGAGAAATATTAATTGAAACCATAACCCGGAAATCCATTTCATTCCTTGATAATTCCATTATTCTTAGTATCTTGTGTTTTTGTGGTTAATCTTGTCTTTACTTCCACAACAATTATCAAATTTCGATCGTCTAAATAAAAATAAGACTATCTTAGTTCAATACTTAGCGCATAAATTTATTAGTCTCTGTGGATACGACCTTGCTTACCCTATTCTATAAACTACACCGTACACTTGCGGTGAAGCTAAAAATAAGGCGAACAAAAACCAAGTGTTAAAACAAATCTAAAACTAGGGTGTTAAGTCTTCCGCTGAAAACAAATCACAGTCGAGTTAAGCTTTAGACTAAGCAGCTGAGTTATTCTATCAACAGCTCAGTCGAGTATGTTGAGTGGCTAACTCTGCTGATTAACTAACTTAGCTGTCCATCAAGGACTTAGCTGTGAAGAATTAACTCTGAACTATTTTAAAAGGACTAAATTGAAAAGTTGGTAAGGTTTATTCAACCCCCCCTTCTAAACCTTACACTCACACCCCTTGGGACCTACAACTCAAATACTTGTCAATTTCTTCAGAGGAAGCTGGCTCGAGCCGAGCTCCTTGCATGGCCTCGTGGCCCCAAGTATTTGGAGACTAGCTCGAGCTGAGCTCCAAATACTTGTCAATTTCTTCAGAGGAAGTTGGCTCGAGCCGAGCTCCTTGCATGGCCTCGTGGCCCCAAGTATTTGGAGACTAGCTCGAGCTGAGCTCCAAATACTTGTCAATTTCTTTAGAGGAAGCTGGCTCGAGCCGAGCTCCTTGCATGGCCTCGTGGCCCCAAGTATTTAGAGACTAGCTCGAGCTGAGCTCCAAATACTTGTCAATTTCTTCAGAGGAAGCTGGCTCGAGCCGAGCTCCTTGCATGGCCTCGTGGCCCTAAGTATTTGGAGACTAGCTCGAGTTGAGCTCCAAATACTTGTCAATTTCTTCAGAGGAAGCTGGCTCGAGCCGAGCTCCTTGCATGGCCTCGTGGCCCCAAGTATTTGGAACTTAGCTCGAGCTGAGCTCCAAATACTTGTCATTTTTTACCAATTTTATTTTCCGAACTCATGATTCAGGGAAGCAAGTCATTTCATTCAAAACGAGTGATCTCATTACATCAGATATACCTCTACTCTAGGAATGATATTTCTTCAAGTTACAACTGTTCCATGCTCTCGGAAGCTTCCGCCCATCAAGTTCCTCCAGCTCATATGCACCTCCTGCCAGCACATTAACCACCCGAAGTGGTCCTTCCCAATTTGCATCCAACTTCCCCTTATTCTTGCTAGCATCCGACCTCCTCAGAACCAAGTCCCCGACCTGGAAGGCCCTCTTCTTCATTTTCTTATCATAGGTTGCTTTGATCCTTCCTCGCGTTCGTTCCATCTGCAAAAATGCCATTTCTCTTTTCTCATTAATGGTATCCAACGCCTCTCGAATCATCATCTCATTAGCATTTTCATCAAAATTTTGAACCCGATGAGTTTCCATCCCGATCTCTGCCGGTATCACGGCGTCCATTCCATATACTAAGCTGAATGGGGTCTCACCCGTTGCTTCCTTCGGATTAGTTCGATAATCCCATAAGACCGAACTGAGCTCCCGAACCCCACCCATGCTCCTCCTGCCTTCTCAAGCCGAGTTTTCAGTCCTTGGACAAGGATTCTATTGGTCACCTCCACCTGCCCATTGGCCTGTGGATGGGCCACCGACGTGAAATTTTGCTTAATCTTCAACTCCTCATACCAAGCTCGGATCCCTGCCCCTACAAACTGCGTTCCATTATCTGATATCAAAATTCGAGGTGTTCCATACCAACACGCTATGCTCTGCCAGATAAATTTCATCACTACATCCTCATTTATCTTAGCAAGGGGCTCTGCTTCCACCCACTTGCTAAAATAATCAATTGCTACAATCAAGAATTTCCTCTGACCTGAAGTCGGAGGAAAAGGACCAACAATGTCAATTCCCCTTTTTGCAAATGGACATGCTGAGCTCATAGTCATGAGCTCCTCTGCTGGCCGATGTACCAAAGGTGCGTGAATCTGACACTTCTCCCATGCTCTCACCAGCTTCTCTGCTCATGAGCTCCTCTGCTGGCCGATGTACCAAAGGTGCGTGAATCTGACACTTCTCACATGCTCTCACCGAACCTTCTTCTCGCTCTTTCAAGTAAGGCCAAAAATACCCTGCCCTCAACACTTTTTTCATCAAAATCCTTGCTCCCATATGATTTCCGCAACACCCTTTATGCATCTCTCTTAGTACATACGTACCCTCTTCTCCGCTCAAACACCTCAGCAAGGGCATGGAGAAGCCCCTCTTATATAACTTGTCCCCAATAATGAAAAAACGTGTCGCTCGAATTTTCAGCCGAGCTGCTTCACGCTTACCCGCCGGCAGGACTCCCTCTCTCAAGTAGGCTATGATAGCCGACCTCCAATCCTCTTTCTCCTTGATCTCTCTGACCTCCATACCCAACACAGTTTCTTTTGCCATCAAAAGTGTGATTTGCTTAGCTTGATTCTCCAAGGCCGAACTGGCCATCTTCACTTAAAAATCCGCCGACCATTCTCCGCCCTCGGGACCTGACAGATTTTGATCTCTTTCACTTTTCCTTCTAAAACTCAGTATGCCTCAATGTACTTCTTCATCCTTTCCTCTCTAACCTCAAACTCTCCAATAACTTGCTTATGGATGAGCTGAGAATCCATGTAAACAACCATTCTAGTAGCCCCCATCTCAATGGCCATTTGCATCCCTCTGATGAATGATTCATACTCCACCTCATTATTAGACATCTTGAACTCTAACCTCACAGCAAAATCATTTTCAATCCCTTGTGGGCTGATTAAGACAATACCAAAGACACCACCCGAGCTTCACTATTTGAACCATCCACATAAATCACCCAAGCTCCTTCTCCACTGTCATCCCTTATCGATTCTTGAACAAAATCTGCCAAAGCCTGAGCTTTAATGGCCGACCTATTTTCGAACTCAATATCGTACTACTTTACTAGCCTCCCTGCTACCTCGGGCTTGCTCATCACATTTCTCAATGGAAGATTAGTTCGAACAATTACTTTGTGTGAGAGAAAATACGGCCGAAGTCTCCTTGCAGTCACCACCAAGGCCAAGCCTGCCTTCTCGATCTCCGCATACCGTAGCTCGGCATTCCTCAAAACCTTACTGACATAATATACCGGCCTCTGAACTGATCTCTCCTCCCTGATCAAGACCATGCTAACCCCTTGTTCTCCCACCGAAAGGTAGAGCTACAAGAGCTCACCTGGCAATGGCTTAGTTAGTAGTGATAGATCGGCCAAATAGTTTTTCAAATCCTCGAAAGCTCTCTGGCAGTCCTCATCCCAAACAAACTTTTTGGCCTTTCTCAACACCTTGAAGAAGGGCAAACTTCTCTTTGCGAGGCGCGAAATAAACCGATTCAGAGCTGCCAACCGACCTGTCAAACACTACACATCCTTGGCGTCCCGAGGTGGTTCCATCTCTCTGATGGCCCTGGCCTTCTCTGGATTGGCTTCTATTCCTTTCTCCATCACCATGTATCCCAGAAAATTTCCCGATCTCACCCCGAAAGCACATTTCTTGGGGTTGAGCTTCATCCAGTACTTTCTCAAAGTGTCAAATGTCTCAGCCAAATCACGCACATGGTCTCCAGCCTTCATACTTTTGACCAACATACATCCACGTATACTTCCGTGTTTCGCCCGAGCTGCCCCTCAAACATCTTGTCCACTAACCTCTGGTATGTGGCTCCTGCGTTCTTCAAACTCGAATGGCATTACTATGTAACAAAAGGTGCCAAAAGAGGTGGTGAAGCTCACCCTCTTTTGGTCCTCTTCTGCTAGATTAATCTGGTGATAGCTTTGCGATACATCCATCATACTAAGCAGTTCACACCCTGACGTCGAATCCACAAGCTGATCGATTTGGGGCAATAGATAGTAATCTTCTGGGCAGGCCCGGTTCAAGTCCCTAAAATCTACACACATGCGCCAATCATCCTCTGTTTTCGGAACCAACACAACATTAGATAGCCATTCTGGAATTGTATTTCTTTGATATGCGCCGCTTTCAACAATCTCCGCACCTCCGCTCGAATTATAGCATCTTTCTTCGAACCGAAATTTCATTTCTTTTGTTTCACCGACTTATATGACGGATTGACATTGAGCCTGTGCTCAGCAATGCTCGGATCAATCCCCACCAGGTCTTCCGCTGTCCAAGCAAACACATCCACATTGCTCCTCAGAAATCTCACCAGCTCCTCCCTTAGTTCGTCAGATAATCATTTCCCGATCTTGGTGACCTTATCGTGGTCACCTGGCACCAGCTCGACCATCATCATTTCCTCATTAGGTTAGACATGCTCCACCGACTCGTCCAACCTAATCATCTTGTCTCTATTTCTATCATCATCAAAAACACACCCCCTCTCCGCCTTCTGAATACTGTCAACATATAATCTCCTAGCCATATACTGATCTCCGCCGACCTCTCCTACTTCTACCCCCACAGGGAACTTCATTTGCAAATGGTAGACCGACACCACATCTCGAAAAGCATTTAGTGATGGTCCACCCAACATAGCATTGTACGTAAAAGGAGCATCTACTATCAAAAATCGAATCATCCTAGTTTTGCGATTAGGCTCCTTACCCAAAGAGACAGGTAAAGAAATCATACCTATTGGTTGTATCACTCCTCCAGCGAACCCGACCAACATCGTGTCCACCGTCTCCAGACCGACCTGGAGATCCATCTTCCTGTAGCAATCATAGAATAGGATATCCACCGAGCTCCCTGTATCCACAAATACTCGTTGCACATCATAATTAGATATCGTTGCCGTGATCAGAGGAGCATTGCTATGAGGTGTCACGATACCCCTGCTATCCTCCAGCCCGAATTGGATACTCAGCCCCAGCCTGACCTGTTCCATGTTCAACTGCTCTTGCACCCGATCTGGTGTCGCTGCTCTCACATAATGTTTTCGAGCTCGCCTCGAATCTCCTTCCACCGGCCCTCCAACAATCATCTGGATGACCTCTCGCCGAGGTAGGGACGGAGGTGGAGGTATCTCCTTCCTTTACTCCCCCCTACGCTCCAGCTCCCGCCGAGGTTGGTGATATCCCCGATTGTCCCTCTTATACTCACCTTTTTTCTCCTTTTTATCAATGTACACAAATTCTTTGAGATGACCTGCTTGAATGAGTCGCTTGATCTCATCCCTCAGGTGTGTGCACCGATCTGTTGTGTGCCCATACTCATTATCAAATCTAAAATATTCCTTACTCTTCGCTTTTACTGGTGCCTCCGCATGTGCCTTTGGCCACCTCAGGTCAGGGTGTCTCTCAATAGCTATGAGCACCTCACCCTGAGGAACAGCCAATGGCGTATATTTCGTGACTCACCGTCCATCCATTGCCTCGGACACAAAAGCCTTTCAGGATCCCTTATCCTCCCGATCTTCTTTCCTATCCCTCCTTTTCTCTCCTTCCTCCCTCTTCATTTTCCTCGCCTCCTCTAGGTTGATATACCTCTCAGCCCGAGCTAACAGCTCGTCAAAAGTCTTAGCTGGCTCTATCACCAAAGACTCGAAAAACTCCCCATCCTTCAGGCCCTGAGCTAGGGCATTAGCCAAAATCTCCGGACTAGCCGAAGGTACCTCCAATTTAGCCGCAGTGAACCTCTGTATATAGCTCCTAAGTCCTTCCGCTTCTCTCTGCTTGATGCTAAACAGAGTCAAAGGCGCTTTTTGGTACTTACGGCAACTCGTGAACTGGTTAAGAAATGCCGAACTAAAATCATCAAAATTTTCAATAGAGCCTGGGGCGAGCTGACTGAACCATTGTTGAGCTAATTTTGTTAAAGTGGTAGGAAAAACTCTACACATCACCCCATCCGTGAACCTGTGCAGCAAAGCAGCATTCTCGAAACGACATAGGTGATCCCACGGGTCCGTGGTACCATCGTATTCAAAATTCAGAGCTCTGCAGGAGGCTTGGAGCTCATCTGCTAATACTTCATCCGAGAAGGGAGTTCTCCTCCGCACTCGGACTGAAGTAGCTCCCGACATTCCTGCCACCCTCTGACGAATATCCCTTACTTCGCGATGGAGGTCATCCATCCGCTCCGACCAATCCTGATCCTCAGTTGATGTGGGCTCCGCCCTCGATGAGTGCACCTCTTTTGCCACCGCAGGCCTCCGACCTCCTGGGGGACCACAGGAGGAGGAACCGTCAGAGGAGGGACCATAAGAGGAGGAGCTATAGGCGGAGTTGGTGGCGGAAGCATCTCCCTCAACCGCCTTTCCACCGTTTGCTCAACGGCCCTAGTGATATAACCACCCAACTGTTTAAAGATTGGGCCCAAATCAACACTACCACTGGACATGGGTGTCTGCCCATCCACTCCAGCCCTCGGAAACCGCTGCCCTCCGCCTTCCACCGGAGGTGGTGGAGGTGGAGGCCTGGTGCCTTCTTGCGTAACTCCGCCCGGAGTGTCTCCCAACGGCGTACGGTTCAGATCATCTTCCAAATTTCTCCTAATATCTTCCATAACCATCACCTGGAGCTCACGTCTCCGCTCAATCTTTCCCACAGACGGCGCCACTTGGTTATTCTGAAAAAAAACCTCTTCTCGCTGATCACCTTCCAAGACGAGCTCCTCCGTGAAACCTGTACAAGGGGGGCCGGAGGGGGGCTCTAGCGTACCCTCTCCGATGCTTTAGTCAGTGACTTGGAAGAGAAGCAAAATGCAAGAGAGAGAAAAAGCAATGTAACAGTAAAAAATGAGATTAGGTTAGAATGAACCTGGGCTTGGGCCTTTTATACCTTAGCTAGGATTAGGGTTCCGTAAAATCCGGAATTCCGTTACAATTCGGTGTCAGAGCCATCATTAGATTGGGATCGGATCCCCTGAAAACCCTAATTTTACGCCCTTAAGGCCTCAGTCCCGAACTGACCTGAGTCACGTCGGGTCAACGTTTTAATATTTTAGTCCTTGAAATCTCAAAGGCACCCTGCGAGCCCCACTCCCTTGGGCAGCCTCTTTCCCCATATCCCCGAGGTTCCTTTAGAATGCACCAGACCAAATATGCCATTAAAGTACAATAGGTCATCGTTAAGCACCCGAGGTTTAAGAGATCGGTCCAATACAACAAGTGTTATTAGTTCAGCCATACGTTCAGGGCCTAGATCGGCCCAATAAGCTAGGCCTTACGCAGATCGGCCCACCACTATGGGCCTTACATGTTTGATAAATGGTTTTATCATGATTTTGATGATTTTGATTTTACACCAAAACAATGGTTTTAAAGGTTGTCCAAATACTCCTAAATGATTTAAAATGGTTTTAATATTTTCCGGAGTATTTCTTCAAGTTTTATTTTCGACAAAATTGGACAACACTCTTAATGATTTTTTGTTAATGTTTTTTTACACCAAAACAATGTTTCTAAAAGTTGTCCTAATACTCCCGATCGGTCTAAAATGTTGTCACTATTTTTCGGAGTATTTCTTGAAGTTTATTTTCGATATAAAATTGGACAACACTTTTATTTTGAGGTCAACCGGTCGCCCTATAAGGCAACCCGTACCTGAAGAGTACGTTGAAAGAAAAAAATGAGACTGAGGCTGAAAAGGGCAGGTCGACCGGTCGCCCAGGGGGTCGACCGGTGCCGTCGATCGGTCGCCCCCCCGTGCGACCGGTGCCTGCAACTCTTGGATTGAAATAGAACTTCTGTCTTTCATTTTCGATGAAGTGCGACCGGTTGTAGCTAGGGTCGACCGGTCGAGGTGCACGTCGACCGGTCGCCCTGTGTAAATTGCTGTTACGTTATTTCAAACTTCTATTTCTGCGCGACCGGTCCCCCTTTAGTTTGACAGCAAAAATGTGATCGTTGTGCAGCAGACATCTTTTCCTTAATTTGTGGGATTGATTTCTAACAGCTCTTTTCTTCAATTGCCTTGCAATTTTTTACAGAATTCATGTCCCCAAGAGGAGCCTATCATGTACAAGACATCTTCTATAAATAGAGGAAGAATTGAAGCAACACAATAAGAGAGAACAACACAACACAACAAGATATACTCAAGCAAACACTTGGTCTTTCATTGTTATTATTCTTGTTGTAATTTGCCTAGCTTATCACTTTCACATCCTTGAGGTCTAGGCTATTCTTGATTACACTTGCACTCAATTGTATAATTCATTATCGAGTTGTAATCTTGAATTTTTGGGTTATCATTCAACACAATATATCCTTGTGAGTGTTCTTGTGGTAAGAACACACTTGGGTGATCTAGGTGTTAGGTGTGAGAAGATTGTGGTAATCTTCTTGTTGAGGTGTTGAAGAATTTGGTATTCTTCAAGGTTGAAGATTGTGGTAATCTTCACAAGGTGCCATTGGAGATTGTGGTAATCTTCACAAGGTGCCGTTGGAGATTGTGGTAATCTTCAAGAGAGATTGTGGTAATCTCAAAGGTGGTGTTGAAGAAGAGTGTGGTGCTCTTCAAGGTGTTGTTGTAAGTTGGTGTTGTATTAATTTATGGTAAATTAATAAAATCTTTTTTTCTTTTTGAAATCCATCCCGGATATACTGGGGTGGTAGAGGATTAGGCCCTAGGTGGGTTGAACCTCTATAAATCGACGTGTGTTGTTTATATTCCGCATCTTTATTATTGTATTTGAGCATTTGGTTCGAAAAAGAGGGCGAAATCGAAAACATGGAGATAATCTATTCACCCCCCTCTAGATTATCGTAGCCGCTTGGACTTACAGGTGGTATCAGAGCTAAACTCTTTGGCAAGCTCGTTTCACATCGCGAGTGAAGAGAAACGATCGTCGGCTACGAACGAAGCTCACCTTACCGGCACCTCCACCACCAAGCCACCTTTATTTGATTCCAAAAATTATATATTTTGGAAAGAAAGAATGGAATGTTATTTACAAAGTTGCGGGTTCGATATTTGGAACACCGTCATCAATGAAGAATCCATTCCGACGAAGGACACACCACACACCTCCAAAGGCTTCAAAGAGCTTAACGATGAAGAGAAGAAAATCATCTCCTTAAATGGTAAAGCTCTTAATATTTTACATTGTTCACTTACCACTTTGGAATTTGATCATGTTGTAGAAATTCGATCGGCACATGAAGTATGGCAAAAATTAGAAGCCATCTTTGGAGTATTTGCAAATGATAGGAGCAACTCAAAAGCATCTACTTCTCAAATGGATACAACATCAAATCCAACCATATGGGATGAGCCTCTTACAACTTCCGTTGATGAAGTCGAAAAATGTTTTATGGGCATCGAAGAAGAAAACGAGGTATGTCTTAAACCCTCTACTTCTTATGGTATTGTCATACAAAATGATTATAGTGATTTGCAAAATGATTATGATGAACTTCAAAATGAATTCCAAAGCTTACTCGTTAAATACAAAAATTTGAAAAAGGAATTCAAATGTTTTGAAAAAAGATAAGGATAGTTTATTTACCTCCTATGAATCACTATCATGTGCTCACACCACCACACTTGACAAGGTTAGAAACTTTGAAAAAGAAAATAGTACTCTAGTTGAGGATATTAATTGTATGAAAAAGGATTTATCTAAATCCGACTTGAGTACCGATAAGATGACCAATATTGTTGATTGTTGTGATAATTCGAAACTAGAACTTGATCATAAGCCTAAGGGTGTCAATCACATGAAAAAGAATCAAGTCTCTAAGCACGTTGGTCATTATGCTCCTAGAATTATTACATGCTTTTTTATTGCGGTAAAAAGGGTCATACGGTAAAAACTTGTCGGGCTAGAAATAGCTCTAATTATTGTTGGAGACCTAAAAGTCTCAAGACTAATCCCAAAGGACCCAAACACATGAGGGTACCACAAAACCATGTCATATTAGGTACCCGGCGAAATAATGATCGAAGAAAATTTATACGCCAAGAAGACATCAAATGACCGTTTCATTTGATCAAAGAAGGAGAAACTATTTTCGACAAAGCCAATTTCAAGAAGAGGATATAATCAAAAATGGGAAGAACACAATCCTTGGAAATGGCAAAGACATCATCAACAAGATGATTTTCAAAGAAGAAGAGACTTTCAACAATGGGAAGGCAACAAACCTTGGAAATGGAGTAATCAAAGAAGTCATCATCAACAAAGTGACTTCTCAAGGGGAAGATATCATCAACAATGGGAACGGCACAACCCATTGAAATGGCGTAATTGGTAATCCGTATCTCCCTAGTTAAATATGCATTTTATTTTGGTATTATGCATGCTTTTATTTGTGTCTTAATTGCAAAATGAGTTTTCAAGTATTTATTTTTTTTAATTAAGGTCTTCAATATATATTTGTGCTTTTAAAGTTTTTTTAAAAGAAGACCTTATATGATGTTGTTAAAACTCTTGTGCATTTTTGTAAGACTAAAGTGTGTTATCATATCTTATGGATTTTTATGGCATGAGCTTACTTGTGATATCTCTTAGCCTACACTTCTATCATTATGAGTTGTGCTAGATTTGTTTTAAGAATTGTGTAGGATTTACATTTTTTCACAAATGGCCATTTACGTCATTATTTGTCAAGAAAGGCATAAATTATCGAGGTACGTTTGCTTGTATTATTCTTACTCTTATAGACTCGATATATGTATTGCTATGTGCATATGTGCTTGTTTTTCTTAGTATTTCATACAAGCGCCATTAAGAGGATTTTTAGATTTTTTAAAAGGCACTATTCAATATTTGATTGCACATATTTGCTTCGTCAACTCTTGCTCAAATACTTCTTTTAAATGAGGTCTCAACTTTATGCTATCGGATTTTCAAATTTCAAAAAAAAGAGACCTTTTGTAGCTTTCTTAAGCTTATTTGAACTTGCATGAGTTATTAGACTCTTGATGATCTTCTAAATGCATAGTATGTGTTTCTTGCTTCATGGTCTATATAGTGTCTATTTCTACTATGCTCTTATGCAAGATATTTTGTGATTGATGATTGAGGCATGTTTTTACACTTGGGCTATTTTTTCTTGCTTTTATAAGCGTCTGGTAATGAGTTTGTCAAGTTGTGTAGATGAGAAATGAAGTACTCCAAATATTAGTTACCTCAAAATATTTGGATGTAAAAGTTCTATTATGAACACCTTAGATCAATTGGATGCCCTATGATGATTGTGATGAAGAAGACAAAAAGGGTATTCCGGAACAAACCCGATGACCAAGTCAACATTGGTCAAACTAAGGCGAGGTTAGTAGCTCGAAGGTATTTTCAATTCGATGTAATTGATTTTGGTGTAACATTTGCACTCATAGCACATTTAGTAGCTATTTGCATTTTACTTGTCCATTCTCGTTTTAAGAAAATTTCAAGCTTTACCAAATGGATGTTAAATCCAACTTTCTCAATGGTTTTATTCAAGAAGAAGTCTATGTAAAACAACCTCCGGGGTTTAAATTTTTTCTAGGCCAAATGATCTTTATAAAAGGCCTTGTATGGTTTAAAACAAGTACCCCATGTATGGTATGATAGACTTAGCTATTTTTGCTAAATGATTTTACAAGAGGTAAAGTTGATACTACTCTCTTTGTTTTTGAAAAAGGGCGAGATTGTTTACTTGTGCAAATTTATGTTGATAATATTTATGGTGCTACTAATAAATATTTGTGCAAGATATTTTTCCAAGTCAATGCAAGGTGAACCTAAAATGATCATGATAAGGGAAGCTCAAATTTGATCATTGAAATTCAAATTACTCAATACCAAGAAGATGGTTATATTTCAAAAAAACTCTTGAAGGAGTTAAGCATTGAAGAAAGAAGAAATATCTCAACCTCTATGGCTAAAGATTGACAAAGGTTGAGAAAGGCATATCGGCCAACAAACAAATTCGAGGTATGTTTTCTTGTATTATTTCTATAAACTCGACATTCCATATGCCTTATGTCTATATGCTCGACTTCAAAAACTATCCCAACGAATCTTATTAAAGTGACGGTAAAAGAAATTTTCAAAATTTGAAAGGCACTTCTTCTTATGACTTGTTCATCCAAAGTTTTAAAGCATTATTATTTTTCGGGATAACAAGTCCGGTGATAATGATTTTTCAAAATATGGTTCGTCATAAACGAACTAAACATATTGAGATTCGATATTTTTTTAAAGGGATTGCATGTTTAATAAAAATTTGAGATGTGTTTAATTCCGTCTCAAGGATAACTCGCGGACTTTTTAATCGTTAACCGCTGAGTATTTTACCTCATTTCGAGCTTGATTATGACATAATGTATATTGAATGAGGTCTATGTTTGTATTTTGCATGTTTTTAAAACTTAGGGGCGTAAAATCAGATTTTTGGATCAAACTTTGGATTTTTTAGACAGAACTCAAACAAAGTGGGTGATTGGGGCAAAGGCCGATTTGGCCGCCCATGCCGTCGACGGTCGCCCCCGCCCCATGACCGGTCGCCCTAATGAGTTTTTGGTTAAAACTTGTTTTGTCCTCGATTTTCTTATTTTCAGGTGTTTTTCTCTATATTTTGTCCCTTTGACATTTGCACACGCATTTCACTTCAAATGTATTTTGTTGCATAAATTACATAGTTTGGGGATTATCTAGCTCGATTATCATCATCATTGCTCGTCTTTACCGATTTAATGGTAAGAATTTCACTCTCTTTAGCTCAATTGGGTTGAACCCTTGAGTTTGTGGCTCATATGTATGTCTCTTGATGAAATTCGTATATTTTTGTGATGAGCTTATTGATTGTAGATGAATGATAATTGTTTAATTCTATTTGGTGATGAAAAACTTGGCTTGATTACATTTACAAGGGTTATATATATCTTTTTCAAATTTTGACGCCCGCCAAGTGTTCGATAAAATGTCTCAATGAAAAATTCATCACTTACATGATTCTCTCGATTTCAAAAGCCTTATACACTTATAGAGATCATATTTTGCTTATCAAATGATATTTCATAAGCTTCTACAAGTCGTATGATTCGACTTATACCTCCTTATTTGGTTTATAAGCTTCAATGTTCAAATAGCTCGATACATCGGTTTTGTTGTGCACTTTGATATGAATATATGATGTACGTATTGTGCTAACATTCTTTTTGATGATTCCAAAGGGGGAGAAACATGTTATAAGCTCTTTAGCTCAAAGAAGCTAAGATAAGCTTAACGAAAAGAAGCTATAAGCTATAGCTTCATAAAGCCATAAGTTGTGGATCATATTTAGCCCACTTGGTGCATTATGGTTTTGTATGAATAAGCTATGGCTTCATAAAGCCATAAGTTGTGGATCATATTTAGCCCACTTGGTGCATTATGGTTTTGTATGAATCGTGGTCCATTGGTTGTAGTATGGACTTGTATATGTTTCTAATGATGTCTCTTTGACAGGGGGAGCTTTTAAGTTTTGAAACTTAAGCTCAATATTGAAAAGCTAAGACTTTAGCTTTTGATTTAGTTGTTTCTATATAACTCTTGTTGTGCATGTTGATAGGGGGAGCATTTGCTATATGTGTTTGAATATCTCTACTCTCATCCTTGTGTTTTTATTGCATGAAATGTTGTCGCTCACAACGGATAGTTCTCTTTAACCGGTAAAATTGTTTTGTTTTCAAAATCGACCTCATTAAAATTGTTTTGGTTTGTAATCATCAAAAAGGGGGAGATTGTTTGATAAATGGTTTTATCATGATTTTGATTTTACACCAAAACAATGGTTTTAAAGGTTGTCCAAATACTCCTAAATGATTTAAAATGGTTTTAATATTTTACGGAGTATTTCTTCAAGTTTTATTTTCGACAAAATTGGACAACACTCTTAATGATTTTTTGTTTGTTTTTTTACACCAAAACAATGTTTCTAAAAGTTGTCCTAATACTCCCGATCAGTCTAAAATGTTTTCACTATTTTTCGGAGTATTTCTTGAAGTTTATTTTCGATATAAAATTGGACAACACTTTTGTTTTGAGGTCAACCGGTCGCCCTATAAGGCAACCCGTACCTGAAGAGTACATTGAAAGAAAAAAATGAGATCGAGGAAAAAAGCGAGTCGACCAGGCCGCCTGAGGGGGTCGACCAGGTCCGTCGACCGCCACCCCCGTGCGACGGAAGTTTTCGCAACTCTTGGATTGAAATAAAACTTATGTCTTTCATTTTCGATGAAGTGCGACCGGTTGTAGCTAGGGTCGGCCGGGTCGAGTGCACGTCGGCCGGTTGGCCGCCTGTGTAAATTATTGTTACGTTATTTCAAACTTCTATTTCTGCGCGACCGGTCTCCTTTAGTTTGATAGCAAAAATGTGACCGTTGTGCGTGAGACATCTTTTCCTTAATTTGTGGGATTGATTTTCTAGACTCTTTTCTTCAATTGTCTTGCAATTTTTACGAAATTCATGTCCCCAAGAGGAGCCTATCATGTACAAGACATCTTCTATAAATAGAGGAAGAATTGAAGCAACACAACAAGAGAGAACAACACAACACAACAAGATATACTCAAGCAAACACTTGGTCTTTCATTGTTATTATTCTTGTTGTAATTTGCCTAGCTTATCACTTTCACATCCTTGAGGTCTAGGCTATTCTTGATTACACTTGCACTCAATTGTATAATTCATTATCGAGTTGTAATCTTGAATTTTTGGGTTATCATTCAACACAAGATATCCTTGTGAGTGTTCTTGTGGTAAGAACACACTTGGGTGATCTAGGTGTTAGGTGTGAGAAGATTGTGGTAATCTTCTTGTTGAGGTGTTGAAGAATTTGGTATTCTTCAAGGTTGAAGATTGTGGTAATTTTCACAAGGTGCCGTTGGAGATTGTGGTAATCTTCAAGAGAGATTGTGGTAATCTCAAAGGTGGTGTTGAAGAAGAGTGTAGTGCTCTTCAAGGTGTTGTTGTAAGTTGGTGTTGTATTAATTTGTGGTAAATTAATAAAATCTTTTTTTCTTTTTGAAATCCATCCCGGATATACTGGGGTGGTAGAGGTGGGTTGAACCTCTATAAATCGACGTGTGTTGTTTATATTCCGCACCTTTATTATTGTATTTGAGCATTTGGTTCGAAAAAGAGGGCGAAATCAAAAAGATGGAGATAATCTATTCACCCCCCTCTAGATTATCGTAGCCGCTTGGACTTACATTACAGAATCAATTGTGCTCAGGACTTAAGAGGCGGCCCAATACAATAGGCTTCATCATTTCAACCTAATGCTCATGAACCTCATTAGGTCAGCCCAATGCTAAGAGCCTCATCAGACCAGCCCAGTGCTCAATGCTTAACAGATTGGCCCAATGCTATGAGCCCTGTCAGGTCAGCCCAGTGCTCAATGATTAACAGATCGGCCCAGACCGTATTTTACCCTTATCATTTTTATTAATATTTTTCATTTTTTTAATGTGAGATTTATAAATAAATTTATGAAGAATTAAAGCCATAATTGATAGGTGTGAGTTTTGCATGTATTTTGGGGCGTATTTATGGCTAAAATGGCAATCAATCGTGCATAAACTCATATGAAATGGTTCATATTCGCTCTTTGTGGGAAAGATATTATGTTTTGCTCATTTTGTAGGAATTTAACGATATTTGAAGTGATTTGGAGACAAATACGAGCATTGCGGAGAAGAAATACCACAAATGACGCAAAATAGAAGACGCACGGGTAGGGCGCGCGCCGAGCACCACCCGTCTTATTTGTTAGGAATTTTATTGTTTAGATTTTGATGAATGCCATGTAAAACTTAGAATAGAAAGTTGGCACCCCAATTCTTCTTTGTAAAATGTATTGTAACAATTAGAGTGGCCCAAGTGAGTTAAGTCGGCTACGCCTTAACATGCAAGAAGACAATCAAGACTGAAGGAAGACTTGCCGCGAGATAGCCGAGTATGGCAAAGAAGAGTAGAGCGGGGAACTCTCTTGGAAGAAGAAGAGGAATCGCTAAATTTCCTTGGACTAACCACTGTGCTACTGACGGATGAAGACAATCGCACGTAAATCCCGCAGATCTACAAGGACAAGGAGAGAGAAAAACAAGCTGAAGAAGTCGAAGACGTGAGAAGGCAAGACCGCCCTATCTCTCGGCACCACGTAACACACACATCCTCTCCTTGATGTCTTCTCCGGCGGTGTGACGAGGAACTGAGAGAATGCCGCCGCCACGAAGAGTTGCAAATGCGGCAAGCATTGCACGAATCAAGAATCCTTCACGAGCAAAGATTAATGGAGGGACCAGGAGAGTCCTCCGTAACACCGAAATCGATCCAATGGGAGTGGTTAAAGAAATAGCCATCGTTGTTGCCGCTACCACTTCCCGACTCCACTCGAGAAGAAGAAGGCGATAAGGGAGATGGCGATGAAACCGGGATAGTGGGGACCCCGGTCGAGCCAACCCCTATTGAAGGTGTGCTACCACTGCCCCTAACGGTGAGCAATCAACCGAAACAAGGGGAGCTTGAGACGAGTGACCCCATTCCAAGTCACTCGGTGGTGCGCACCGAGGGGGAAACTCCTCCACCCGTAGCAAGGTCGGAGGATCTGCAGATGACTCCACAAAGAATGCAGGAGGCGAAGTAGAGAAAATTCAAACGCAAGAAGAACAACAAGTTGCCATCAACGAAGCTCAGGCAGTTGAGACTCTCGGTGAGGTGCCAATCGCTCTGGAAGGCTAATGACATGGCTGATGCAATCGAGGTACGGAAGGAATGTACGGGAGTTAACACTGGCAATGAAAGTGCAATCCATGGGGTTGAGACTCCAATGGATGCCATCAGAAGACCCTAAGCATACCGACACTGTCGAAAGGGAGGACAAGACCTCGCAGCAGAGAGACCGCCGGAGGAAATGAAGGCCACGGGAGGTTGAGACTTCCGGGGTAAAGCAAACAAGTAGAGAACATCCTCCTGGTATCATCGACCCATCTCGAGAAGGAGATCAGCGCAAGACTTCATGATTCCCAGGACAACCCCGATGTCACTTTTCCGGGATCGGAAGCGCGAAGAAGAAGCCGAGTCATCCCCCATGACAAATCCAAAAGACTCACCAGTGCGGATGTTCCAAGCACGAGCAAGTCCGATCCCAAGACTACGTCAAACCTTTAATTTTGATGATGAGCCACCAATGGAAATCTCATCATCGTCCGATGACGCTTCGATAAGGCCGATGACCCCATGAAATGGAGAAAATTGAGACCAACGGTTGTTAAGATACAGGAGGCTCAAAGAAGCCGGTCTCATTGCACAATGTAACCCAACCAACAAGAGACCACCGCTCGGGCTCCTCAAGTCTGCAGCAGGATCGATTCCCAAAAGAACTTCACGCGCACCGCTCATCATCGAACAAATTCCGGTTGGCGGTGATGACTCTTTTGTAGAATCTTTCCCTTTCTCACTTTGGAGATACGAACTCACGAAGAGTCGAAACGAACAAGCACGCTATTACAAACCAGCCTCTGTTCTTCCATCGGACACCATTGTTCCGGTGATTATGATTTCGATCTTTGTATGGCCATCACCGCAATGAAGAATCACCAAGCTCGAAAAGTGTTCAAGGCACTCTTTTGAGATTGAAAGGATGGAGAGGCATCGGGCCTCTTTGGACATGCGATTGGACAACGAGAGATGCCACCCTTACGGCCGATTTAAGAGGCATAACGATTCGAATAAGGGAATGGTGGCAACAAAGAAGAAACAATGCGTGTGGAACGGTGAGATACTTCGGACAATTGTTCAACAAGCTGGCTGGTGTGGAGAGCCGAAAATCGATGCAAAGACAAAGCCGAGAGAACACATTGAGCATATGCATGAAGCTCACATCTGCGAGATCAAGCCGCTGCGTGAGCAACATACACATGATCTCTGGCGTTTGGAAGAACACATGACCAGAAAATTCAGCCTTCTCATGCCGAGATGAAGCGATTTCAAAGAGAATCCAACGCTACTCGACGAATTCGGCCGCATACAACGCAGCAGACTTGAAGCGTAACTCAACCATCGAAGACTCGACTTCATGCTTGCCAAAGATGTTCCCAGGGTTCTCTATCCTTTGATGATGCCAAAAAGGGGAAGAGGAATACCTTAAAGCAAAGAAAATCAAGCCGAAAAGAAAGGAGCAACCGAGTCGGGAAAATCGGTGAGGAGGTCTTGAAACAGAAGAAAGGAAAGCATGTTGAGGGGGAAGGATCAACGGATGTGACATTGATGATTGCACAAACCCCCAACAAGGTCCTGTCGCGGTGACATTATAAGCAAAAACTCCGGTGACTCGCCACTCCAACACTCTTTGTATCTATGGCCGAGAAGAGAAAATCAATTGAAGCGAGGGATGAAGGAAGTGGAAGGAAGAATGGATGCCAGGGTGATGAACATCTTGAAAGAACACGGAGGCATTCCAGACAGAGACACCTATGCCATCTCGGATGTCGGGATGAGCCACGATCGGTCGATGAATTTAAAATGCTCGAGTTCGAGGGATACTTTGCAAATATGTCTATGGCTCAAGCTTGGGATCATCTTGGGGAAAAGGGTCTCACATTATGTGAAGAAGGCGACGGCAGCGTGCCAGACAACGGCTATCGCTCTCTTGGTCACTCAGTGGAAAGAAGAAGACCCAGGTTCAAAGATATACGCCTGAGGTAGAGGAAGAAGCGATAGTGGAGGAAGAAGCTTGGACCAGGCCTCCGCCAAGAATATTGAATACGTAGATCCAGGGGAAGAAATGAGGGATCTCTCACTGGGCTTGACCAAGTGGCAAATTTGAAAGTGGCTAAAAACAACGCCGAGTATGCAAAAAGAATAGAAGAAGAAAACAAGAGACAAACTCGGCTATGGCGGGAGAGACAGGAAAGAATAAGAAAAGATGAAGTGCCAGGAAAGCATATGAGAAGAAAAAGAAGGCGGTGACGACGAGAAAAAGAGAAGAAGAGAAGAAGATCTTCAACAAGATGAAAGAAGGAGACAAATAAGGAGATGAAGTGTTCTTTGTCAACCCTTCGTGTATTTTATTATGTAAATACATACAATGTAAGTCTTCTCGTAATAAAGGTATAAATTCTTTAATTTTTGTGAAGACAATTATATGCTCGATACACCTTGTAAACAGATTTTGTGTTGAGGAACAAGAATGATATGATCAATAAAAAGAATTGATTCTGCGCATACATTCTATGTCAATACACTATCGTATGTATCATTGTTGTTTGCATCTTTGAATGATTTAAGTTTTGGCATCATCAAAAGGGGAAATTGTTAGGAATTTTATTGTTTAGATTTTGATGAATGCCATGTAAAACTTAGAATAGAAAGTTGGCACCCCAATTCTTCCGTAAAATGTATTGTAACAATTAGAGGCCAAGTGAGTTAAGTCGGCTACGCCTTAACATGCAAGAAGACAATCAAGACCGAAGGAAGACTTCACGCGAGACAATTGAGTATGGCAAAGAAGAGTAGACAGAACTCTATCGAAAAGCAGTGAGATGCGGTGAGTGGAGCATAAGTCAAGTCAACTCAAGAAAATCCAAGTCTCAAGTTGAAGTGACGGAAGAGTCATCCAATGATTGGAAGTCGACTCTAAGTCACCGGGGAAAGCAAGGAAATGCGGTCAAGTCGAGATAATCGTAAAAGAACCAAGCAGACGTAAATCATGAGATTTACTTAAACAAGTAATATCTCCATACCACTTTCTTGGAGTGCTCGAGTCTCAGGCGTGCAAAAGGAATGAACCAATGGGAAGCACTACACCGTGTCGAACTCCAAAAGGTGAAAGAACAATTCATACGAGGAAATGGCAATTCCAAGAACGCAAGCCAACGATCGCAAAGTGACTTTCAAAAATAAGCATATCTCTTCAACGGGCAAATTTTTAAAAGTTCACTATAAAAGGCCGAGGAGTTTGTTTGAGAAAGAGATATGAATGACACACACGTGAGATATACAAGCTCATTAAAAATCGAAACATTCTCAATCCTCAAGCCTACATTTCAAGTACATCAATCCAACACTTACCCGTGAAGGAAAGAGAACTTCAATCGGTTGAAGAGGAAAATATCGAAAACAAGGGGTCTACATTCCGGGAAGGATTGTAGAAAGGTTCAGAGTTGAACCAAGTCTTAAGCTTTTGGAGGGCTTCGTGATCAAATCCAAAGAGCTTAAGCAAGTGAGTCAGAGTAGCAAAGGCGGCTGCCTGTGAAGAAAGCTCGAGTCGTACGAGAAGCCGGTGAGTGATCATGGCGTCTCGTGATCGAGTCCCAAAGGATCAAGTCAAATTACTGTTGTGATCAAGACTTGTATCCGGGTATTACCACTTTGTAAACCGATCATTACCAGTGGATTCCTCCAGGAGTTGGAGAAGAGAGGAGTAGAAGAATTACCCCATCTTCGAACCTCTATAAAAACTTTATTGTGTCATTTACATTTCGGCATTTAAATTCCCGCACTCTAATCGCTTATATCTCTTTGATAAATTTGCTATCCATTTGATAAAATTATAAGTACTAAATCAAGCTCTAAAATCTTGCTTGATCAAACTTAAGGGTGTTAAGTCTTCCATTTAAAAATAAAACCATAGTTGAGTTAAATTATAGCCAACAACAGTGAGTTACTCCATCAAAGCTCAAATTGAGTCACATTGAGAGATTAACTCTCTTGAGTGACTAATTCGATTGTCCATCAAGGACACGGTGTGTAGAATCAACTCTGAGATTTAAAAGGACTAAATCGAAAATTTGGTAAGGTTTATTCAACCCCCTTCTAAACCTTACACTTACACCCTTGGGACCTACATGCGCCCCCGGGAACAAGTTTACGAAGTGCAGAATGCGCACGGGTAGCCGTGCGGCGCAAGAATCAAGACAAGAAAATCTCCTACGGCAATGCGCACGGGCTACCCGTGTGTCGACGCACGCCCAAGCGCTTGTTGGTGAGAAGCGATTTTGGTTTTGGGAAGACGCACGGGTAACCGTGCGCCCACGCACGCCCGTGCGTCGGGCCAGATCTTCGATATTTTTTGACAAAGAAATGCCCTAGACTTTTGAGGGGGTATAAAAGCACTTTTTGGGACGCACACGGGGATATTCGACATTTTTGGGATCTACAACACAAGACAAAGGTCTATTCTTGGAAGAGGACATCAAGGAGACAATCGGGTTGCATCGGAGCTCAAGGAACGGAGATACATCGAGAGATTGTCGACTTTCCTAAGTTTTTCTTGCTTCTCTTGTAGTTTTCATCTTTCATTTTTAGTTGTCATGGCTATGAACAATTTGTCTATGAGTTGTTTAGAAATCATGTGTAGTTAAACTCTTTAGATTTCCGGGTTTTGGAAGTAGATTAATGAACTCTTGTTGGATGTTTTAATCTTAGTTGAAGTTGTTATCTTAAAGCCTATTTGAATACTTTGAACTTATTCTTGTTTTATCACTTGATCAGTGATTTAACTTATTTGATATATTGATTCATAATTCGAGAGATGAGTTTCAATATTAGATCTTGAGTATTCGACACAAATATTTGCATGAATCGAGAGGTTTGTAAATATTTGTGAGGACATTTGATCTTTTGCACCTTTTGGAGTTGAGTACTTTATGTTCAGTAGAGATGCTAGGATAAGTATTTCAATCTACGTTTTATATGCATCTCGAGATGAAGGATAAAATATCTTTGTGATCGTCTTATAGGAATATTGATAATAACTTGGCTTTGATTAAATCGGACAACAAGAGGGATATTAATCGAAACCTTAACTCGGAAATCCATTTCACCATCTTGATACTTCTATCATTTATATTATCTTAATCTTGTGTTTTAGTAGTCTAGATTGTCTTAATCTCACAACAACAATCATCAAATTACGATCGTCTAAATAAAAATAAAACTATCTTAGTTCAATAATTAGTACATAAATTTATTAGTCTCCGTGGATACGACCTTGCTACCCTTTTCTATAACGTACACCGTACACTTGCAGTGAGCTAAAAATAAAGGTGAACAAGTTTTTGGCGTCGTTGCCGGGGACTAATACAATTTTTGGTGCTAATATTGCGATAGATAGAATTATTCTTAATTTAGACATTTTTTTTTATTTTCTCAAAATTTTTGGTTAACTTAAATCCTTCATTATTTGACTTGTTTCTTTTAGTTTGGTCCAGGTAGTGCATGAACACACGCTCTAGGCGAGGAGATTTAATACCGCTCATACCGGAGGTTGAGGCTTTCGCAAGGAGAATTAGTGCAACTACTAGATGGGCTGAAAGGCAACAAAATCAGAATATGCGGGACGTGGACGAAGAAAATAGAGGTAACAATGGGATCAACGAGTTACCACTACCGGCTCCACAGCAAGCTATCCGTGATTACTTTCGACCACAAACGAATCGTAATTACGGTGGTATTGCTCATATACCGATAAATGCCAACAACTTGAGCTTAAACAAAGATCGATCAACATGGTACAACGGAGAACCGGTTTGGGGGTTTCAGAATCAAGATCCTAATTCTCACCTTGCACATTTCATCCAAATATGCAATACAATAAAAATGAATGGAGTTTTGGATGATGCCATAAGATTACGCCTATTCCCTTTCTCTTTAAGGGATAAGGCAAGGAATTGGTTGGGCACTTTGACGCAAGGAAGTGTGAGCACATGGGACGATCTGAGCCAAAAGTTCTTGTTTAAATTCTTTCCACCGAGCAAAACTTTGCAGCTCAAAAGTGAAATTACTCAATTCCGACAGTTTGATTCCGAGCCTTTGTATGAGGCTTGGGAAAGATTTCGAGATTTGTTATGAAGATTTCCACAACATGGGTTCCCGGAGGATCAACAGTTATGTTTCTTCTATAATGGTTTAATGGGGCAAACGAGGGCCTTTGTTGATGCTGCAGCGGGAGGAGCTTTGTTGGCAAGATTTCCACAAGACGCCTTGAATCTTCTTGAAGAAATGGCTATGAACAGTTACCAGTGGCCGTCTGAAAGATCCAATGTACAACGAGTAGCCGAAATCTCAGATTCAGACCCGATTAAAGCATTAACAGCACAAATGGCGGCTTTGACAACTCAATTGAGTGTTTTGACGAAAGGGCCAGAAGCGAGCACGAGCACGGGTAGTGAGGCTCTTTTATACCCGATGGAAGAGGTCAGTTATGTGAATAACCGGAATTTCAACAATTTCCAGAACAATTCAAACCCAACACACTACCATCCGGGATTGAGAAACCATGAAAATATTTCCTACGCCAATACAAAGAATGTGTTGCAACCACCACCGGGATTTAATGCATCAAATGGGGGTGCTAATGTAGAAGTCAAATCATCGTTGGAAGATGCACTCACGTCGTTCATAAATCAATCAAATGCATTCATGAGTGACACGAGGAGTCGCTTCGCTAGACAAGATTCTAGGATGGACAAGGTGGAGCTACAAATGACCCAAATGACAAGTTCGATATAGAATCTTGAAACTCAAGTGGGCCAATTGGCTACAATTGTTGGTGGACAACATCAAAAGGGTCAATTTCCGAGTAACACGGAAGTTAATCCTAAGGAGCAATGCAAGGTTATTTGGTTAAGAAGCGGTACGGAATATGAGGGGCCTAAAGAAAAGTTGGGAAATCTGAAAAATTTGGGTGAATCATCCAATGCGGGAGATGTTAAATCGGTAATGAAAGATAGTGTCAAAGTCGATGGGGAAAAAGAGAGACAATAGGAGGAACAAACAGGGGCTGAGAAGCTTAAATCATCATCTAACTCTAATATATCTAAATTGCCTATCTCTCTTCCCTTCCCTCAAAGATTTCAAAAGAAAACGCTTGATGATCAATTTGCAAAATTCCTTGGTATATTTAAGAAATTGCACATTAACATTCCTTTTGCGGAGCACGCACTAGAGCAAATGCCAAATTACGCAAAATTTCTTAAGGATGTTATGTCGAAAAACAGGAAGATGACAAGCTTTGAAATGAGTGAATTTAACGGAAGAATGTAAGCGCGATAATCCAAGGAAGCTACCACAAAATCGAAAGATCAGGGAGTTTCACTATCCTTGTGCTATTGGTGGTAACTTCTTTAATAAAGCGTTGTGTGATTTAGGGGCAAGTATTAATTTGATGCCTTTGTCCATTTTCGGGAAGCTTGGGCTAGGCGAAGTGAAGCCAACCACGGTAACATTGCAACTTGCGGACCGATCACTTACTTACCCAAAGGGAATTATAGAAGACGTGCTGGTAAAAGTTGATAAATTTATATTCCCTGTGGATTTCTTGGTTCTTGATATGGAAGAAGATCGTGACGTTCCACTAATACTTGGACGTCCATTTCTAGCTACCGGTAAAGCCTTAATGGACGTACAAAAAGGAGAGCTCACTTTACGTGTTAATGATGTGCACGTTTTATTTTCTATATATAAGGCGATGAAATTTCATGATACGGTAGAGCATTGTCATTTTTTAGATATAGTTAGTTCATGCATTGAGGATTATGTTGATCATACATTGTCTACAGATGATTTGGAATTTGGTCTAACTCACTCGTGCTCAATGTCGAGTGTTGTGCTTGATTTCGATAACCAAGATTTGTACGACTATGTTTGTGCCTTAGATCATATGCAAGAACTACCTAGGAGCGCAAGAGGTGAGAATGTAAAGTCAGAAATGCACGACCCGTACATCCACGCACGGGCAACCCGTGCGTATTGCCGAAGCGATGGTTGAGAATCCTGAAGGGCGCACGACCCGTGCGTGATACCGAAGGAAGAATTGAGGACAGGGGATCACACACGACCCATGCGCCTGAGCAAGGGCCACCCGTGCGTGACCCTGAAACAGGAACATTGACTCCGAAACTCAAGCAATTACCCGAACACCTCAAATATGCATTTCTTGGGGCGAATAATGCCAATCCGGTAATCGTTTCATCTCTTCTCACTCCTACTCAACTTGATAAATTGTTAAGGGTTTTACGAAAACATAAGTCGACACTCGGATGGTCTATAACTGATTTAAAATGCATAAGTCCATCCATTGTAATGCATAAAATTTGGATGGAAGATGTTTATAAACCATCAGTGCAAAACCAAAGACGACTAAACCCTATCATGCAAGATGTGGTTAGGAAGGAAGTGTTGAAATGGTTAGATGTTGGGAGCATTTATGCTATATCTGATAGTTCATGGGTAAGTCCGGTACAAGTGGTGCCGAAAAAAAGAGGGTAATGTGATCGTGAAAAATGAAAATGAAGAATCGAATGCTACTAGAATTGTTCTAGGGTGGCGAATATGCATTGATTATAGAAAACTTAATGATGCCACTCGAAAAGATCATTTCCTCCCCTTTATCGATATGATGTTGGATCGTCTAGCAAGGTTATGATTATTATTGCTTTTTAGATGGTTATTTCGGGTACAATCAAATCATGATTGCCCCGGAAGACCAGGAAAAAATGACATTTACATGTCATTATGGTACATTTGCATTTCGTCGCATGCCATTTGGTTTATGTAATGCTCCTGCCACTTTTCAACGTTGTATGATGGCTATATTTCACGATCTTATTGAAAACGTTATGGAGGTGTTCATGGACGATTTCTCTGTGTTTGGTGACTCTTTTCATAATTGTCTTCACAATCTTTCCTTAGTCTTACAGCGATGTGAAGAGACCAATCTTGTACTCAATTGGGAAAAGTGCCATGTTATGGTACGCGATGGTATTGTACTTGGTCATCGAGTCTCTGCTGCAGGTTTGGGAGTAGATCGGGCGAAGATTATAGCGATCAAGAAACTACCACCTCCTACAAACGAAAAAGCCATTCGGAGCTTCTTGTAAGTCCAAGGGGCTACGATAATCTAGAGGGGGGTGAATAGATTATCTCCATCTTTTCGATTTCGCCCTCTTTTTCCAACTGAATGCTCAAGGATAATAACAAAGGTGCGGAATGTAAACAACACACGTCAATTTAAAGAGGTTCAACCCACCTAGGGCCTAATCCTCTACCACCCCAGTATATCCGGGATGGATTTCGAAAAGAGAAAAAGATTTTATTAATAATTACCAAAATTATTACAACAAAATCTTACACAACACTTCAAGAGCACCACACTCTTCTTCAACACCACTTTGAGATTACCACAATCTTCAAACGGCACCTTGTGAAGATTACCACAATCTTCACCCTTGAAGAGCACCACACTCTTCAACACCTCAACAAGAAGATTACCACAATCTTCTTACACCTAACACCTAGTTCACCCAAGTGTGTTCTTACCACAAGAACACTCACAAGGATATCTTGTGTTTGAATGACGACCACAAATTCAAGATTACAACTCGATAATGAATAATACAATTGAGTGCAAGTGTAATCAAGAATAGCCTAGACCTCAAGAATGTGAAAGTGAATAGCTAGGCAAATTACAACAAGAAATAAGACAATGTAAGAACAAGTGTATTCTTGA
The DNA here is from genome assembly GCA_016081115.2 of Rehmannia glutinosa. NCBI lineage: Eukaryota > Viridiplantae > Streptophyta > Magnoliopsida > Lamiales > Orobanchaceae > Rehmannia > Rehmannia glutinosa. The sequence goes on along the minus strand of CM071937.1, from coordinate 21,812,423 downwards.
GTGTATCTTGTTGTGTTGTAGTTTTCTCTCATATGGTTGTGCTTCAAAACTTCCTCTATATATAGGAGATGATTGATACTTGATAGGCTCCTCTTGGAATCGATTTCTACAAAAAATTGCAATTAAAAACAAGATTATAGCTGTTAGAAATCAATTCCACAATTTAAGGAAAAGTTGTCTCTTTGCACAACGGTTAGAATTTTGCTGTCAAACTTAAGGGCGACCGGTCGCACACAAATAGACGTTTGAAAATGAGAAAACACATTTACACAGGGCGACCGGTCGACAGGGGGTCCGACCGGTCGACCCTATGTCCGGCCAGTCGAGCGAGAACCAAAAACGAGTCGAGAAAGTTCATTTGGAAAATGCTCCCAGTGCAGGTCACCGCCGGTCGACCTGACCGGTCGACGCTTCCCGATCGGCCGACCACACCGGTCTACCACCCTATTGACAGTCAACCAGCCTTTTTCAAAGCAAATAGCTTATTCACTGCTTTTTCACAACTTTCGGTGCGGGATGCCCTATAGGCGGACCGGTTGGCCTCAAAACAAAAGTGTTGTCCAATTTTATATCGAAAATAAACTTCAAGAAATACTCCAAAAAATAGTAAAAATATTTTAGATCGATCGGGAGTATTAGGACAATATTTTAGAACCATTGTTTTGGTGTAAAAACACATTAACACAAAATCATCAAAAGTGTTGTCCAATTTATATCGAAAATAAACTTGTAGAAATACTCCGGAAAATATTAAAACCATTTTAAATCATTTAGGAGTATTTGGACAACCTTTAAAAACATTGTTTTGGTATAAAAACAAAATCAGCAAAATCATGATAAAACCATTTATCAAACAATCTCCCCCTTTTTGATGATTACAAACCAAAACAATTTTAACGAGGTCGATTTTGAAAACAAAACATTTTTACCGGTAAAAGGAACTTTACATTGTGAGCGCAACATTCCACGCAATATAATCACAATGATGGGAGTAGAGATATTCAAACACATATAGCAAATGCTCCCCCTATCAACATGCACAACAAGAGTAATATAGAAGCAACTTCAACATAAGCTAAAATCTTAGCTTTTCGATATTGAGCTTAAGTATTAAAAACTTAAAAGCTCCCCCTGTCAAAGATACATCATTAGAACCGTATATAAGTCCATACTACAACCAATGGACCATGATTCATACATAACCATAATGCACCAAGTGGACTAAATATGATCCACAACTTATGGCTTTATGAAGCCATAACTTATAGCTTCTTTTCGTTAAGCTTATCTTAGCTTTTATGAGCTAATGAGCTTATAACATGTTTCTCCCCCTTTGGAATCATCAAAAAGAATGTTAGCACGATAAATACATCTATCAAAGTGCGCAACTAAACCGATGTATCGAGCTATTTGAGCATTGAAGCTTATAAACCAAATATGAGGGAAAAGTTGAATCATACGACTTGTAGAGGTTTATGAAAACTCATTTGATAAGCAAAACATGATCTCTATAAATGTATAAGACTTTTGAAATCGAGAGAATCATGTAGGTGATGAATTTTTCATTGAAACGTTTTATCGAACACAAGCGGGCGTCAAAAATTGAGAAAGATATATATAGCCCTTGTAAATGAAATCAAGCCAAGTTTTTCATCACCAAATGCAATTTAACAAATGTCAATCATCAACAATCAATAAGCTCATCACAAAAATATATGAATTGCATTAAGAAAAATACATATAAGCCACAAACTCATGGTTCAACCCAATTGAACTAAAGAGAGTGAAATTCTTACCATTCAATCGGTAAAGATGAGCAATGATGATGATATTCGAGCTAGATAATCCCCAAAATATATAATTCATGCATCAAAACACATTTGAAGTAAAATGTGTGTGCAAATTGCAAAGGGACGAAAAATGAACCAAAAGAGCCAAAATGGCTAAGTCGTGAAAGAACCATTTTTAACCAAGAAATTGTCGAGCGGCACGGTCCAGGCGGGCGACTGTCGGCGGCAGGGCGGCCGGTCGGCCTTGCGTCGGCCAGATGGTTCTTTTTTTGAAAATCCAAATTTGATCCAAAAATCCGATTTTGCCCTAAGTTTTAAAACGTGCAAAATGCAAACGTAGACCTCATTCAATATACATTATGTCATAATCAAGCTCGAAATGAGGTAAAAATACTCGGTTAACGATCAAAAAGTCGCGAGTTATCCTTGAGACTAATTAAACACATCTCAAGTTTTTGTTAAAAATCACAATCCCTTAAAAATATATCGAATCTCAATATGTTTAGTTCGATTATGACGAACAAATTTTGAATACGAATAACCGTATAATAGATACCGAACTTGTTATCCCGAAAAAAATAAGAATGTTTTAAAGCTTTGGATACAACAAGTCATAAGAAGAAGTGTTTTTCAAATATTTGAAAATTTCTTTTAATGGCACTTTAATGAGATTCGTTGGGATAATTTTTGAAGTCGAGCATATAGACATAAGGTATATGGAATGTCGAGTCTATAGGAATAATACAAGAAGACATACCTCAAATTTGTTTGTCAACCGACATGCCTTTCTCAACCTTTGTCAATCTCTTCATTGATAGCCATAGAGGTTGGAATGATTCTTCCTTTTTCAATGCCTAACTCCTTCAAGAGTTCTTTTGAAATGTAACCATCTACTTGGCATTGAATGATTTGAAGTCCAAGCAAGAAATCATGCTCATTTCAAGTACACCTTGCATCAACTTAGAAAACCATATCTTGCACAAATATTCATTAGTAGCACCAAAAATATTTTCATAAATATGCACAAGTTTAGACAATATTGCCCTTTTTCACAAACAAAGAGAGTAGTATCAACTTTACCTTTTGTAAAATCATTTAGCAAAAATAGTTAAGTCTATCATACCATACACGGGGTACTTGTTTTAAACCATACAAGGCCTTAAAAACAATCATTTGGCCTAGAAAAATTTTAAACCCCGGAGGTTGTTTTACATAGACTTCTTCTTGAATAAAACCATTTAGAAATTTAGATTTAACATCCATTTGGTAAAGCTTGGAATTTTCTTAAAACAAGAATGGGCAAGTAAAATGCAAATAGCTACAAAATGTGCTATGAGTGCAAATGTTACATCAAAATCGATTACCTTCTTCTTGAAAATACCTTCGAGCTACTAACTTCGCCTTAGTTCGACCAATGTTGCCTTGGTCATCGAGTTTGTTCAGGAATACCCTTTTTATCTTCTTCATCACTATCATCATAGGGCATCCAATTGATCTAAGGTGTTCATAATAGAACATTTACATCCAAATATTTGGAGTACTTCATTTCTCATCTACACAACTTAACAAACTCATTAACGGCATCGCTTATATAAGCAAGAAAAAATAGCCCAAGTGTAAAAACATGCCTCAATCACAAAATATCTTGCATAGTAGAAATAGACACTATATATAGACCATGAAGCAAGAAACACATACTATGCATTTAGAATATCATCAAGAGTCTAATAAATCATGCAAGTTCAAATAAGCTTAAGAAAGCTATAAAAGGTCTCTTTTGAAATTTGAGAATCCGATAGCATATAATTGAGACCTCATTTAAAAAAAATATTTGAACAAAGGTTTACAAAGCAAATATGTGCAATCAAATATCAAATAGTGCCTTTCAAAAATCTAAAAATCCTCTTAATGGCATTTGTATGAAATACTATGAAAAACAAGCACATAGGCACATGGCAATACATATATCGAGTCATAAGAGTAAGAATAACACAAGTAAACGTGCCTCGATAATTTATGCCTTTTCTTGACAAATAATGACGAAAATGGCCATTTGTGAATATATGTAAATCCTACACAATTCTTAAAACAAATCTAGCACAAATCATAATGATAAAAGTGTAGGCTAAGAGATATCACAAGTAAGCTCATGCCATAAAAATCCATAAGAGATGATAACATACTATAGTCTTCAAAAATGCACAAGAGTTTTAAAAACATCATATAAGGTCTTTTTTTTAAAAAAAAAATAATTAAAAGCACAAATATATATTGAAGACCTTAATTAAAAAATAAATATTTAAAAACTCATTTTGCAATAAAGACACAAATAAAAGCATGCATAATAACAAAATAAAATGCATATTTAAATAGGGAGATACGGGTTACCAATTACGCCATTTCCATGGGTTGTGCCGTTCCCATTGTTGATGATATTTTCCCTTTTGAAAATCTTCATGTTGATAGTAATCTCTCCAATTACTCCATCTCCAAAATTTTTGTCCTTCCCATTGTTGATGGTCTCTTCTTCTTTGAAAATCATCTTGTCTTTGCCATTTCCAAGGATTGTGTTCTTCCCATTTTTGATTATATCCTCTTCTTGAAATTGGCTTTGTTTAAAAAATAGTTTCTCCTTCTTTGATCAAATGAAACGGTCATTTGATGTCTTCTTGGCGGTATAAATTTTCTTCGATCATTATTTCGCTTCGGGTACCTAATATGACATTGTTTTGTGGTACTTATGTGTTTTGGGTCCTTTGGGATTAGTCTTGAGACTTTTAGGTCTCCAACAATAATTGGAGCTATTTCTAGCCTGACAAGTATTTACCGTATGACCCTTTTTACCGCAATTAAAGCATGTAATAATTCTAGGAGCATAATGACCAACGTGCTTAGAGACTTGATTCGTTTTCATGTGATTGACACCCTTAGGCTTATGATCAAGTTCTAGTTTGAATTATCACAACAATCAACAATATTGGTCATCTTATCGGTACTCAAGTTGGATTTAGATAAATCATTTTTCAAGCAATTTATATCCTCAACAAGAGTACTATTTTCTTTCTCAAGGTTTCTAACCTTGTCAAGAGTGGTGGTGTGAGCACATGATAGTGATTCATAGGAAGTAAATAAACTATCCTTATCATTCTTTAAAACAATGAATTCCTTTTTCAAATTTTTGTATTTAACAAGTAAGTTTTGGAATTCATCTTGTAGCTCATCATAATCATTTTGCAAGTCACTATATTCATTTTGCAATTCATTGTCATAAGAAGTAGAGGGTTTAGAACTTACCTCGTTTTCTTCTTCGATGCCCATGAGGCATTGTTCAACTTGTTCATCATGGGAGGTTGTAGAAGGTTTATCCCATGTTGTTGAATTTGATGTTGTATCCATTTGTGAAGTATATGCTTTTGAGTTGCTCCTTTCATTTGCATATACTTCATAGATGGCTTCTAATTTTTGCCATACTTCATGTGCCGATCGAATACCTACAACATGATCAAATTCCAAAGTGGTAAGTGAACAATGTAAAATATTAAGAGCTTTACCATTTAAGGAGATGATTTTCTTCTCTTCATCATTGAGCTTTTTGAAGCCTTTTGAGGTGTGTGGTGTATCTTTCATCGGAATGGATTATCCATCGATGACGGTGTTCCAAATATCGAACCCGCAACCTTGTAAATAGCATTCCATTATTTCTTTCCAAAATATAAAATTTTTGGAATCAAACCGAGGTGGCTTGGTGGTGGAGGTGCTTAGGAAAGTTGAGCTTCGTTCGAGTCGACGATCGTTTCTCTTCACTCACGATGTGAAACGAGCTTGCTAAAGAGTTTGGCTCTGATACCACTTGTAAGTCCAAGCGGCTACGATAATCTAGAGGGGGGTGAATAGATTATCTCCATCTTTTCGATTTCGCCCTCTTTTTCCAACCGAATGCTCAAGGATAATAACAAAGGTGCGGAATGTAAACAACACACGTCAATTTAAAGAGGTTCAACCCACCTAGGGCCTAATCCTCTACCACCCCCAGTATATTCGGGATGGATTTCAAAAAGAGAAAAAGATTTCATTAATAATTACCAAAATATTTACAACAAAATCTTACACCAACACCTTGAAGAGCACCACACTCTTCTTCAACACCACCTTTGAGATTACCACAATCTCACTTGAAGATTACCACAATCTTCAAACGGCACCTTGTGAATATTACCACAATCTTCACCCTTGAAGAGCACCACGCTCTTCAACACCTCAACAAGAAGATTACCACAATCTTCTTACACCTAACACCTAGTTCACCCAAGTGTGTTCTTACCACAAAAACACTCACAAGGATATCTTGTGTTTGAATGACGACCACAAATTCAAGATTACAACTCGATAATGAATAATACAATTGAGTGCAAGTGTAATCAAGAATAGCCTAGACCTCAAGAATGTGAAAGTAAATAGCTAGGCAAATTACAACAAGAAATAAGACAATGTAAGAACAAGTGTATTCTTGAGTGTATCTTGTTGTGTTGTAGTTTTCTCTCATATGGTTGTGCTTCAAAACTTCCTCTATATATAGGAGATGATTGATACTTGATAGGCTCTCTTGGAATCTGATTTCTACAAAACAATTGCAACTAAAAACAAGATTATAGTTAGAAATCAATTCCACAATTTAAGGAAAAGTCTTTTGACAACGGTTAAATTTTGTCATTCAAACTTAAGGCGACGATCACAAGACAAATAGACGTTTGAAAATGAGAAAACACATTTACACAGGCGGCCGGTCGATGGGGGTCCGACCGGTCGACCCTATGTCCAAATCTGGTCGAAAGCGAGAACCAAAAAACGAGTCCGAGAAAGTTCATTTGAAAAATGCTCCTGTGCACGGTCACCGGTCGACCGGTCGACCGCACTCGGCCGACGCCCTGGCCGACCGATCGACCACACCGGTCTACCACCCCGTTGACCCCAACCAGCCTTTTTCAAAGAAATAGCTTATTCACTGCTTTTTCACAACTTTCAGTGCGGGATGCCCTATAGGGCGACCGATTGGCCTCAAAACAAAAGTGTTGTCCAATTTTATATCGAAAATAAACTTCAATAAATACTCCAAAAAATAGTAAAAATATTTTTGACCGATCGGGAGTATTAGGACAATATTTTAGAACCATTGTTTTGGTGTAAAAACACATTAACACAAAATCATCAAAAGTGTTGTCCAATTTATATCGAAAATAAACTTGTAGAAATACTCTGGAAAATATTAAAACCATTTTAAATCATTTAGGAGTATTTAGACAACCTTTAAAAACATTGTTTTGGTATAAAAACAAAATCATCAAAATCATGATAAAACCATTTATCAAACACTTCTTGGGCCATGCCGGATTCTATAGAAGGTTTATCCGTGACTTTTCTAAAATTTCTAAGCCTTTGAGCCAATTGTTAGAAAAAGATGCTGCCTTCAATTTTTCCAATGATTGTTTGCAGGCGTTTGAAACTTTGAAGAAGACATTGGTGACCGCACATATTCTTGTCGCCCCAGATTGGAGTCAACCATTTGAATTGATGTGTGATGCGAGCGATTTTGCGGTAGGGGCTGTTCTCTGTCAAAAGAGGGAAAAATTGTTTCGATCCATCTACTATGCTAGTAGAACGTTGGATAGTGCTCAACAGAATTACACCACTACCGAGAAGGAGATGTTGGCGATTGTTTTCGCATTTGATAAATTCTGATCATACTTGATTGGGACGAAAACGATTGTTCACACCGACCATGCGGCCATCAAATACCTTTTTGATAAGAATGATGCAAAACCAAGGTTGATTCGGTGGATCTTATTATTGCAAGAGTTTGATGTGGAAATCAAGGACCGGAAGGGATGTGAGAATATGGTAGCAGACCACTTGTCTCGAATTGAAAATCAAGAGGGAGCGCAAAGAAGCACGGAATTGATAAAGGAAGAATTTCCTGATGAACGATTACTCATGCTTGAGGCGAAATTTCCGTGGTATGAGGATTTTGTCAACTATTTGGCTGCGGGAGTGTTGCCTCCAGATCTATCGCCCTATCAAAAGAAGAAGTTCTTACATGATGTAAAGTTCTATATGTGGGACGACCCCTTACTCTTTAAGAGGTGCGCTGACAAAATCATAAGAAGATGCGTACCTCAAGAAGAGTGGGAGGGAGTCTTACAACAGTGTCATTCCACACCCTCCAGAGGACATTTTGGCCCAACTCGCACCGCAGCGAAGGTATTGCAAAGTGGACTATACTAGCCCACTTTATTTAATGATTATTATTTGTTTGTGCAACAATGTGACAGGTGTCAGTGAATGGGAAACATTTCCAGAAGACACGAGATGCCGATGACAAATGTAATCGAAGTTGAATTGTTCGATGTGTGGGGGATTGATTTTATGGGCCCATTTCCATCATCTTCGGGCTATCAATATATTCTACTTGCAGTAGAGTATGTATCCCGTTGGGTAGAGGTGATTCCTTCCAAAACAAATGATGCTCAAGTTGTGATGCGGTTCCTTAAGAAAAATATATATACTCGATTCGGCACTCCAAGAGCTTTAATTAGTGATGGAGGGTCGCATTTTGTAAATAAATTGATGAGCAAATTGTTGGAAAAATATGGGGTGAAACATAAAGTTGCATTGGCATACCATCCACAAGCCAATGGGCAAGCAGAAGTGGCCAACCGGGAGATCAAACAAATCCTTGAAAAGATGGTGAACATTAACCGAAAGGATTGGGCGTTAAAATTGGATGATGCTCTATGGGCATACCGGACTGCATATAAGACATCGTTGGGCACATCCCCATACCAACTTGTTTTGGGAAATCGTGCCACTTGCAGGTAGAGTTGGAACACAAAGCATTTTAGGCGGTCAAGAAACTCAATTTGGATTTTCAAAAGGCCGGTGAAGAGAGGTTGCTCCATTTAAATGAGATGGAAGAGTTTCGGGATGAAGCTTACGAGAACTCCCGAATTTATAAAGAAAGAACCAAGAGATGGCACGACAAAATGGTCAAGAAACGAGAGTTTTTACCAGGGGAACCAGTCCTCTTGTATAATTCACGCCTTAAATTTTTCCCTGAAAAACTCAAGTCTAGGTGGTCGGGGCCATTCGTGATAAAGAAAGTCTTGAATCCTCCCGGAGTCGTGGAATTGTTAACAAAAGACAGTGAGACTTTCATGGTGAACGGTCAGCGGATTAAACATTACTTTCACCGAGGTAATCAAGAGGAGGTGACATCAATCACCTTGCGAGGCCCGTGACGGAACAAACAGGTGTCGAGCTAAAGACGTTAAATATAGCGCTTGTTGGGAGGCAACCCAACGGTTTTTGGTGTGGATTTCATTTTTTTGTGTGTTTTGTGAAAAAAAGGGATTATACCTGAGTATTGCCGCCCAGGGACACACGGGTAACTCGTGCTTATGCACACCACCCGTGCGCCCCTGAACAGGGGGACAAATGATGTTATGGCAATACGCACGGGCAACCCGTGCGTTGACGCATGGCCCGTGCATAACTGGAAGAATTTTTTTTTCCGCTACGGCATGACGCACGGGCAAACCGTGCGCCCACGCACGGCCCGTGCGTCACCCCGCTAAATGTAAAAAAGGGGTCTGCCAGCCCCTGTTCTTCATTTATTTAAATCCCTACAAACCGAGAAACAATCGCCCCTCCCTCACATTGATCCAAACTTCCGATTTTCTTCCGAATTCGCACACATAACCCATCATCTCATCATAATACATTAACAAAGTGCATCAAATTCGACTTTGAATTGACGAATTGGGTGAAATGAACCTAGGGTTCCAATTTTTCCCCTTTTGTCAAATTTCGAGAATTTCGGTAAGAATTTCGTTTTTTCTTGTGAATTTCTTGAGAATTACATATTAGGGATTATATTGGGTGCTTGTGTTGGTATTTTTGCTATGTTTTGGATGATTTCTTCTTTAAGGCAAATTATCAAACACTTTGTGGGCATGTGAATTGAGACATATTTGGATGAATTGATGATGAATTGGGCATGAACTTTAATTGTTAGGGCTATTAGATAATAGTTCTCTATATTTTCCACATGAATTGATTGTATGGAGCTTACTTGAACGGTCAAATTGTCGTATGAGAACTATTACGCCCCATATCACTTATTTGCCTACATTCATCATGATTGTGCTTGTACTTGGTTTGTTTTGGGTTGCTAATACACGTTATTCCAGGTACTCACTCACAAGAAATGGCGAATCGACAAAACCTCAAGGACGAGAGGCAGCGACCCGGGGCGAGAACCACCACGTAAAAATACAACCCGATAGCCGGCGGCCTTTGGAGTTGTACTACCAAATGCGGATGCTCTAGAGCGATGGAATAAGCTCATCGTTCGACAGATGGGTCTCTCAAAATACGCCGACTACACCCAATTTCTTGGGATACACGAGGATGTATGGCGATTATTTGACAGAGTCGGTTGGACAACTTTTATGAGGAGAAGATGGCCAAGTTACAAGAAATTCACGGTCGAATTTTTGAGCACAGTAAAGATGATTAAAAATATAGGTGGCGAGGTCATTGGGGTAGAATTTCAGTTGGGGAACGAGATGCGACAATTATCCACAGAAGAGTTAAACGCCATATTTGAAGTTCCCACAGACACACCTTTCCGACCAGTATACTGATATGACCAATACAACTTTTGGCGCCTACTTGTCCAAACGCCAGAAACGGGTCCCATGCTCTACGAGGCCCGCACTACAAAATCTTCTTGGATCCAGAATTCGATGTTTCGGTATATATAGAGGGTCACGTCAGCCTCGGTTTTTGCGAGAGAGAATATTGGGGGAATGACGGTCAGAGAGCTATATCTATTATGGTGTATGCTAATAAGTACACCCTACAACACAGCCGCATACTTCATCGAGCAAGTGGGTCATTTAGCAAAGCGGGGAGGTGGTGCTATTTCTATAGGGGGTCTGATTACCCCTATTGCCCGATATTTCAACATCGAATTTAGAGGCCTGGAGCCTATACCAGGCAGCACTCGGGTTAATTTGGAATCTCTACACCACATGAGGTTTATCGCGAATGAAGACAATATGTTGGTTCTTCTACAGAAGAAAGGTGCCTCCTTTCCATTGCCTAACCCGACGTACACCACTGTCGATACACTGGCGGACACAACGTACTTCCTAATGAACTCAGAAGCGCATAACAGAATTATGGAAGCTATAGGTGCGAGGAAGAGGCGCCGAGTTCACGGCTTCCCGGATGTGGATGATATGGTAGTAGAGGAAGAGAAGCTACATATATAGACAAGAAATGGGGGTGGAACCTCATCACCCTCAACTTGGATATGCCATCCCCGAGTCCTCACACGGAGGCGATTACCCCCGACGCTCACATAACAGGGATCGCCCCGGTACCTCTCATGGTGGTGAGCCCCAGCGCGGCAATGACTTTCAGGATACGCTATATATGTTTGGGGAGGACTTGCGTCATCAAGGAGACTATTTGAGGCAGTATCGGGCTGATTTTCTCGCATTTAGGGAGGACTATAATAGGATGTCCTTGGAGCTCGAACAACGATATTTGATCAAAGAACAGAGGTATGCAGTTCAGGAGGAACGGTATTCGATTTAGGAGACAAGATATGCGGCCCAGGAGCAAAGGCGAGCGGCCCAGGAACGGAGGGAGATGGAGACGTGGCAAGTAATCCAGCAGATACAAATGTGGCATATTTCACAAGGCCACTTTCCACCGCCACCTCCGCAGTGATTCAGGTATATCTCCACTTTTCACTATTGAAATTCTATTTTTCCCCTCTCGAAAACAAAAATATAATTTCATTCAAGTTTGGGGGAGAGGTAGTATTTTGATATGTGAAAAGTGTAGATGCTTAAAAAAAATCTTGCATTTTTGTGTGTTTTTGTGTGTTTTCATATAGTTGCATATAGAGCATTCTAGGTTGCATTGCATTAGAAGCACGTTTACGGCTTTAGCACGTTTAATGCTTTCATAGATGTTAGGGAGTGAGTTGACCCGGCTTGATGCAATTTGTTGTTTGTGTGATTGATTGGAAATTTGTATTGTTTAGATTGGATGTTGGGTATGAGTTGATTGAGCCTTGAATAGATAACTTTGAGCATGTGGATATGGAAAACTTGGTTTGATGCTTTGAATTACATATTTACAAGCCTGTGAGCTTTTGAGCTTTTACTGCTTATATCTATGCAGTCTTGTTGTGATTTGAGTGTATCATTCATGTTGTTAGAATTCTAGAACTTGCTCGGGCATCTCTGTCAAGGCCACATATTGTATGTGAATTGTGAAGGTGATTAAAGGCCATCTTTGCTAGCCTTTCAAGCCTTTTGCTTACCTAAAGATGTTGAAATCCCTAGTTAGCCAAGTTGAGCCTATTGCATATTTCTTTGATAACCACAAATTTAAGCCTTGAACTTGATATATCCGTCACCCTAAACTCGAGTGTATAGCGTTGAGTAAAGGGAATGAAAGAGAGTGAATGAGTGGGAATTGAAAAGTGGGATAATTGGGCATGTTTGGTTAATTGGAACAAAAAGATGAAGAAAAGGAATTGAAAAGAAAGATTGAAAATTCACAAAAAGAATTGAAAAAAAAAACGGTGTTAACGTGAATTTTCATTTGAACGAACTTGGAGGGTGAATGATTGTAATTTGAGGTGATTCTTAAATGAAAGAAATGAGATGGAGATTTGTAAAGTTGAATAAAATAAGGGGTGGTTGGAGAAGTATATGGATTATAATTTAGATGATTGATATGCTCACCGATCTATATGCTCGAGTTTGAGTCACTTTATCCAAAATTTCCTACCCTGACCAAAGAGCCTTCATTACAACCAAATGAGAAAGTCATTTTTGATTCATAAATTGCATACATTCTAGTGGCGGAGATATGAGACGAATTGCAAGCCTATGGTAATTTTGCGACATTGAAGTGATTTGAGCGTAAACACGTCCTATATCCTCGTGAGATGAGAGTATACACTTAAACTTTGAGAGTTGTAATTCAGAGCATTTCACCATATTTTGTTTGATGCGTGCCCTTTGAGTAGATATTTGAGGCTTGATTGGGTTGTTGCTTGACATTCATGATAAACAATATGAATTTCTTTTTGGTCCTTTTGTGTGCGCTAACATTCTTATATCCCTGTTGTGTTTTATATTGTTCTCAAAATTGTTGATCTAGACGGCCAACAGTTTAAGTTTGGGGATTTTGATAGGTGTGAGTTTTGCATGTATTTGGGGCGTATTTATGGCTAAAATGGCAATCAATCGTGCATAAACTCATATGAAATGGTTCATATTCACTCTTTGTGGGAAAGATATTATGCTTTGCTCGTTTTGTATGAATTTAACGATATTTGAAGTGATTTGGAGACAAATATGAGCATTGCGGAGAAGAAATACCACAAATGATGCAAAATAAGACGACATGGGTAGGGCGCGCTACCGAGCACCACCGTGCGCCCCGGGAACAAGTTTCGAAGGTACGGCAATGCGCGCAGGTGGTAGCCGTGCGTACACGCACCACCCGTGCGCAACTGAAGACAAGGAAAGCTCCTACGGCAATGCGCACGGGCTACCCGTGCGTCGATGCATGGCATGTGCGCTTGTTGGTGAGAAGCGTACACGGCGTAAGGCCCCGGGCATCTGCGAGATTTTGACAAAGAAATGCCCTAGACTTTTGAGGGGTATAAAAGCACTTTTGGAGCGCACACGGGGGATATTTCGACATTTTTGGGATCTACAACACAAGACAAAGGTCTATTCTTGGAAGAGGACATCAAGGAGACAATCGAGTTGCATCGAAGCTCGAATCGAGATACATCGAGAGATTGTCGACTTTCCTAAGTTTTTCGCTTCTCTTGTAGTTTTCATCTTTCATTTTTAGTTGTCATGGCTATGAACAATTTGTCTATGAGTTGTTTAGAAATCATGTGTAGCTAAACTCTTTAGATTTCCGGGTTTTGGAAGTAGATTAATGAACTCTTGTTGGATGTTTTAATCTTAGTTGAAGTTATTATCTTAAAGCCTATTTGAATACTTTGAGCTTATTCTTGTTTTATCACTTGATTAATGATTTAACTTGTTTGATATATTGATTCATAATTCGAGAGATGAGTTTCAATATTAGATCTTGAGTATTCGACACAAATATTAGATCTTGTGCACCTTTTGGAGTTGAGTACTTTATGTTGAGTAGAGATGCTAGCATAAGTATTTCAATCTACGTTTTATATGCATCTCGAGAGGAAGGATAAAATATCTTTGTGATCGTCTTATAGGAATATTGATAATAACTTGGCTTTGATTAAATCGGACAACAAGAGGGATATTAATCGAAACCTTAACTCGTGAATCCATTTCACCATCTTAATACTTCTATCATTTATATTATCTTAATCTTGTGTTTTAACAGTCTAGATTGTCTTAATCTCACAACAACAATCATCAAATTACGATCGTCTAAATAAAAATAAAACTATCATAGTTCAATAATTAGTACATAAATTTATTAGTCTCCGTGGATACGACCTTGCTACCCTTTTCAATAACGTACATCGTACACTTGCGGTGAGCTAAAAATAAAGGTGAACAATAATCGAATTAGGGACGCTTTTGAACTGCTGATTATTGTTAATATATTGCTTATTTTAGTTATTGATTGTAGAAGTTAATTAGTGTATATTTTAAATATTAGACTCTAAACTAGATCAATTAATTAGTTGATTTTCAATATATGTTTTTTAAATTGAAATTATGCCCTCTACACTACAGCTCTAATCCCCCTCCCCCAACCACCACCACCCCTCAAAAGAGAAAAAAGGAAAAAAAAAAAAAAAGAAAAAGTTGGAATCTAGCAATAAATGCATGAAGAATGAAGTGGAGATAATAAGTTAGGTAAAGCATGCCTATTGGAGGAAATGCTTTTTAACTAACAAGTAATGGGGCCTATCTTGTTCGGGTTGGCAAGGCATATACCAAAACTTAAATTTGGGCAACAAAAAAATGAGAGGAAACACATCTTCTGGTAGTTTCCTTCTCTTTCTTTTGGCTTTTTAAAATATGCCAAAAACTTGTTTGAGACATACTGACAGTGCTATATATAATATTTTTTGTGTTTTGTAGAATTTATATCATTAGTTTAAATTCACTAGTTTAAAATCACGTACGCGACGATCTCATATAAGACCAACTCTGTATATATTTCAAGTGATTTTTTCCAAATGAAAAAAATGAATTCCCTAATTGTCAAAATAACTAAAGAATTATGAACATGCGCATTTTCTATAAATGTATAGTACATGATATTAGGTAAAAGAAAAGGTTTTGAATTAGATATATGAGTAAGTGAATATATTAATATAAAATGAGTAAATGAAATATTTATCAACTTCAATTCACGAGTCCAATAATATGATTCCAGAAATTGTTAATATATAAAATTGGGACTTCAAATACTCTATTCTACCTGTATCTTAGTGTGCATTTCATAGGTTGCTGTCGAGTGTAATGCAGTGTTGTAAAAATCGGCCTAGGCGGCCGCCTAGGTGCTAGGCGCTAGGCGCCCCTAGGCCGATCCAATTTTCCCAAAATCAGCAAAAAAAATCAGTCCGGGCAAAAATCGGCCTAGGCGCCCGCGGCGGCCAAAAAATCAGGCAAAATACAAAAGAAATGAAAAGAAAAACTTGGTGTTTCCAGGCGTCCGGCTGCCGCCCGACTAGCGCCTATCAATTTGTGCAACCTTGGTTTAATGTGAAATTTAAATGGCAAGTGGTTCTTATTTTATTCTTTGAAGCTAAAACATATAAAGTGTAAAAAAATCAATTTTTTTCTCAGAGTAATGATATAATTGCATCATTAATTACTTTAAGTGCTTTGGTTATACTTATCATGAAAGACGAAATTGCCCTCAAAATTTACTTTGACATTTTTTTTATAACTTATTAATCCTACTATTTTTCGCTCCAAAGAAAGAGTTTGGTAATTTTTCCATTCAATTTAAGAATAAAGTGCATAAGAGAAATATGTAGTTTCAATATAATTACCTTTCTCCCAAAATGTTTCTATAAACATTTCAATAGGTAACCAAAATGAGAGAAAAAAAAAATATTGAAAACCTTATTATATGGATTCTTTATCTTTATGATTTGCCTCAAAATAAATGAAAGAATTCACACACGCACACAAAAAGAAAAAAGGAGAAGAAGTAGTAGGTAGAGTTAGAGGTATTATCAGTGTTACACCAGGTGTACAATATACTTGATATGTGGATGAAGGAAAAGTATTTCATACATGTAGTCATGTACGATGAATATGCACCAAATATATATATATATATATATAGGGATTGGTTCAAATGAGACCAATCTCTTTAGGTTAGTCCATAAGAACACTTATGGACTATTGATTTAAAATTTTGGATGGTGTAGATCATTTTAGTTAATTTAGGCATATAAGGGTATAATTGTACTTTTATATTTAATTAGTTATGTTAACTGGACGATTATTAGCTATTTTTAAGGAAACATAATCCTACCTTTTCAGTTACCTGGTTTTTAGGGAGGAAAAATCATCAACTTCAAGCGTTTTTTTCAAAATTGATACTTCTTTCCGCCATATTTGTGAACAGTCGTTTTATTGTATACTTAGTTCAGTGGACTTGTATACTTAGCCATGTTTTATTGTATATTTAGTTCAGTGAATTTGTATACTTGGTTCAGTGGAATCGTATTTTTAGTTATATAAGTAGTTTAGTGAATTTGTATACTTAATTCTGTGGATTTGTATACTTAGTTCAGTGGAATTGTATACTTAGTTATATAAGTAATTCAGTGTAATTGTATAATTAGTTAAATGTTTTTGTATAGTTGGTATTATTTTAATGTATAGTTAGTTCAATGTAATTGTATACTTAGTTAAATGTTTCTGTATACTTAGTAAAGTTTTAATGTACAGGTAGTTTAGTGTAATTGTATACTTAGTTAATTGTTTATGTATACTTAGTAATGTTTTAATATATAGTTAGTTTAGTATAATTGTATACTTTTCATTAATTGTTGCACGATTTTGTTGTCATATTTGAATAATTTGCAGGTTCGAATGTGAAGGGAGAGAAAGGAAAGGTGAATCGCTTGATTATGGGGATGTGGATCAATACAAAATCACGTCCCTAATTTTTAGGAAGCGGTTACTATATTTAATTTCCTGGATTCCTATTTTATCTCTTCTGTTGTATACTTACTTATGAAATGTTATATATATTGTAATATATCTTGGCCATTGATTTACTATTTGGATGGTGTAGATTTAGTCCTATAGACTAACCTAGGAGGGTGGTCTCACAGGATCCCCTCCCTATATATATATATATATATATATATATATGTGGGGGAGATGGTTATATGAGACCACCTCATAGGTAAGTCCATTGAGACTAATCCTAGCCACATATCTAGATTTTTCAATGGTTGTAATTTTAGAGCTAAAAATTCAGATTAAATGTTGGTAATTAGAAAGGGGTAAATTAGTCATCCTACAAAATTACCCAATATTCATGGGATTCTGTTCACATTATGATCACACAATCTATCCAAATCTCACATCAAATTGAACGTGAACAAATCTCATCTTCATTAATCATCATCCTTCTTCTTCAACTCACTACCGTGAGAAATCATTCATCATTCTTCTTCAACGCACTATTGTGTGAAAAAAGTTGCAGACAATTTATCATAGTTGATAGAGCTTGACTTCAGTTCGAAATTTGCTTATGAAGATGTAATTTGTTGCTTGTGTAGATGTGTCATTGTGTTTTTATATACCATTAACTACATAAGCAAGTCATAGGCAACAAATTCATACTACATAAGCAACAATCATATACTACATAAGCAACAAATATACACTACGTATGCACCACGAATACATTAGATACATAAGCAAATCATAGCAACAAACTCATACTACATAAGCAACAAACGTATACTACATAGGCAACAAATATACACTACGTATGCACCACGAATACATTAGCTACATAAGCAAGTCATAGCAACAAACACATACTACATAAGCAACAAGCCTATACTACATAAGCAACGAATATACACTATGTGTGCACCACGGATACATTAACTACATAAGCAAGTCATAAGCAACAAACCCATATTACATAAGCTATAAGCATATACTACATAAGCAACGAATATACACTACACATGCATCACAAATACATTAACTACATAAGCAAGTCATAAGCAACAACCCTATACTACATAAGCAACAGAGAAATGTTTTTGAAACTGAAACGCTGGAGAGAGAGTATGCGTGAAGAGTGTGTGAAATCGCGTGAAAGAGGGAATTAAATTTTAGTAAATGATTCTAAAGTGCTAAATTACCACTCTACCATTTTTAATTGCTGAAACAAAAATATAAACATAAAAAAGCCCTAAAAATCTGGACCACCCAAAATTGTTGATCTATGGTTAGGATGTGTCCCCATTGACTCACCCAATGTAGGAAGACCTATTTGATCCATATCCTATATATATATATATATATATATATATATATATAAGGGGAGGATCAAGTGAGACCATGTCTCTAGGTGAGACACAATGGACTAATCTCAACCATCCCCCACTATTAATCAATGAGTATGATTTAATGGATAAAAAATATATTAAAATATTAATTTAATCAATATAAGGGTAGTAGGGTAAAATAACATAACAAGTTAGTTACAAAAATGGAATCAAATCTCTTTCTCTCTCATACATCTCTCAATTTCCCCAATCTCACGTCTCTCTCTCTCATTCCTCCATTAACGCAAATAAAGAAAACTGTGAAGAACTCGAAAATTACAGAGAAAAAAAAATCGGTGCAATATTACAGAGAAATAACGAACAGTGAGTTCGAAAACTAAATATGCAATAAAACTCAACTAAATATGCATTATCTCAAAAACTATCTATGCAAAGATAAAAAAACTAATATGTAGTACAAAGATATCCAACTACGCAAGACGTCATAAACTATGCAACAAAATCAACTAACTATGTATTATCTAAACTATCTACGTTGTGGAATAACTAAATATACGACATTATGTAACATCCCATTTTTATAATTTCCAAAAGCAACATCCCATTTTCATAACTAAATATACATTATATTGAACCTATTTATGCGGTGTAGTATAATTACATATACGCAGACGCTATATTCAATTATGTCTTGTTTTCGTAAAGTGCCAACAAAATAACTAAATATGCATTATTTGATGTCTAATTATGCGAAAAGAACCCTAACTATATCTTTGTAAAATAAAAATATTTGGAAAAAAAAATAGGTTCCTTTAAAATCCGCCACAAAATCCGTGATGATCAATTTCAACCCATAAAATCCATTTGGGACCACTAATTTGAATTACAAAATTACAATCTTACCCTTAAATTCAGTGAAAATTAGGAAATAATTAGAAAAACGAATTAATCACATCCTTTCATTTTTTAAGATCAATGGATAAGATGAGTCCACACTGTCTCACCTAGGGAGGGTGGTCTCATTTGAACCAAATCCTATATATATATATATATATATATATATATATACCCCAGCAACAACCACCCAGTGGGAAAAAAAAAAGAGAAAAAGGGAAAAAACAGAGGAAGGGGGTAGAAAATGGAAATAAACCAACGCAATGGGAAACAGAGTTAAAAGCAGAGAGGAAAAGTTGAAGAGAAACATCAAAGGTGTGAGGTCGATGTTGTTAGACAGCACTATCTGCCTTTTGATTATGGCCAAAACAGAATAACCCTTGTTTTTTTATAATTTATTTAATTTTCTGTATTTTCTTTGTCTCCAACTCCATTAAAATTTAAACCCCCATCAAATTCTTGAACAAACCCCTCTCCACTCTCTCTCTCTCTCTCTCTCTCACTTTTGTCTGTATCAACAAAACCAAAAGCCCTATTAATAGACCGCCCTTCTCTTTCATTCCTCCCTTCCTGTCGTTTAGGCAACATCAGTTGAGCGTAAAAGGAAATAAACCAAGACAAGACAAACCCTCTTTCTCTCTCTGTATGTAACATTGTTATGAGTTATTAATATATGTGTGTGTGTGTGTGTGTGCGGTTATGTTTATCAGGTAAATCCAAGCGAGCCCATTTTTATGTCCTTTCGGTGACCCTCTTCATTATCAATTTATTTAGCCCCATTTTTTGCCCCTTCGTTATCTGATGCGTTTTGACCGTTTTTCTTGGCGAATCTTGAGGATTTTGAGCAATCTGGGAAGACCCATTTGCTTATAGGAGGGATTTTTGCATTTAAGGTACAGTTTTTTGCGTTTTATTTGAAGAAATCCTCTTTTTGTCTCGGGTCTTCTGGAGATCTGATTGAATTTTTCGCTGTTTTTTTATTATTTAAATTGATGTGTGGCTAGCTTTTTTTCCTTAACTTGGTTGTTGGAGTGTTTGATGTCTCCTTGATAGTGCTGCTTGGTGTGATTTTTTTCTTTCACCTTACATTTGAGAAAAAAAATCAGGTTTGGTGTCAGAATTGTGAAAGTAGTTGATCTTGCTGGAAAAAAATTATATAATAAATTGAAGAAATGGGTTTTTTTTTTCCTTTCTGAAATGATGCAAATCTCATTGTTGAGTCTCACATATGGTGGAAAAGTGGTGTTGTATGGTTCCACGTGGTAATAGTCCTCTTTACATGTTTGTAGCCTTTTATGGAAAGAAAAACGGTTGTTGGCTTTCTTTCTTCATTCTATGCCTCTTTTCTATAGGTAGAGAATGTGATTTGTGTTCTTAGGCAAGCTTTTCTATCCACCAAAAGGCATTGCTTAAATATGTGGTTAGCTTATTCTTCTAATTTCTTTATTCTCTCTTTGTGCTCATGAAAGTATGATATTTGTGGTTTACAAATCTCCAATTTCTTACCTCCAGATTATCAGGTTATCTCTTTGCATCTTTGAGGGTTTTTTTTTTTTTTTTTTTGTTTTTTTGGTGCAAATTGGTGCAAAGATATGTTATTTCTCTTTTTCTTGTTAGAATATCTCTGTCTGTGTGTATGTGTGTTTTCTATCATTGATGTTCATTAGTATTTTCTTTTCTGTTCTTTTGTCAATTCTTTTAGTGAAGCAATCAGATTGGTTTTATAGAAAATAGAAATCAATGCAAATTGAACTAATTTTTGAGGAGTAGCTTGAGCATAATGTCGTGCGCTTAAATTCGTAGTATTATTCTTGATGAATATGTGGATGTGTGAATGTTACTGAAATTTTATCCACCATTCCATATGAAATTTGTTCTTTGTTTTCTTAGGTCTGTGTAGCATCTATTAGTGATTGCCTGCTATTCATAATTTTTTACTCGGGCAGTATTTTTGATTTAATGTCATCTTGTTATAGCATTTATCATGATTTAAGATAAAGTTGGGTGTTAAGTCCTTGCATGGCCATTAAGCTGCGATTTAGTGCTTCCAATGTAATTCTGTAGAATATTCTTGTGTAGGTTTTGAAGATTCCTCGTCATGGAAGGCGAAACTTCATGGGTCAGTCATTGCATCGATAACTCGGCAAATAAAAACGTGGAGTTCGATTCATTCTCAGAGCCTAACGATGAAACTGATAAAGAAGTTGCCGCAGTTTCTTTGGATTTGATTTTGCCCGATGATCTGTTGGAACGGATATTAACCTACCTTCCCATTGCTAGCATCTTCAGGGCTGGCAGTGTGTGCAAAAGATGGCACGAAATCGTAACATCAAAGAGATTTCTATGGAATAGTTCTCATTTATCATCACATAAGCCTTGGTACTTCATGTTCACTAGCTCGGACGAGCCAGTCGGTTACGCCTACGATCCCATCCTCCGAAAATGGTACAACATCGACATCCCCTGCATTGAGACGTCCAATTTGTTTATCGCTTCGTCGTGTGGGTTAGTGTGTTTTATGGACAAAGATAGCAGAAGTGATTTATACATTTGTAACCCAATAACAAAACGCTGCAAGGGGCTCGACGAGCCCCGGCCCGAAATGTTCTGATTATAGCGTTGGCGGTCTCGGTCGACCGAGCGTCCCGAAACTACAACGTCTCGATCGTTAAATCGAAAGAAGTTTCCGGAAATTTCTTTCAGTGGGATCTGTCGATCCATCTCTACGATTCGAGTCTATGGCGTGGACGACGATTCTGACAGAGATTTTGACAGGGGTGGAGGGCGGCGATGAGAGTGTGATTTGTGATGGGGTATTGTACTTTTTAATTTACTCGACCGGGGCGGCGGTCTGACAACCGACACGGCCTTGTAACGTACAACCTTAAAACACGGTCTCCGCACGGTTTATTAATGAGGAGTTTCGTACCAGTGCCGTGTTCTCTTACATGTGGCCGTTTGATGAATTTAAAAGAAAAAGCTTATAATGGTCGGAGGAATTGGTAAACAGGATCGGCCCGATATCATTAAGGGATTGGTATTTGGCTACTGAAGGGAAATGAGTGGCAAGAAATAGGTCGAATGCCGCATAAGTATTTTCAGGGTTTTGGCGAGTTAGACGATGTTTTCGCTAGCAGCGGCACGGATGATCTCGTGTATATTCAGAGCTACGGAGCGCCTGCTCTTCTTATTTTCGATTTTAATCAGAAGCTATGGAAGTGGTCCCAAAAATGTCCAGTTACGAAGAGATTCCCGCTTCAGCTTTTTACCGGTTTTTGTTTCGAACCGAGGCTGGAAATTGCTCCGTAGTCGTATTTATTTCACATTGAACAGTGCACTCCTAAGCTTTTCCTTTTCATATGGTAATCTTTTTTTCTACTTTTTGTTTGGTTATGGTGATTATGGCTTATAGATGATGATGCTATAGCTGAGGGGCTCTGCTCAAATTTCTATGGAGAATATCCTTATATTCTTTATATTGAAAAATTCATTTGGGGTGAATGGATATTAAGAAGTTGAAGGATCATTGGTTTTTCCTTATTTTCTTTTCTTGATTTTTGCAATATTTTCAATCCTTGAAAGGGACATTCTCTGCTAACTCTGTTGTGGGTATGGGCTTCCAAGCTGGTGGTATAGTGTTGTACCCTTGTTTATGTCTCCTTATCCAACTTCTGTGTTTCTATGCCTTGTATCTTCACCTCTAATAAGGAAGTACATTTATTATTGCTTTTCTCCAAGTTTGGACCACACTCTCTCAGTATGTGTTTTGTGTGTGTGTGTGGTGATTCACTTTTGGGATGTGCAAATTGTAAGGGACCATATCTGCAATTTATATTCATTTATCTATTACTCTTGTGTCTGCCAAATTGTTAGTGTGTGTGTGTGTGTAGTGCAATGTTTTGTTTATTACTCCCAACTCATTAATGGCAGTCTTTGGATTGGAAGGGACTTATCAACTTTGGATTGTTTGTTTGTTTGTTTGTTATGGGAACAAGTTATGATATGATAGGATAGTACTTACTGTTCATTGGATATGTTTTGTTGTATTTTGGATTCATGAAATAAGAAACTTATCAATTGGATTGTTAACTTTATTATATCATGTGTTTAGTGATTACATAGGATAATTTTGTTACATGTCCAAGAAGTCCAATAGCAATTTTAGGGGGTAATCTAATCCACAAGTTGAAGGGCAAAATTGATATCAATTCCAACTAAAAGCCAGTATAAAATTATCATACGGGAGGGCCTGGACTACTATCAACCATTTTGAGGATTTGGTCATGGCCTCCTATCATATCATATCACGAGTCAATAACCAATGAACTAACCCTCACATGATAAAAAGAGCAACAAACGGGTCCTTGGGGCTTGTTTGTTGTTCTTGATGGATTGGATAAGATTTTAGGATTGAGTATTGTTGGGATTTGGCCCAAAGATCCCGCCCGCAATGGGCTTTAAAAGAGCGCGGCTCGATTCGAACTCGTGATATTTGGATTGCATAGTTAAAGGATAGCTTAAAGGATATGATTTGGACTACCTATACCAACAGATGCATCTTCTTTTCAGTGCCCATTACATAGAAACTATGACGCTTGACCTGGAGTAGACATGGGATGGGTGACCCCCAGGAAGTTTTCCAGTGCGCGTGAGTGAGGACAAAGACGCTAGAAAAGACTCGTGTTGGTTTGTGGGGACGATCGTTAATCCGAGTAGTCTTAGAGGTCCAACAATGGTATCGGAGCAGTCACGAGTTCGAATTCCCTTGGAAGACGCTGCGCAGTGGAGGTTGCCGGGAGCGGTGGAACGAGATCTTTGGCGCAGCGTGAGGTAAACGGACGAATCAAGGGTAGGTTGCAGTGCCGAATCGAGGTAAAACGGATTTGAGTGAAGGTGTGTAGGTTCTTTGGGTGGACGGAATCGAAGGGTAGGTTGCGGATGTCCGGAATCGAGGTAAAAATAGATCGAATCGAAGGTGTAGGTTCTTTGGGTGGACCGAATCGAAGGGTAAGTTGCCAGGTGGCGGAATCGAGGTAAACAGATCGGAATCGAAGGTGTAGTTCTTTGTGGGGGCGCGAATCGGAGGCTTGCGTGACGCGACGCTTGAAAAGAAGTTGGCGTTAGAGGCGGAAGTTTGGCGGCGGCGGAGGTTGCCAAGCACCGAGCGAGATATTGGCAGTCTTTGGGGGGGGATTGTTGGGATTTGGTCCAAAGATCTCTGCGCAATGGGCTTTAAAAGAGGCGCGGCGCGGCTCGCGATTCGAACTCGTGAGTATTTGGATTGCATAGTTAAAGGATAGCTTAAAGGATATGATTTGGACTACCTATACCAACAGATGCATCTTCTTTTCGGTGCCCATTACATAGAAACTCCGGGTTAGCGTCTTGACCTGGAGTAGACATGGGATGGGTGACCCCCGGGAAGTTTTCCAGGTGCGCGTGAGTGAGGACAAAGCCGCTAGAAAAGACTCGTGTTGGTTTTGTGGGGACGATCGTTAATCCGAGTAGTCTTTAGAGGTCCAACAACCGGTATCATCAAGGTCATATCTTTTGATCCTTCCCCTCAACAGATTTTCCTTTCTTTGATTTCAAAATTTCCTCGGTGATTTTCCTTCTCAATTGTTCCTTGTCACCGCTCCTTTCTTTTCACCTTCAGATTTTTCTTTGCTTTAAGGTATTCCTCTTCCCCCCTTTTTGGCATCATCAAAGGATAGAGGAACCCTGGGAACATGTCGCAAGCATGAAGTCGAAGTCTTCGATGGTTGAATTTTGCTTCAAGTCTCATTGCGTTGTATCCGCACGAAATTGCATCGAGTAGCGTTGGATTCTTGAAATCGCTTCATCTCAACCCATGAGAAGGTGAATTTTCTTGTCATGTGTTCTTCCAAACGCCGTATATCATTTGCATTCTCGCTCACGCAGCCTTGATCTCGGCGGTGTGAGCTTCATGCATATGTTCAATGTGTTCCTCGCCCGTTTCGCATCAACATTTTGACTCTCCACTTTTGACTTGTTGAATAAGGTTCAAGTATCTCAATTGTTCCACACGCATTGATTGTCTGCTTTTGTTGCCACCATTCCCTTATCCCGACCGTGATGCCTCAAGTCACCGTAAAGGTTGGCATCTCATCTGTTGTCCGGCGCATGTCCAAAGAGGCTCGATGCTTTCCATTCGTTCAACTTCAAAGAAAGAGTGCCTTGAACACTTCTCGAACTTCTTTTGATTCTTCCATTGCGGTGGATACATCTGACGTCGAAATCAAAATCTTTGAACAATGGTGCTCGAGTGAAAAACGAGGAGGTGGTGCGTGATAGCGTGCTTGCTCATTTTTCGACTCTTCGTGGAGTTCTCGTATCTCCAAAGTGAGAAAGGGAAAGATTCCACAAAAGATTCATCACCGCTAACCGGGATTTGTTTGATGATAAGCGGTGCGCGTGAAGTTCTTTTGGGAATCGATCCGGTAGCGTGAGGAGCCGGAGCGGTGGTTTTACGGTTCATTGGTTTGGTTGTGAAGTAGACCCGCTTGTTGAGCCTCAACTCGTCTTAATGCCCGTTGGTCTCAACTCGATTTTTCCATTTGATGAGACTTGTCCTCGGCCTTATCGGCGTCATCGGACGATGATGAGATTTCTAGTGGTGGCTCATCATCAAAGTTAAAAGTTTGACGAGTAGTCTTCGGGATCGACTTGCTCGTGCCTGGAACATCCGGTGAGTCTCTTGGATTTGTCATGGGGTTGACTCGCCTTCTTTTCTTCGCCTTCCGATCCCAGAAAAGTGACATCGGGTTGTCCTGGGAATCATGAAGCGCCGATCTCCTTCTCGGGATGGGTCGATGATTGCGGGAGGGATGTTCTCTACTTGACCTCTTTACCCCGGAAGTCTCAACCTCCCGTGGCCTTCATTTCTCTAGCGAGTCTCTCTATGGCTGCGAGGCTCGTCCTCCTTTCGACGATGTGTCATTGTCTTAGGGTCTTCTTATGATGGCATCCATCGAGTCTCAACCCCATGGATTGCACTTTCATCGCCCAGTGTTAACTCCCGGTACATTCCTTCCTCGTGCCTTTCGCATCGCGTCATTAGCCTTCGGAGCGATTGGCACCTCGGTGAGACGGTCTCAATATCCGAGCTTCGTTGATGGCAACTTCATTGTTCTTCTTGTGATTGTAATTTCTCTTCTTCGCCTCCTTGCTTCTTTGTGGAGTCATCTGCGGCATCCTCCGACTGCTGCAGGTGGGAGGAGTTTCCCCCTCGGCGCACGCACCGGTGAGTGACTTGGAGTGGGGTCACTCGTCTCCGGACTCATTTTTGTTGCAATTGATGGTTCAGTAGATTTTGGGGCGGTGGTAAAGACACCTTCAATAGGGGTTGGCTCATTTGGGGTCCCCACTAGTGATTTCATCGCCATCTCCTTATCGCTTTTCTTCCGAGTGAGTGGGGAAGTGGTAGCAGCAACAACAATGGCTATTTCTTTGAACCACTCCCATGGATCGATTTCGGTGTGTTCGGAGGACTCTCCTGGTCCCTCCATTAATCTTTGCTCGTGAAGGATTCTTGATTCGGCAATTTTTTGCATTTGCATTTGCAACTCTTACGGGCAAAGCAGATTATCGGTTCCTCGTCACTTTCGGAGAAGACATCAAGGAGAGGATGGAAGTGTTACGTGGTGCGGAGATAGGCGATACTTGCCTTCTCACGTGCTTCGCTTCTTCACTTGCTTTGCTCTCTCCCCGTCCTTGTAGATTTGCGGGATGTCTAAGCGATTGTCCTCATCAAGTCTTTGGGAGCATGATGAGTCGATCAAGGAAATTTAGCGTTCCTCTTCTTCTTCTATGAATTGGTCGTTGGAACTGTTCCTCGACTTGCTCAACTTCCATTTTCTCCACTCACGCAGACGATTTTGGATGTCCGGGTAAGGTGGAGACAGGATCATTACATCACTATCTACTGGCCGGTTCTGCAGTTTTCTTGAGTTTTTGTGTGTGAGCTGAGCTACAACGTGTCTTCGGGTTGCCACATCACGACGCCTTCAGACAGAGACTTGGGTCAAGTTTCATCAACTACATCCGGAGACTCTACTCTCCCAGTAGTCTCCGGTATTTGTGCTAGAATGAGTAATCGACTCGGTGGTTTCTCCTGTTCGACCGCTTGACGAGTATTCTTCGCCTCGTCTGGTTTGTACCAGGAGAATTTCGGTTCGAGGCGGCGTCCTCTCGAGTCTTGGGCGGCAGGGGCGGTCTTGTGTTTGTTTCGAGGAGCCGGCCGTCCAGCTTGTCGATTCTCCTCCTTTTGACGATCGGAGAAGGTATTTGGGAGTCCTTCTCGATCGCCGCCGCAGGGCAGTGACATGGCTGGGGCAGTGACTCGCTGCGGCGAGGAGCATGTTTGGTTTTCTTTCTTTGCAGGGCAAAGAGACTTGGCAGCTGCAGGGCGCCTTTCTTTCTTGGTTGGAGAGAGGCGGATGTGTCTTCGGGGTGGTGATTCCCCTCACCTGTGTCGGCTCTCTTGGCGTAAGCTCGCACGAGCACGAGAGAGGTTAGCTCGAACATCCTCTTGTTAACATGGAATGCTTTCCCATGTCCGAGAGGGACTCCTTTCACCTCCAATAGTCGGCCAATCACTAGGCCATATCCCGGGGATCCTCCAAATGACCCATCTTCTTTGAAGGACTTGTTCCCACGTTCGGCAGAGTCGTTGTAGATAAACTCGGCCAGGTTTATCTTTTTTCCTCGATGATTGCGGCCATCACAATCGCTTT
Organism: Rehmannia glutinosa; assembly: GCA_016081115.2. NCBI lineage: Eukaryota > Viridiplantae > Streptophyta > Magnoliopsida > Lamiales > Orobanchaceae > Rehmannia > Rehmannia glutinosa. Next base: position 21,784,377 of record CM071937.1, on the reverse strand, counting down.
GCCTTTGATAGTTGGTCAAAGCCGCCAAATTTGATGTCGATACATTTGGCAACTATGTCCAACAATTTGTGATAATCCTCCTTGCATCTTCTTTTGTTTCTTTGTGTATATAATTTTATCCAGGTCGGACTTGGCTATTTCTTTCCATGCGTCGCCCAAGTTTACATCGCCTTCCTTAATCTCGATTTGCTCCTTCCTGGTAGTGAGCAATATTCACCAAATCTTGGCGTGATAGTCATTTTTCCCCGTGAGCAGATGACTTGATTCATTCGTCGTGAATCTCGGCATTCACGTAGAATTGTGCGACCTCCTCCACATAGGTCATAGGATATTCCAGCGTTAGAAACGGTTTGAGCCCCGACGTTTCCAACTTCTCCGCGATTTTCTTCACCAGGGTGTCGTCGGACCTCGCTTCACCATTCCGTCGAAATCCAGAATCGAACCAGGGTGTGGATTTGTTTTCCCAACTTGGTAAAGTCATAAGTTGGTGCCATTTCTCGAGAATAATTTCAAGAAAAAATTTAAATTGATTTGAAGGTTGATAGGGTTTCGAGAGTATTTGCCTTTGCCTTTTGAGAGAGAGAGATTGAGCAGTTTTTAGAAGTGTGAGAGAGAAACGGACGAAAAATGGTTTAAATATGGTTTATGAAAGGGCGTGCAGGCGGTTTTGAATCGTGATCGAAATCAACGGCTTGGATTTCGCACGATATTGAGCGATTCATGTCTCGTATTTAATGCGGCAAAGCATTTATATCCAATCATAGGCTTGATGTGCGACTTTATGTACGTACATCATCATCATTATGCGCGTGTCTCTTAAAACATTCCCGCTAAGTCAAAACGATGCGTTTTTGTCACTTTGCTCATAAGTTATTCAACTTATCTCTTAGCCGATTAAACTCGCTTCTCACATTTCTCTTAGTGATTCAAACTATCGGTGACTTGGTATAGTCGACTTTCCGATCTGGTGATTTCTTGGTGATTTTTGTTTTCACTCTTTTTCACCTTTCTTTCTGTTCCATTTCTTTTCTTTGATTCTTCCTCGTGCCTCGGCTTAGCTCAATTAGCCCCAACTCATGTTTGAGTTCTTCAAATCTTGACTCACATAATGGTTTTGTGAAGATGTCGCCTAGTTGTTTGTCGGTTGAGATATATTCCAAGATAATGTCCTTCTTTTCAACATGATCTCTTATGAAATGATATCTCGACATCTATATGTTTTGTTCTTGAGTGCAACACAGATTTTGAGTGATTGCAATTGCACTTGTGTTATCACACATGATTGGAATTTCTTTTCTTCAACTTCATAGTCTCTCATTCTTTGTCTCATCCATAGGACTTGGCACAACAAATTTGCCAGCCTATGTATTCCCGCTCACCTTTGTAGAGGTGGCTATTGAGTTTTGCTTCTTGCTAAACTAGGAAATTAGTCTGTTTCAAGCATTTGACATGTGCTGAAGTGCTCTTCTGTCCACTCTGCATCCAAAGATAGTCGAGTCCGAATAGCCAATTAGCTTGAATCCACCTTCCTTTGGATACCATAGCCTACTTCTTGGCTTCCTTTTAAGTATCTCAAGTATTCTCTTAGTCTTTGTCATATGGCTCTCTTTTGGAGCAGATTGAAATCTTGCACATACACCTACAAGAAAGGTGATGTCGGCCTAGCTTATTTGTGAGATAGAGCAATGATCCAATAAGTGCTCAGATCTTGTTTGATCTATTGTGCTTGCCATCCGCATCCATGTCCATTTTTGATGATGTGTTCATTGGTATTTTTACAGAAGACTTCTCCTTCATACCAAATTTCTTCATTAAATCTCGGTGTATTTTGTTTGACTTATGAAGGTTCCATCCTTCAAATTGTTTCACTTGAAGTCCAAGGAAGAATGTCGGCTCTCCCATCATGCTCATTTCAAATTTACTTTGCATGAGGTTTGAGAATTTTTCACACAACTCTTTGTTAGTGGATCCAAAGATGATGTCATCAACATATATTTGAACAAGCAAAAGATACTCTTCTTGTCTTGAATTCGAAAAGTGTTCTATCCACTTTTCCTTTTGTGAATCCATTTTCGATTAGGAATTGTGACAGGGTATCATACCATGCTCGGGTGCCTGTTTTCAACTGCAGGGGCTTTCTTGAGTTTGTATACCTTGTCTCCAAGAGTCTTCTCGCTCAAATCCTCGGAGGTTGTTCAACATACACTTCTTCTTCCAATAAACCATTCAGAATGCACTCTTTACATCCATTTGATATACAATGAAATTCTTGTGAGCCGTGATAGGCAAGAAACATCCTTATAGCTTCCAATCTTGCTACAGAGCAAATGTTTCATCAAAATCTATTCCTTCTTCTTGGCAATATCCTTTGGCTACCAATCTTGCTTTGTTTCTTACCACGAGTAACCTTCCTCGTTCATCTTATTTCGAATACCCATTTGGTTCCAATAACATTTTGATGTATGGGTCTTTGTACTAATTCCCATACTTTATTTCTCTCAAACCGATTGACTCTTCTTGCATAGCTTGAATCCAATGTGTGTCGCCCAATGCTTGTGACACATCTTTGGGCTCTATTTGCGAGATGAAGCATGTGAACATTGCTTCTTGTTGGGTTCGGATCTTGTCTTGACACTTCTCTTATATCTCCAATGACAAGTTCTCGTGGATGGTCTCTCACCATCTTACGTCAGTTGAAGTAAGTTAGGATTGATCGACTTGCGGTGTTGTATTCTTTGGGTCGGCTCTCGTGATCACTCACCGCAGATTTTCCACCGCTTTTGAGATTGACTATCTCATCTTCTTCTCAATTGATAATCCCCGCCTACTTGACCAAAGATAGGACTCTTCTCGTAAGGTTGTATGATTCAAACTTATCGGTGACTCTTCAATGTCTTCCCATTTACATTTGGCTCATCGAATACTACATGAATGGATTCTTCTCGTAACCATAGTTCTTTTGTTGAGTATTCTCAGAAGCTTTGCTTTCGGTGAGTATCCTAAGAAGATACCCTCATCACTTTAGCATCAAAAGCCTTTAGGTTGTCTTTGCCATTGTTGTGGATGAAGCATTTACATCCAAATATCCTGAAATATGCAACATTTGGTTTTCTTCCCATCCCGGATCTCATAGGAGTCTTTGTCATTTTGCCTATTTATCATACATCCTGTTTTGGGTGTAGCAAGTTGTGTTGATTGCTTTGACCAAAATCTTTTTGGTAACCCCGCCACTAACATGGTCCTTGTCGCTTCTTTTGAGGGTTCTATTTCTTCTTTCGCAACTCCATTCTCACGTGGAGTCCTGCTGTGACGATTCATGACCAATACCATTCTCAATACAATCGAGTTATTATTCCATTGACAAACTCGATTCGCCTCTATCCGATCTTACAATTCTAACCCCTCGGGACCTGCACAAGTATGGGTACCTAAAACTTAATTTCCTTGATTGCGGGTTGAGCGAAGTGAAAATACCGAGGAAACTGGAACATGGATAGTGGATACCATTTCCGGACATATGACAGGAAATAAGAGAAATCTGTCAAAATTCAAGGAAGTCAAAGGAGCAAAGTCATATTTGGAGGAAATGTAGCTCCTGGTGAAATAAGAGGCATTGGATCCATCAAGAGGAATGGATTAGAAATCACAGATGTTGCATATGTTGAAGGACTAAACTTCAATTTACTAAGATCACCAACTCGCGACAAGGGCTACAATGTTGGATTCAACATGGGGCATATGCCAAATCAAAGACATTGAATCAAATGAAGTGGTGCTGCAAGGATGTAGACAGAAAATGAATGCAGTGTTATTACCTTGATATAATTTTGTGTTTGAGATTTGGGATTTAGTTGTTTATTTATTAAAATTATTATGCATTTGTTTGTTTGGCATTATTGAGTACGCATGATAATATTGCGAAATCACTAAGCTACCCCTAAATATTTTAAAACAATAACACATAATCTTTTAAACCAAAAACAAGGGTTGGGAAGGGCAAAAATGACAATTGCTAAGGTTGGAAATCATGGCATTACATAATAATGGGTAGGGGTGGGGTGGGGTGGGAGTTTATCAAATGGGTATGTGATATTTTCATAATTTCATGGGTTGGACCCCTAACGTATTGTACTGGGCTATAAATATCAAATCCCAAACGAGAGAAATTTTATATCAAAAAGGCCTTTTCCATTCTATCACATTCCAAGAGCCCAACGCCTAGTATTCTCATCAAAGAAATTTGTATGATGAAGATTCCCCAAGTAAAATGTGGCCCATACGAAAACAGATCTCATATTTACCTCTCAAGCCCATATAGTTGGACTTAATCAGGTTGGGCCTGGATCGTACAACTCCAATACACATATTCTGGGAAAATCAAGATAAATTAAAAGATTAATTAATTAATAAAAGTATAGAACAATTCAATCAATAATCAATTCCGGCAGTACATACTTCAATAGGATTTACAATAGTGAACTGACTAGAGCATTAACAGACCAGTGAGGGAGGCAGATCATGGAAAGCAAAGCCCACCAGCAAAGCCCACAGGGTTAACAACATCTGATTTTATTGAAATATTGGCAAAATTATTTTTTTAGTCCTCTAAGTGGACATACTTAGAGATTTGGTCCTATTTTCTTTTGGACTTTGAACTTAGTCCTTTAAGTGGACAAAATTCAGATTTTTGGTCCTGTTACCTGCTACAACAGGTCAAAGTAATATGTTAGGCTTATTTGGAATATCTTTTTTCAAAAAATTAATATTTCAATTATAATGGATGATATGGATGCTTATTTAACAATATACTTGGCAAAAATGGAGGAAAAAATAATCCAACATGGTATTCTAATTAAATTAAAACTTAAATAAAATAAAAAAAATATAACTATATAATACATTTAAATTATCTCTTAAACTTAAAAAACATAAATAATGCAATAAAATTCAAAATATTTTAATTAGATAAATACATTTTAAATTCCATAATAAAAAAATGGATTTTACATCAATAGTTTAAATTACTTCTTATTTTTTTAACAAAATAAATAATTTTAAAAACCATATTTATAAATAAATTTTGGACTAAATAAATCAACATATAAAATATTTAATAAAAAAATTTCGTACAAAATATTAAGTATTCAGTAATCATTGCACAAATAATTAGTGCATTTTTGCACAAGTATATTTTTGTTATATTTGTGCAATGAGTACTAAATATTTTACATTTTGTGATACTGACTAACTTTTCAAAAATCTACTAAATATTTTAAATTATTTTAAAAAATAAGTAGTAATTTAATTTAATGATGTAAAATCTATTTTTTATTATCGAATTTCAAATATATTAATCTTATTAAAATATTTTGAATTTTATTGCATGATTTAAGTTTTTAAAATTTAAGAGATAATTTAAGTATATTATATAATTATATTATTTTTATTTAATTTAAATTTTAATTTAATTATAATACCAAATTGGATTTGTTCTTATTTTTCCCTCTATTTTTGTCAAGTGTATTGCTAAATAAGCATCCATATCATCCATTATAATTGAAATATTAATTTTTTGAAAAAATATATTCCAAATAAGCTTAACAGATCACTTTGATCTGTTATAGCAGGAAATAGAACCAAAAATCTAAATTATAACAACTTAAAGGACTAAATCCAAAGTTGAGAAAAAAATAGGACCAAATCTCCGACAAATCCACTTAAAGGACTAAAAAATAATTTTGCCTTGAAATATTTTATACACATAATTCATATCTATAAAATTATAATAGAAAATCTATAGTATTTTTGAAAAATTAGTAATGTGTTTGGATTTGATACCAACCACGACCACTACCTAATTTTCGCCAAAATTACGCTTTGCTTAATGCGTGTAATAACAATGTATTTGTAGTCTCATCAATCAACTTAATACAAAATCCCGAAATTAATCGGAAACCTAAGAACTCCCCGCAAAAATCTAAATAGAAACAAATATTGAATGACATGCAACAAACTTCTTCTAGATTTGCAAATCTTCTAGAAATATTACAAATAACTCCGACTCAAGATATAAATAGATCAAAGAGGAAAAAGAGTAACAAGCCAACTCGAAGAAACCTACCCCACATACGGAATAAATATACTCCTACGAAGGGAAAATTTTGAAAAAGCAAAATCGGACAATAATAAATGAAAAAAAGAACATAACATAAATAAAATAACTTTCCCCACTTAGGAGAGGAGATTAGGGTTTCTTTTAAGAACCTACATATTATGATTAAAGATTCTTTTGATCAACACTTGTTTGATAATAATGCGTGTAAATTGCACAAGTATTCATATGTGACTTTCCATATTCTCCCATTTATTCTCTAAAATCAAGAAATAATAAAAGATTTAATGAATAATATAAATGTGAGTCAATAATTTTCTTGATGAAACTTGAAAGGAGAGTAAAGAGAAAATTAGGTTGTGCAATTAATGGAAAACGATATCTTGTAGGTGTCTGTTTTCTTGTTACGCCTAACTTTGTACAATTTTATCAACTTGATCAACAATCATGAACTCAAGTAGGAAAAGTAAGACTTTTATATATATTATTACATTATATTATATTTGAAGTCATCGTTCAATGCGGTATACACTAGGATCGTGTTAGAATTTACCTTGAGTTGAGAATGAACTTGGGAAGTTCGTTGAGATTTGATTGAGAATATTATCGTGTGTGTAAAATATACGTGTATTTTGAGGTTTAAAATGATATATATTTGATGCATTTGCACGCATATTTAGTATGTTTTAATTGGTTTCCTTAAAAGGGAATAATACTACGTATTCTTATAATTTTTACAGGAAATTGAGCTAAAAATGAAGGAATAGCAGTTGGAATGTTCGGTTAAACTTGACGAATGCAAAGAGAAGATCAAAACGACGAAGAAAAGGGACAAAAACACTTCACACGGCCGGAACGTGTGGTGTCACACGACCGTGTGGAGATGCTGGTGTGAAACCACACAACCGTGTGAAGTGGGAAAAAACAGGGGCGAAACCAGCACCACATGGCCAGGCCGTGTGAACCCACACGGCCAGGAGCACAAGAGCTTCGAAGGCTTGAAAGGAGAATTCATCCTAACAAGAATAGGTTTTCTTTCTATGTCTAAGATCTCTTGTATGTGCTTAAACAATGTAATAATGTTGATTTCGAATTTGTCTATTAATTTGTAATCAATGTTTGGCTAATCTTTCGGATCTTAGGGGCATAATCCAAACCGTGGATTCATGTTAAATATGATTATTTATTTTCTTAATTAATTCATGCTTTCTATTTTATGAATTCAAGTGCTTATTTATAATTGGCTTTTATTTACCGGGAATAATTAGCATGTCATATTTGTTAGTGCAAAATTCGGAAGAGGAGTTCTAACAAAGACAGAAATTGAGTTCAAACATAAACGGGTGTATCGAGTCGGGAGACCTACAACTATGTGTGGGGATCATTCAATTCATAGATCTTTTGGGAGTTAATAATAATTGTATCGAGTCGGGAGACCTACGATTGTTATTAATCTACTTGTTTATGTGTCGCTCGGGAGGAGAATAGACTAACTTAGAATTGAACCCATAGAATGTTTGAAAAATGGTTTTATCTTGATTTTGATGATTTTGTTTTACACCAAAATAATGTTTTTAAATGTTGTCCAAATACTCTTAAATTATTTAAATTGTTTTTTTTACTAATTTTCCGGAGTATTTCTTCAAGTTTATTTTAGACAAAAATATTGGACAACACTTTTGATGATTTTGTGTTAATGAGTTTTTACATCAAAACTATGTTTCTAAATGTTGTCCTAATACTCCCGATCGGTCTAAAATGTTTTACTATTCTTCGGAGTATTTTTTGAAGTTTAAATTGGACAACACTTTTGTTTTGAGGTCAACAGAAGTCGCCCCATAGGGCATCCCGCACTGAAAGTTGTGAAAAATAGTGAATAAGCTATTTCTTTGAAAAAGGGCTAGTTGACGACCAACAGGGTGGTAGACCGGTATGGTCGGCCATTCGACAGGCGTATCGGTGGGCGTCGACCGGGGCATCGACCGGTGGGCGTCGACCGGTGTCTGAGAGCAATTTCTGAAATAGAACTTCCTGGACTCGTTTTTTGGCTTTGCTCGATCGGCTAGGAATGGGGTCGACGGCCGAACCCCGTCGGACCGGCCGCCTGTAAATGTGTATTCTTATTTTTAAATGTCTATTTGTGCGCAATAGGTCACTTAATGTTTGACAAAGAAAATTTAACTGTCAGCAGCGTGAGACAATTTTTCTCTTAATTGTGGGATTGATTTCTAATTTATAATCTTGATTTTAATTGCAATTTTCTTTTAGAAATCAGTTTCAAGAGGAGCATATCAATGATCAATCATCTCCTATAAATAGAGGAAGATTTGAAGCACAACAACAAGAGAGAATACTACAACACAACAAGATACATTCAGTGCAAACATATTTGTTCTTCATCGTTATTATTCTTGTTGTAATAATAGCTAAGGTCTTTCACTTTCACATCTTGAGGTCTAGGCTTATTTCTTGATTACACTTGCACTCATAATTGTAATATTCATTATCGAGTTGTAATCTTGATTTTGGGTTATCATTCAACACAAGATATCCTTGTGAGTGTTCTTGTGGTAAGAACACACTTGGATGATCTAGGTGATAGGTGCAAGAAGATTGTGGTGATCTTCTTATTGAGGTGTTGGAGAATTTGGTATTCTTCAAGATTGAAGATTGTGGTAATCTTCACAAGGTGCCGTTGGAGATTGTGGTAATCTTCAAGAGAGATTGTGGTAATCTCAAAGGTGGTGTTGTAAGAAGACTGTGGTGCTCTTCAAGGCGATGTCGTAAGGTGTTGTATTAATTTTGGTCATTAATAAAATCTTTTTTCTTTTTGAAATCCATCCCGGATATACTGGGGTGGTAGAGGATTAGGCCCTAGGTGGGTTGAATCTCTATAAATCGACGCGTGTTGTTTACTTCCCGCACCTTTATTATTGTCTTTGCGTATTTGATTCGAAAAAGAGGGCATGATCGAAAAGATGAAGATAATCTATTCACCCCCCCTCTAGATTATTGTAGCCGCTTGGACTTACATAGAATTGCATGAATTGGTTTTTAAAACTTTAATTGCATTTAATATTGAAGAAACATGTTGAGATTATGTGCCTAAGGTTGCTCCTGTAGTTGTTGAAAATACTTATGGGGTTCGCAAATTTATTTATTTTTCTATTATTTTCGATTTTTATATAAAATTGATATTCGACCGCTTTAATAAAATTGGAATACGATGTTATTATAGCCTAAGTGTTTCACATATCAATCTCTGAGGAATACGACCTTGCTTGCCATTATTCTATAAACTACACTGTACACTTGCAGTTGTATGATCCAAATATTTTTGGCGAACAACTTTTTGGCGCCGTTGCCGGAGATTGATGAATTCTACCTAGATATAGTAATAAGTACTCCCATCTTAATTGAAGTATTTTTTTTTTAAATATTTTTTTTCGATTTTTTTATTTTATTTTATTTTCCTTCCTCTTCGTTTCTAATATCGTTTTTGTTGAATGCGAGACTGGAATCTTTGGAGATACAAGTAGCCCAAATCGTAACTGCAGTGGGAGGGCCATATAAAAAGGGCAATTTCCCAAGCGATACTGAACTTAATCCGAGAAAATAGTGCAACACCATTCGTCTGATAGATGGTACAAAATATGAGGGTTCGAGAATTTCAACTGACACGGTTCAATGACAATTGACAATGATGTTAGAAATATGAAGTTTGGCTGAAGACGTAAAACTTAGCGCTTTGTGAGAGGCAACCCAAGAGACGTCGCGGCAAACCCCGGGTGTTAAAAAAACATCGAGGCACAGGCGTGTGGATGCACACAACCCGACCGTGCGATCTGCTCCTCCTTTCCAATTTGACGGATGAGCTCACGGCTTAACCAAAACGATCCATGTAAGTACCTTTTACGCATTCCTCTACTTTTTGATAATTTCCTCATATGTACAAGACGAAACATATTTTAAGTTTGGGGGATTGTCAAGAATACATAATTTAGTACTTTTTGCATTTTGCATAACATTTAGGATTGCATGTAGAGCATACAATTTTTTGCATAAAAAATTCAATTTTTTAAATTTTTAAATTTTTGATTTTTTTTATTTTTTATTTTAACACGTTTATCGCTTTAGCACATTTAATTGCTTTTGTGTGTGATTTTTAATCAACATTTTAGATAAATGCCCAACTTACGTATGATTTTACTATGAACATTTTATGGAATGAGATAATATATTTTTGGGAATAATGAGATAAATTATTAGGAAGATATCATTTATTTGCTTAGCATTAGTTGAGAAAATTGGGTATTTGTGCATGTTGTGAAAAATAAGCTGTGAGCTTTTGTGCCTTAAATCGCTTTATATTATGCGACTTATTTTTTTGAGTGTATCATTCATGATTGATAGAACTCTAGAACTTGATCTGGTATCTTCATTGAAGCCATGTGTGTGTGCAATTTGTGAAAATGATTAAGGCCATCTTTGTTTAGCCTACTTAGCCTAAAAATCCTACTTATGAACTCATGATTTCCTAGTTAGCTAATTTTGAGCCAAACTTTTATTATGAGCCACATTGATCTTTAAAATTTAAACATGATTTTATCCCTGAAATTTCTTGAGCTTATAGAAAATAAATAAGTTTGGGGGAGTTGTGGTGAAAATTTATAAAAAAAAGAGAGGAAGTTGACAAAAGAAAGAGGGATGAGCAGTATTTAGGTGAATAAAAAAATACTTGAAGCTCGAAAGAGAAAAAAATATCTCTGTAAAAGAAGAGAAAATCGAGCAAAGTAAATGAAAATTTCTGAAACATTTTGAAAAAATGAGAGCTTGAGGCTAAAGAAAAAAAGAAAATAAGGCAAAAAGGCCTAAGAAAAAAAAAGGAGAAATAAGGGTGGAATTGACTTGAAAAAGGAAATTAGTATTATCTTTGAAATGGGTTGGTGAATTGCAAGTTTGTATGCTTAAATTCTAATTGCTCATGTCAAGTCACTTAATCCAAATTTTCCTACCATTACCAAAGAGCTTACATTACAACCAAATGAAAAGTCCTTTTTGTTTCTTAGATTGTGCACACAAAAGTGGTCGAGATGTTAGATGATTTGCAAGCTTATGGTAGTTCTACTTTCATGAATCAATTTGTACGTAAACACTATCCATACATTTTTGTGAGTCGAGTGATATACTATCTACTTGTGAGTCGCAATGTCAAGTACCCAAAAGAGTATTAATTATGCCGAATTTATGAATGATGACTTCTTGGTAATTATTTACATAGTTTCCTTGAGTATAAAGTCAAATGATATTTAATGTTCATAGTGTTCTTGGGTGTTCGTTCTACCCCTTTACATTATTTTTCTTAAATTATTCGAGGATGAGCAATGCTTTAAGTTTGGGGGACTTTGATGTGTGTAAAATATATGTGCACTTTGGGGCTTAAAATGATATATATTTGATGCATTTGCACGCATATTTAGTATGTTTTACTTGTTTTTCTTAAAAGGGCATGATACTGCGTATTCTTGTAATTATTACAGGAAACAGAGCTAAAAATGAAGAAATATCAGTTGGAATTAATGCCCGACTAAGCTTGACGAATGCAAAGAGAAGATCAAAACGACAAAGAAAAGGGACAAAAACACTCACACGGCCGGACCGTGTGGTGTCACACGACCGTGTGGAAATATCGATGTGAAATCACACAACCGTGTGAAGTGGGACAAAACAGGGGACGGAACCGGCACCACACTGCCAGGCCGTGAGAATGAGCTGAGCAACACACTATACGGCCAGGCCGTGTGCGACTCTGCTAGACGCATTTTTTTGAGTTATTTTCCCGTTCCAACTCTACAAGTGACCTCTCCAAGCACCTATATAAAGGGGATCAAAGCCTGAACGAAATATCATCATCCGACAACATCTAACTTCACTTCATACAGAGAAAACACATCAAATTACACAGGAACACAAGAATCGAAGATCTTTTGAGAGAAGAAGGCATAGGTCGCAAAGAACACCACAAGGCTTTCGCATCTACGGGAGCACAAAAGCTTCGAAGCTTGGAAGGAAAATCCATCCTGACAAGAAGGGGGTTCTTTCTATGTCTAAGATCTCTTGTTTGTGCTTAAACAATTGATTTCGAATTTGTCTATGAATTTGTAATCAATATTTGGCTAATTTTTCGGATCTTAGGGGCATAATCCAAAATGTGGATTCATTTTGGATATGATTATTTGTTTTCTTAATTAATTCATGTTTTCTATTTTATGAATTCGAGTGCTTATTTATAATTGCTTTTTATTTGCCGGGAATAATTAGCATGTCATATTTGTTAGTGCGAAATTCAGAAGAGGGGTTCTAACAAAGACGGAAATCGAGTTCAAACATAAACGGGTGTATCGAGTCGGGAGACCTACAACTGTTTGTGGGGAGTCATTCAATTCATAGATCTTCTGGGAGTTAATAATAATTTTATCGAGTCGGGAGACCTACGATTGTTATTAATCTACTGTTTATGTGTCGCTCGGGAGGGAGAATAGACTAACTTAGGAATTGAACCCATAGAATTGAATGAAAAATTGCATTTAATATTGAAGAAACATGTTGAGATTATGTGCCTAAGGTTACTGTAGTTGTTGAAAATACTTGTGGGGTTCGCAAATTTATTTATTTTTTCTGTTATTTTTTATTTTTATATAAACTTGATATTCGGTTGCTTCAATAAAATTGGAATACGATGTTATTATAGCCTAAGTATTTCACATATCAATCCCGGAGGAATACGACCGTGCTTGCCATTATTCTATAAACTACACTGTACACTTACAGTTGTATGATCCAAATAGTTTTGGCCAACAAATATAAAAACTATTAATTATAGATAGAGAATATAGGAAAACAATATTTTATTATTTGATAATCGTATTAAATGCTCCCAAATTTTGAAATCGGATAGTGATTAATTGGTCAAAGAACCTCAAGTCCAACCATACGTTTGGGGTTTAATTCCATCACAATCTCCCCACCCATAATTTGTACTTCAAAAAATAAATGCTCCCAAATTTTTAGAGATGATAATAGAGCGATAGGTTTTTATGAATTTTATCTGAAGGGACCTTTAAATTTTAACTTTGATTGGTCCAAGAACGAACCGCTCAAGATCCCCAACTTGACCTTCGCACGCTTTCCCGCACAAGACTACTTAGGAGGATTGGCGTTAGCACTCCGACGATCAAGTTAGTAAAGGTTGATATAAAATCTACTCAAATAAAAGACCAGAATAATATATATCAAAAAATGATGCCTCAATCTCTACCTTCTTCTCTTATTTATAGCTTTCTATAAGGACTTCATGATCCACGTGTCTCTTCCCTAATGGTTCTTCTATCGGGTGCCAGGTCATACATTCCCGACCGCTTAATGAGTAACTAAATGTCGATCGACCTTTGTCTAGTTACTATATGTCCCATCAAGCCATATGAGCATTTAAAGCCCCTCGTCGTCGTGCTTTCTGCATCTCATTAATGCCCGCAGTCTTTGCCTAGGATGCATTAAATGCGCATCGAGGTCTTGCCTAGGGCTAGAATGCATTAAATGTGCATCGTCAGTCTTGCCTAGGGCGTATTAAATGCGCCTCGAGTCTTGCCAGGATGCATTAAATGTCGCGTCAGTCGGTTCGACACCGATGACTTTATGTCCTTCGCACCTTTTCCGAAATGGTACTCTCATCATAGCTAGTTAATGATAGTCAGTTACCTCCTACTTTTATCGTATAGCCCTTTTGAACCTCGGTAGTTCTTACTTATATTAGTACCTTTCTAGGTCCGGGATGGGAAGGTGCGGTATAACCGGATCGATCCTTCTAATCCAGGTTGAGGTTGGTATCATCCAGGTCTGACTGGGAAGACCTAGACTGACCAAATCAACTAGTCCGGTGCCTCACACTGGTATCCTCAAGGTCTGTCTGGCTGACCTGAAATAGGACCGTAGGCTCCTCGGCCTACCCAGACATCGGCCTCTCCCGTGTCCGGGGGATGACTGGAATAAATTTGGATCAACTACTCTCCCTACTCCTTCAGTTTAGGGCTGATTTATTTGAAGACCAAGTGATAAATCCGTTTGAGCTGAAGAGTAAATAAAATTCAAAATGTTTTATTTTGAATTAAAAACCCCTCGACTTCCGTGCCATTAGTTTGTCAGCGCATTAAATGCCTGTCATGTTAAACGTCCTTTCCTCTCTCTCCTCCTAACGACCATTGATTTTGGGATCACCCGACGCTCCATCTTCTTCTTCCTTTCCCCCTCCATCTATGTAAACCGCCAATCCTCCATTTCTCAAAATTTTCGACCTCTCGCAAAAAAATTTCTTAGCCAACATTTTCCATTTCCAATTCTCTTCTTTTTCTAGTACTAATGGGGCTTCGATCAAGTAAGTTTTCGACTTCCTTTTGCTTTTAATTCATCTTCCTCTCTTTTTTTTCTTTTATGCACGAATCAGCGATTTGAAATTTGCTCATGCACCCTTTCTCTCCATTCCTTCCTTCAAACTTTGCTTCTCGCCATTCTTTAGAGAATCTTCGTAGGGAATTCAATACCCATTTTCCCTTAGAGGTCCGCATGGCTTCTTCCAGTAATAACCCATTTCGACCCAACATTATTAGTACTCTCTCCGAAGACTCTTTGAATAACCTCCGTGTAAATGCCGGGATTCCCTCGAATTACGAGCTTAGACTTGGGACCTACGGATCTACCTCATAATCCACCTCGGGTTTTGCCACCTTTTTTGTTGATCAATTAGAAGTAGTGCTTAGATTTCCCGTTCCTGACCTCCTTAGTGGAATCTCTCGGAGCTTCGGTATTCCTCTAACTCAGCTCGTTCCCAATTCTATCCGCCTAATGGTCGGTTTATGATTCTCACTCATTCCGGAAGTTCCAACTCCGACTTTATGGAGGACCTACTACCAAGCCAAGAACTCAAAGCCTCCAAGCTTCTATTTCACCAATGGGGTGGCTAAGTTTATAGATGGTACTCCCTTCTCTCATAAATCTTTGGAAAAAACAATTTTTCTATATCTCTCATCCAACACCTTGGACTTTCCCCACTAGATGGTTAGATGACCTACCTCATCAAGGTCGTCCTCCCAAACCGACCCCTCATCTCTTGGCCCTAGCTCGGCGCTTAAACACCGCTCCTTATCATGCTCAACTTCTGGTCGACTCTTGGCCCTTGCTCTACCATTTCCGCCTGAGTCCCAAAGTAGCTGACCTGGCTGGAACCATAGGTACTTTGCATTGGAATTGCTCTATATATCTCAATACATTTCTTAATTTCTAATGTTTCTTCTTGTGCAGAGCAAGCAATGTTGGAGAGGTTAGCCTCCGCAGACGATGCAAGGAAATCCTCTCAGCAACCCTTGCATCCTGAGGGTCAGGGGCATGTTTCCCTGACCGGCAACCCCAGGGAAGAACTTTCTCCTCTTACCTCTCAGCAGGTCGATCCTACGAGTGACTCTTCTCCTACCCGACTGACTCGCAAGACCGAAAGCGTCCCCTACTCTACCGGGCTCTCGCACCTCATCGTCTCGGGCTCGCCTTTCTAGGGCCGATGTCCTCACCCCTACCCCCGAAGACTCACCTCTCTTGATCAATAATCCCGAGCTCAATGCCACTTGGGTGGAAAATCTCCTGACCCCTAATGACAAGCGAGCTCTGACTCCTGGCGATATCCAACTCCGCATCCGCGACATGGCTCATCATGCTTCCAAGGTAATATGATTTCACTCCTACTTAAGTTTTTGTTTATAAGTACTAAAATCAGATACTGGAAACTCATTTCAAGCAACTTGAAACCTGAGCTGACAAACTAGAGGCTGATCTGCGCAACGCCGTGAGCCATGTTGCCAACCTTAACGCTGACCTCACTGCCTCCCAAGCTGAAACCAAACGCGTTACAGAGGAGTTGAACAAGACCAAACAACAACTTCCTCTTGAAAGGGCTGCAGGTCTTGTACAAGGGAGAGCAGAATGGGCCCTCGAGAAGGAGAAATTCCTGGACTCAGACGAGTATCAAGATAAAATTGTTGAAACAACTCTTCCTTACCTCGAGCAAGGTATGCTCGTGATGGCGAAGAGGGCTGAAAGCAAAGGCTATGCCCTTGAAGTTCCGGACCTCCCTACTGCCATCAAAGAGCTAGCTGCTCTGGAGCCCGCCCCTGAGGTCGAAACACCTGCAAATATTACTCCCAGCTCTGTCGTTCCCTTAGTTACCCCTATGCTCTACCTCTTCAATCTCAAGGTCCTCACTTTAAGCGGCTATAGTGAAGGAACCCCTGATGGGATATCAACGTCCAAGATTATAGCTAGGACATAATGTAATGACCTTTTGTACATATAATGTAATGACCTTTCGCATATGTACACTTTTTGGGTTTTAATAATATTTCTTTTTCTGCTCCTCTCATAGATCATTATATTAATACCACCTTGATATACGCTATTTGCAATTTTTACCAAGGGTTTAAGAGTTGCGAAATTTTCAATTTATTTCACAAAGGGTCCTTTGTTTTGAGTCTTCGGACATAAAATAAGCTGGTCCGAGCTCACTCTACCCCCTTGTTTTGAGTCAAGACATAAAATAGGTTGGTCTGAGCTCAGCTCGACCCCCCTTGTTTTGAGTCTGAAGACATAAAATAGGTTGGTCTGAGCTCAGCTCGACCCCTGTTTTTAGTCCGAAGACATAAAATAGCCGAGCTCGAGCTCGACCCACCTTTGTTTAGTCCGAAGACATAAAATAGGCGGTCGAGCTCATTTCGACCCCTTGTTTTGATTCTGAAGACATAAAATAAGTTGGTCTGAGCTCAGCTCGACCCCCCCTTGTTTTGTCTGAAGACATAAAATAGGTTGGTCTGAGCTCAGCTCGACCCCCCTTGTTTTGTCTGAAGACATAAAATAGGCTGGTTTGAGCTCAGCTCGACCCCCTTGTTTTGAGTCTTCAGACATAAAATAGGCTGGTCTGAGCTCAGGTCGATCCCCTACCTACTTTCGACCCTTGGTTCATTCTTAGAATTATCCCAAGGGACCTAGGGTGGATCGAGCTCAGCTTTACCCCCCAGGATTTACTTTCGACCCTTGGTTCATTCTCAAAACTATCCCAAGGGACCTAGGGTGGATCGAGCTCAGCTCTACCCCCAGGGTTTACTTTTGACCCTTGGTTCATTCTCATAACTATCCCAAGGGACCTAGGGTGGATCGAGGGGCTCTACCCCCAGGGGTTTACTTTCGACCCTTGATTTATTCTCGAGAACTATCCCAAGGGACCTAGGGTGGATCGAGCTCAGCTCTACCCCCCATGGTTTTATTTGAATAACGCTCATTCATCCAAAAGCCAATTTATTTATAAACAACAGAGAGTTCCAACATATTACATGTAGAGTTGCTTCAAATGACAAACATTCCATGGACAAGGAACTTTTCGCCTCTCCCAGTCTTCCGACTCACATGCTCCCCGCTAGTGCTCTTATTACTTTATAGGGCCTTCCCAGTTTGCTTCCAACTTTCCCACCGATTTCAGTGCATCGGCTCTTCTCAAACCAGATCTCCCACCTGGAAGTCCCTCCTCTTAACCCTCTTATCATAAGAAGCCTTCACGATTCTCTTACTAGCCTCCATTCTTAGATATGCTTTCTCGCCTTTTTCCTCCACTTCTTCCGAGCTTCTTTCACTAGTTCTTGATTTCAAGCTTTTTCAAAAGTTTGTATTCGGTGTGTTTCCATACCAATTTTTGGGATAACCGCTTCAGCTCCATAAACCAGGCTAAAAGGGGTTTCTCCCATTGCTTCCTTCGGGGTGGTCCTGTACGACCATAAGATGGACTGTAACTCATCCACCCAATCCTCCAGCTCTGTCTAACCTAGCTTTGATTCCCCTAACTGAGTTCTATTTGTCACCTCTACTTGCCTATTTGCACGAGGATGGGCTACCGCCGTGAAATGCCTTTCGACCTTCATCCCTTCCAACCAACTCCTAATCTTTCGCCTTGAAATTGTGTGCCATTATCCGAGACCAAATCCCTAGGCCAACCGTACCTACTAATCACATTTTTCCATATGAAATCGATCATATTTTGCTCGCTATCTTAGCCACCTGGTTCCACCTCCACCCACTTGCTAAAGTAATCCACATCCACTATAAGAAACTTACGCCGACCTATGGCGACCGGGAAAGGTCTACGATATCTATACCCCACTTGGAGAAAGGACGGGGGCGAACTCATTACTCCAAGGAGCTCGGTCGATGTATCAAGGAACCGTGCTTTTGGCATTTCTCGCATGTTTTTACTAAGACTTTGACTTCTTCCTTGATCTTTGGCCAAAAATATCCAGCCCCGGTAGTCTTCCCTTGCCGGGGCTCTACTTCCCCCATGAGCCCCACACGCTCCTTCATGTATTTCCCTAAGTACATATCGACCTTCCTCTTCCGATAAACATCTTAACATAGGTCCTCAAACGTTCTTTTATACAATAGATCTCCCACGATACAAAACCTCATCGCCGAGCAACTGAACTCGAGCTTTTACGCTTGTCACTAGGCAAATGTGCCTTGCTCAAATACCGAAAAAGGGCAAACCTCCAATCATCTCCATCGTCTATCTCCCATATCTCTATTTCAATACTGGAGGAGCCTTCAAACAAAATGGTAATCTTCCTTGTGCAACAATTAACAGCCGAGCTAGCTATCTTAGCTAGGTGGTGACTTTGACATTTTCTCTCCTCGGAATTTGTTCAAGTTTAAAAAAGGTGAAATTTTTGACCATCCCTTCTATTACTGACACATATCTCTTCATTCGATCCTCTTTTATCTCAAACTCCCCCAACACCTGGTTGGTTACCAGCATGGAGTCCGAGTATGCTATTAATGACTTGACTCCTAAGTTCAAAGCCATCTTTAAGCCTCTTACCAACGCCTCATACTCGGCCTCATTGTTTGAAGCCTTGAACCCAAATTTAACCGCAAACTCCAGGTCTTCCCCCTAGGGGTTGGTCAGCACAATCCATGCTCCACTACCAGTAGATGTGGATGACCCATCTACATGTAGCAACCACTCAGCTGCACCTCCTTCCGGCATCATTTCTTGCAAAACATTAGCTAGAGCTTGACCCTTAATATAGGTCCTCGGGCGACACTCAATGTCAAATTCTCCCATCTCAATAGTCCATTTGATCATCCTCCCCGACACCTCTGGTTTTCCTATGACCCGCCTTATAGGCAAATTAGTGTATACCACTATCTTATGCGATAAAAAATAAGGTCTTAACCTCCTAGTTGCGGTCACCAATGCCAGCCCTGCCTTTTCTACCTCCGAATACCTGGACTCCGCCCCATGAAGGAGTTTGCTTACATAGTAAATTGGTAATTGTCGTCCGAGCTCTTCCCTTAGCAATCGCACTAACAACCAACTCCCCTGGGACATGTATAAGTATAGGGCTTCTCCTTTCACCGGCTTAATCAATAATGGTAGTTTAGATAAAAAGATTTTGAGCTCCCCAAAAGCTTCCTCACATTCTCTTGTCCATTCGAATTTCTTTGCCTTTCTCAAGACCTTGAAAAAGGGTAGACTTCTCTCGGCTGATTTGGATATCAAACAGGTTAAGAGTTGCGGTCCTCCCCATGAGTTGTTGCACCTTATTAATGCAAGTAGGGGACACCATATCCTGGACCGCCCCTCCTTTTCTGAGTTTACTTCTATTCCCCTTTCGGTTACCATGTATCCAGGAACTTACCCGACCTGACCCTGAAAGAACATTTAGCTGGGTTAAGCTTCATCCCGAATTTCCTTAGTACCCCAAAAGTTTCATCCAGGTCTGCTGTGTGGGTCTCCGCTTGTTTACTCTTTACCAGCATATCATCCACATAGACCTCCATATTCCTCCCGAGTTGTCCCCTAAACATCCTATCCATAAGCCTTTGGTACGTAGCCCCTACGTTTTTCAACCCAAACGACATTACCACGTAACAGTATGTTCCTGATGACGTTATGAAACACACTTTCTTTTGATCCTCCTCAGCTAAGCGAATTTGATGATACCCTTGGTACACATCCATCATACTCAAAAGTTCGTAACCTGCCGTCGAGTCCACCAACTGATCTATTCTGGGCAATGGGTAATAATCTTTGGTGCATGCTTTGTTAAAATCGTGGAAGTCAATGCACATCCTAAAGGTCCCCCCTTTAAGAAATAGGACCGCGTTAGATAACCACTCGGGGGAATTGAATTTCCGATATGGCCGCCTTTCTAACAATTTGGCAACTTCACCTTGTACAATTCCATCTTTTCCGCCCCAAAAGGTCTCTTCTTCGCTTCACGGGTCGGACCGTTTTATCAACATTAAGATGATGAGTAACTTTGTGTTGGATCCACTTGCAAATCCCCGGCCCAGACCGGCGAAGACGCGTTTGTATTTCTCCTTAGGAAACCAATCACTTCCTCTGTGGGTTCCGGGCTTAGTTGGGTTCCTACCGGTCGTCTTGCCCAACTCCCTGGAATGAGCTCGATATTCATCGCCTCTTCCTCCGACCTCACACTTAACAGATCGGCTCCTCTTCTTTTTCTTTTTCTTATTTTTATTGGTTTTGTCTCTCTATCCAACTCTACCACCTTTCTCTTAATTTTCTTCTGTTCTCCTTTCCTAACAACCTCCACATAGCATTTCCTAGATGCCTGGATGTTTCCCAATACTTCCCATTTTTTTTCTCTCCTACAGAAACTTAAGTTTCATATGATAAGTAGATACAATAGCCTGGAACGAGTTCAAAGCAGGTCTACCTATAATAGCATTGTAAGCAGAATATGGCATCATCATGAGTAAAGAAAGAGAATCTACGAAACAATAAAACAGCACAGTTCTGGTAAAGGATCCAATACCAGGAAAGATCCTAAAATCTGATAACAGATATGCGCTAAGAGAGAAGGGA
Source organism: Rehmannia glutinosa (assembly GCA_016081115.2). Lineage (NCBI taxonomy): Eukaryota > Viridiplantae > Streptophyta > Magnoliopsida > Lamiales > Orobanchaceae > Rehmannia > Rehmannia glutinosa. The sequence goes on along the minus strand of CM071937.1, from coordinate 21,763,291 downwards.
TGGGCCAAAGGTTTGGAAGAAGGCAGGTGAATGGTCAAAAAGGTGAAAAAGATCGCAGGGACTCAAAATTTAACGAAGCGATTCGAACCCAAACAATATAAGCTAAGAATCGCCCGAACACCGAAAGTGGCGGAATCGCATGTGAAACAAAATGAAAAAACTAACTGAAAGGAATTTTTTTCCTGAATCTTCCTCTTTCATTAGTTTAATGAGTTAAAGTCATAGTACTTAGTGAAAGTCTGAATATAACGAGCTTTCCGCACTCTACTATAATTTCATCGTCATCGCAAATATTATCAATTTGGTGGTTTGTTGTATAGAAATACAGAGTATAACATGGCCACACAATGGAATCAATAAACTTAAAAATGTTATTATGCTTTCGTAGAAAGTGAGGTGATTCACGGCATTAACTACATCTTGACTCATCAAGAGATATTACATAATGCAACCTTTATGGCCAGGAATGATTAAACTAAAAAGTTATTATGCTTTATCGTAGAAAGTGAGAGGTGGTTATGGCATTAAAATATTAGAATCAAAAGATTTGAGAATGCAACATGGTGAGTCAGTTGTAGATGGAGCCTCGGTGTACATTTCGATAATATTTTGACCACCTAGTTACATTGAAGTATTAGGGAGATCCATATAAATGAATCTCTTGTTTCAACTCAAATTTAGCTTAAAGAATATAAAGCTTTTACATAGGATGAACAACTAGATGAAGAACAAGCATTTCAACCTTTATCGGATGAGAACACCAATAACTTTGAAACCATGCATGCACCACATGTGTGTGTATGAGAGTGAGAGAGAGAGAGAGAGAGATTAGTTTTTCAAGAAGAACCATAAATATATATATATATATATATATATATATGAAATCACCAACAAACTTGAAACTCAAGGTAGGAAAATCAAGATACGATATCTTATGGTGTAACACTTGCATTTGTTACAAGTGATTAATGCCCACTACCTAGTTTTTGTCCTGCAGGTGGAATGGTTGGCTATTTATACATGTTTGTGCATTGCGAGTTTGATACGAATTCTTACTCCATAAAAAAAAAAAACATACACTCATATATTCTGCATTCTGCACTAAGTCCAGCAACCAGTCTTCAACACATTTTTAGTTCGCACGCCCTGAAATTATTCGGCAAGTCGTCAGCCAGCACTATCTCCTTGAATGGTATTCCCTTCCTCACAGGCTCTTTCTCCTTCAGCGTGTTTCTCAACTCCCTAACCTCTCTTTGCAAGCTAACTACCAACTCAACCACGCCACCCTCTCCCTCCGGTCCCCTACCTTCCACAAGTGGGGGAGTCTCCCTTTCTACCCTTTCGACCCTTCTCTCCTCGCCAACGCCGCGCCCACTGCACCTTCGATCAGCGCCCCCAACTGCTCCCTAGTAAATTGCAATGTTTCACTAGCAAATTCCACGCCCAGGTTTACAGGAGGCAGCCTAGCAGCGAGCGGGACAGACCCTACTCCGGGGGTCTCCACAGCGACCCCACCCCTTTCTAACTCTGAACTACCCGAAATATTCTCATCCATTGGATCCATGATTCCTTTGCCCCTATCAACTACCCCACTCATACCCACGTCTTAAAACCCAAATGTTCTCACAGACGGCGCCACTTGATTGGTCCAAGAACGAACCGCTCAAGATCCCCAACTTGACCTTTTGCTACCTTCATGCACACAAGAGAGGATTAGGCGTTAGACTGACGATCAAGTTAGTAAATGTTGATATAAAAATCTACTCAAATAAAAGACCGAGAATAATATATATCAAAAATGATGCTTCAATCTCTACATTCTTCTCTTATTTATAGCTTTCTATAAGGACTTCATGATCCACGTGTCTCTTCCCTAATGGTTCTTCTATCTGGGTGCCAGGTCATACATTCCCAACCTTGTTTAATGAGTAACTAAAATGTCAGGTTGACCTTTGTCCTAGTTACTATCTCGTCCCATCAAGCCGTATGAGCATTTAAAGCCCCTCGTGTCGCTCGCATCTCATTAATGCCCCGCAGGTCTTGCTAGGATGTTAAATCGCAAGATCAGTCTTGCCTAGAATGCATTAAATCGCGTCGAGGTCCGCGCAGAATGCATTAAATGCAAGAGTCTTCTTGCTAGGACGTATTAAATGCGCCTCCAGGTCTTGCTTATGATGCATTAAATGTGCGTCAGGTCGGTTCTGACACCGATGACTTTATGTCCCTTCGCGCCTTTTCCGATATGGTACTCTCGTCATAGCTAGTTAATGATAGTCATGTTACCTCTTACTTTTACCGTATAGCCCTTTTGAACCTCAGTAGTTCTTCCTTATATTAGTACCTTCTAGTCCGACAAGAAGATGTCCGTATAGAATCAGATCGATCCTTCTAATCCAGGTTGAGGCTGGTATCATCCAGGTCTGACTGGGAAGACCTGGACTGACCAAATCAACTAGTCCGACGCCTCACACTGGTATCCTCAAGGTCTGTCTGGCTGACCTGAAATAGGACCGTAGACTCATCCACTTACCTTTACATCTGGCCTCGGCCTCCCCGAAATTAATTTGGGATGACCTGGAATTGGGCCGGATCAAACTTGATGTGTGGAACTCATTAGATAACTCGGGTCTTGTTTGTTTATGTTTTCATATGAAATTGAGGCCTTTAAATATTAGTCTTGTTTATAAGTTTTTTTAAAATAAAAAAAATAACATTAAATAAAAACAACAATGGCTGCTTGAAAAATATAATAACAAAATGTATTGGCCATCAACCAAATGAAATAGACCGGTGGTGGAGTTGTTCACCGTCTTTGACCGTTCAATCGTAATGACCAATTCTTCGTAACCATTTTCATCAATTACAGTGTTGTGCTAATAAACTTTTTGTTTTCCCAAAATCACATCAAATTTTTAATGGGTTCACTTTCAGAAAATGAAAATTTGGCAACAATTGTTTTTAATATTGGGGCCACTTGATCATTTCATTATTAGGCTGTGTGAATAATTATTTTTGTAATGAGCTACAACATAAGCGTGACGTATGCGATGTGTTGTTTATTTTACAGTATAAAAGTTTAAATTGTATAGTTGATAAAATTTAATTTGCTCACCAACACATGCTTGATTAGGGTCGTTTTCGGATTTGTGACCAACTGTAAATTAAAATTAAATAATCATTCTTGTTTTTCCCAAAAAAAAATCATTTTATTTTAGTAAAAAAATCATTTTATTATCAAATCTTTATAATAATATTTATGAATTCTGCTAAAAAGTATGCCAAACTAATGGCAAATGTGAAACAAGAGTTTTGAAAACCAGTACAAAACCTCGCATCTGTATATCTCTCTCGCCACTCGCTTTTTCTCTCCCCTGATACACTGCTCTTGGGAGTAGATAACGAGAAGCTCTTACAGAGAGGGTGAGGCGTAATCATGAGGGATTCGGGTCTGGATCTATTCGACCCGAGAACCGCCGTCGTGGACTCCGACTACAGCTCCTCGCCGAGCGGAGGCCGTGACCCGGACTTCGGGTTCGCTTTCAACGACAGCAATTTCTCCGACCGGGTTCTCCGGATCGAGATTGTGGCGGATCCAACGGAGGCCCGGACAGAATCCGAGACTTGCCAAACCCTAGCTGACTGGGCCGCGCGCAAAAGCAAACGACGTCGTGGGGATATCGTGAAAAAGGAGAATGGTGAGCCAGTCAAGCTTTTAAGTCAACGTAACCGATGAATGGGTGTTTGATTGTTGTTTCTGGGTTTTGATTAATTGATATGGTTTCTTTTGCACACGAATTGAGTTGACAGGAAAAAAATAGAGGGGATTCTAGCTTGGTTGGATTTTATTTATTATTTAATTTGCATTATGTTTGAACTTGGTTGGTTTTGCTTAGTTAGATAGTCAATCTAAAACGAGCTTTCACATGATTTAATGCCCGAGAAACCTTATATATTTTTATACGTTTTTATCTTTTTCCAACATTCCACGCATGTTAGGAAAAATAACAACGATTGAAGATACTTTGAGATTGATTCAATAACAAAAAATTAATCCGAGCTGAGTTTGTTTGGTTTGCTTTTAAGTTTTGAGTCATATGGATATGAGAACAGGGTAGTTGTTTGCAATAATTGATAAAGTTGAGCTGGATAATATTGATGACTATTGACTAGCAGTAATTTATGGGGAAATGATCTGGGGACAATGCGTAAATTTAGTATTTAGTTTTGAAGCTAAGCTACTTGATGATCCGTCAAGTCTCTCTTTATAAAGCATGCAAAATGTGGTTACTAGTAGGGAGGTTATCCACGTGTCAATTTTTTGTGGAAATTAGTGATGTCCTCATCTGGTTGAAATATTGCGTAAACAACCGAAGTATTCATCATCATCATCATCATCATCATCATCATCATCATCATCATCAACTGCACCTTATCCCACTATGTGGGGTCGGTGGTGTGAAGTTTATAGTGTCCATTAATTGTCTAAAATTAATTAACACTACAAAATTCACACAAAAAGCAAAGTGACAAAATTTTACGCTGGATGTCCTTCCTTACACAACCTTCATACGAAGGGAGATAGAGATGAAATTCCAAAACCATCATCATCACAGCTTTTTCCATGCAACTTGCATGGAAAATACGATGAGACGGCGATGAGTTGAGATAGTTGCTCTAGTCATGTCCCATTACATGATTGATATTGTAAAATCAACATGTACATCATGGAACATGACCATAAACAACCAAAGTATTGTATAAAAGAAAAGATCTCTGTACTTTTGAACTAGTGGTTGTTGTCTGGTATTAGTATGCTATTTTTTTGACAATGGGTTTGTTAGACTGTGTTATTTCAACGTGGAATTGGGATGTCACACGTGTGGGTGTTTATGCATGTCTGTTTTCTCCAATTATTATATATGTCAAACTGATTGCCCGGGTATTCATTTCTTTCCAGATTAGCCTCTATAAATGTTATTTTATTTAATCTTCTCTATTTAGGATGTTCTAGAATGCTTTATCCACTGTCATTTATTTAGATACATTGTTGCATGTATGATTTCCTTATGCCTTTTACACATATCTTCGACTTCTACTCATTCTTATGCTGGTATGGGTTGTGCTCATCTTAATCAGACATGTGCCACTCGTTTGCAGCTTTGGATATCAACAATGGCCCCGAAGAGCAGATTTTTAGATTGTCAGCCAGATGCTGAAGATGCCGTGGGTGAGGAGAATCACGATGAAGAAGAAATTCCAATGATAGAAGATTCACCATCAGGTATTAAAAAATGAAAAAAATAGAAATTCTTCATCTCTTCTGTAGCCATTGTAGTGGACTTTATCATCTCATCATTTTTATCATCTAATTACCATATTGCAATTAATTGCTTGTTTGTCTTTAAGAAACATGCCTACTTAAAGTATTTGATTTAGCATTAAGGCTAAATATTGAATGTGGAGACTGAGGTATTACAGCCAAGATGGCCTACACACTGGAGAATATTTTGTAGAATGATAAGAAATACAGTCCATTCCTGATGGAAAAAATTCTTAGATAAATGGATCAAAGAAAGTTGATGTACAGTTACAAGGAAACATGTATTATGTGCAGACATATCTGAACCTATTTGTCCAAAAACTGAGATCAAGTGGCACAAGCTGGTCTGGTTGGCATTCTGTATGGATTAGTGAACTGAAATCCTGTAAAGAATGTGATACAAGTAGTTGTGGGAATAATAGATTCAAAAAGACCAAGTTAGAATCAATTTGCTGAACTGGTCTCTCTACTTGTCTGAAAATGAGGATTTTCTTCCATATATGGTTAGTGACTAAATTTGTTATGTTTCTATTAAAATTTGCATCACTACACAGGGCTACTAGAGTTTTACTTGCATTATCTCTTACTCCCATCTCATACTTTTCTAATTCATTTTTGTTGAGATGTTAGTGCACAACATTTGAATGGACATAAAAAGTTTCTGCTCGTTAAACAGGAAGCATTCAAAGAGAACTAATGTTCCATAGTTTTTGTTTATGCACTAATTGGTACTTCTATCTTTTGTGCCCTGTAGGAGATGAAGCTGCGAATAGTGATGATTCAAATTGGTCCGAAGATGGTTCAAGAGTTATAAGAGTTAAAAGTTTACATATTAGCTCTCCCATTTTAGCGGCAAAAAGCCCATTTTTCTATAAGGTACTGGTAGTACTACTTTCTAAAATGTGTTTGCCGTTGTAGGATTTGATGTTTTATGTATTTGTTGTTCCATTTCTCTGCAGTTATTCTCAAATGGTATGATGGAATCAGAACAGAGACATGTAACCCTGAGAATTAATGCCTCTGGTATGTGATCAGTTGCATTGTGCAAATAACATGGAAACGATCGCTTCTAGTACATATGGTGGTTGATTGCATTTTAGTTCTTAAAAATGCTTCTTCAATGTCTCGGTTCAGTTTCTTTTCAAGGAAATAATTCCAGCATCTGTTGGTTCTGAGCTTTTTTTTTTTTTTTCTCATTTTAATTTTTCTTCCCTATTTTTCAAGGAGTTTGTCTAGGTCATTGTTCACTCTTCTTCACCACATCCATTTTATTAGATAAGTAAGACTGTTGCATGTAAAACTGCATGACTTAAGTTTCGTCTTTACCAATGGAACAGAGGAAGCTGCACTCATGGAACTCCTGAATTTTATGTATAGCAGTACTTTAAGCGCCAATACAGCTCCTGCTTTATTGGATGTGCTTATGGCTGCTGACAAGTTTGAGGTAGCTTCATGCATGAGACATTGCAGTCGTTTATTGAGAAACTTGCCCATGACTCCAGAGTCAGCATTACTGTATCTGGATCTGCCTTTTGGCATCCTGATGGCTGAAGCAGTTCAACCACTAACTGATGCAGCAAAACAGTTCTTAGCTGCTCGTTATAAAGATATATCCAAGTAAGTTCACCTGACACCCCTTTCTTTCTCTGGGTTTTCTTTGTTTATTAAAGCAAAGAGAAATAAGAAGAAAACTTATAATAATTTTTCTTTTTTTTCTCCTTTAACTTTACTTTCTTTCTGTTTTTTTTTTTTTTTTTTTTGGTTGGAGTGAAGAGATGTGTTGCCTTTTCTCTTGTTTCATATTTGATATGTCAGTCATAGATTCATATCTCTTGCATGATTAGGTGAAAAAGAGATTACTCTTCGAGTCTTGTTAATCATCGTTTCAACTTTTTTTGGTGCCTGTATTTAAGTACTTTTTGCCACACTTGACGTTTGATGTGGTTGATATCGGAAGCAGATTTCAAGATGAGGTTATGAATTTGCCTCTAGCTGGAATCGAGGCAATCTTGTCGGCGACGATCTTCAGGTGGCATCAGAAGATGCAGTTTACGACTTTGCTCTGAAGTGGACTAGGACTCACTATCAAAAGCTCGAGGAGCGTCGGGACATCCTCTGTACACGTTTGGGTCGCTACATCCGTTTCCCTTACATGACTTCACGAAAATTGAGGAAGGTTCTAACATGCAACGACTTTGATCACGAGTTCGCCACTAAAGCTGTACTCGACGCCCTATTTTTCAAGGCGGAGGCCCCACATCGCCAGAGAACTCATGCCTTAGAAGAGTCAACCTCCACAAGCCGCCGGTTCGTGGAGCGGGCCTACAAGTACAGGCCCGTGAATGTCGTCGAGTTCGAACATCCACGCCAGCAGTGTGTTGTCTACTTAGATCTTAAGCGTGAAGAATGTGCGAATTTGTTCCCATCAGGCAGAGTGTATTCGCAAGCTTTCCATTTGGGTGGGCAAGGGTTTTTCTTGTCCGCGCATTGCAACATGGACCAACAAAGCTCGTTTCATTGTTTCGGTCTTTTTCTGGGGATGCAAGAAAAGGGTTCCGTGACATTTGCCGTTGACTATGAATTTGCCTCCAGATCAAAACCCTTGGAAGAGTATATTAGCAAATATAAAGGCAATTACATTTTTACCGGTGGAAAGGCAGTCGGATATCGCAATTTGTTTAGCATACCGTGGACTTCTTTCATGGCCGACGACAGTCTTTACTTCATCAATGGCGTACTTCATCTTAGAGCCGAGCTTACCATCAAACGTGAAGTGCCGACTTAAAAAAAAAAAAAAGGTCGAGAAATCAATCCTCTATTCTTCCTTTGTTTTGTTTTGCTAGTAGAAATTGGAGAAAAGAAAAGGCAGTTAAGCCTTAGCATGGACTACTAACATTAAGAGCTGACTACTGTACACATATGCCATTCAATGACACACAGATTGTGAGAATGCTATGTT